>JACEVL010000556.1:0-187500 GCA_020284085.1 Aporrectodea caliginosa
TTGGATTGTACTCTATCGGTTTGGCTTGTACTCTATCGGTTTGGCTTGTACTCTATCGGTTTGCCCTGCTCTCTAACGGTTTGGCTTGTAATTCTATCGGTTTGGCTTGTACTCTATGGGTTTGGATTGTACTCTATCGGTTTGGCTTGTACTCTATCGGTTTGGCTTGTTGTCTATCGGTTTGCTTTGTATTCTATCGGTTTTTGTCTGTAATAGTCCTGGTCTTTGTACTCTATCGGTTTGTGTCTGTAATAGTCCCAAAACAGTTATATGGAATGACCTCACGTATCAGCGGGAGGTCATTCCATATAACGGTTTTGTTATTATGAAATTAACATTTTAATTTAGAAATTATGTAAACCCTATGAAGCGTCAGAAGTCATCGGGAGCTCAAAATTGTAAGGAGAAAAAAAAGAAGAAACAGAAGTTAGTATCAAAAAGCAAAAAGGATAGATTTCCAACTATTTCAACAAAGCTGAAACTACTTTAGCTGTTAGTGTTAGTACCAATCATCAGCTAGAAATTCGTTTGTACTGTAATTATATTGCAGATATTTGCTTGCATTGCTTTGAGATTTATTGTGTTTTGATAAACAAACCTGATGGAGAAAAACTACAAGCAGAAGAAGATTTCTCATTACGTAAAGAAATGTTTTTAAATAAATATTTTGTTTTTGGGTATTTCGAATTTTTCGTTATTTCGAAGTATTTTTAATTTTTATCCCATTCCGAAAAATTCAAATTATTCAGGCTTGATTTTATTAATAAAAAATAATACTAAATAACTATGTTGAGCGTAATTTTGTGGCTGGTTCATCATTGGATTGAGACGTGGGGTGGACCATGGAGGGGGGGGGTCATAGGGCGCCAAATGTATAGTTTGCCTGAGGCATCATTTAGGCTAAGGCTGGCCATGTATCCACCAACATCGTGCATTGTGCAGACAACATCAGCTTTACAGCTAAGAGGACTGAATTAGATCTTCTAGCTGTTACCTGTTACAAGTTGCGACCTGTCAGCTTGATGTTGAGAATAAACGAAATTGATTGGTTGATTCTAATCGCTTCATTATATCAACTCATAATTATTCTGACTTGTGATTGTAGTCTTGCATTTTGGAGTAATATGTGATGTCTCTGAAGTGAAATGAATCCGATATAAGTGCAACGTTTGCTTCATTTACTCTCTATATTGTATTGTATTGTATTTGAACACTTGTTATAGCGCCCCAACCAGATTTCCCATTCAGAGGCGCTCCCGACTACTGCGCGAACGCTGAATCGGAGTTTCACGCCGAAGCGCATGAGCAATTGCGAGTGAAGGACTTGCCCAGGGTCCCTACGCGGCGACTTTGAGGTGGATCCGAACCCTCAACCCTCCAGCTGCAAAGCACCGAACATACCCCTCCCGGTTGTATTGTGATGTGTTGTATTGTGTGTTGTATTGTACTCCACGTTTATAATGCGACCGAGCCACCCGCAGTAAAGATCCGAGAAATTAATCTCTGATAATCCGACCCGACCGGGTCAGTGCAAAATAAAAGGAATTCACGGCCAACATTGAATGCGAGAAATTCACCAAAAGAGTCAGACAAAAGCGACATCTATAGTGAGTGTAAGTTTGTATGAAGATAAAGGTCCTGCAAACTGAAGAACGATCGTTACAATTGCACAAAGTTGCAAACGGAAAGTCCACAAAAGATTAGATGCTAAGTGTTTATCAAGCTATGACAATAATTGGATGCTGTAATCTTTTAAAAAAAGATTGGTGAAGGCTCTGATCATACCAACAGTAACATACGGCAGTGAGACATGGACAATGACCAAGAAAATGAAAAAAAGATTAACGCATGCGAAATGTGGATATGGAGGAAGATGCAGAGAATATCATGGAAAGAGAAAAGGACCAACGATTGGGTGCGCATGAGTATCGGAATTGAGAATGAAGAGACACTACAACAAACAGTGCTAAGAGCAAAGTTGAGGTTCTTTGGTCATGTCATGCGATCAGATGGATTGGAAAAGGAAATGATGTTAGCATATGGAGAGGGAAGGAGAAAACAAGGACGACCAAGGAAAAAGTGGATGGATGAGATACATGAAACAACTGGAATGAACTTGGCAGAACTGAGAGATGCGACGGCGGACAGAAGGAAATGGAGAGGCTTGATCATGAAGGTCGCAAGAGTTCCAAGAACTGACAGCACAAGGTAACAAGGTAATAGCATTACCTTACCTAGGAAAATAATCCAAGAATAATTTCACGAAACAAGATACGAAAAAGCGTTTGGAGACATCTGTACTTAGCTACAGATCTTCTGTTTCATATTCTACAAAACTCTTGGCAGCGCTGCAAAGTTTGCTTATTTTTCCAGCATGAAAAAATATGGACATGACATCACTTGGACAAAAACTAAGGAGAGTAATGGCCTTGACAAATGACCGAGGACAATGTTTTATTCGTACCCACCGCCGCCAAATGGCCGGCGTCATGAACTGATGATGATGATAAAATTTCACTTGTCTGCACTTTAGATATGATACTTTTAGAATAGAATGTTGAGATGAATAGAATGTTGATAGATTTTGGAGATATACAGGGTGGGCCAATAGGAATGCAACTACTTTGAATGGATATAACTTTAACAATTGTTATCCGAACATCGTGCCCAATATACTAAATTGAAGGTAATCATCCACTCTACAACTATGTCAAATCTTGCACTGATAATACGGCACCGTTGTTATAACATTTCGGTACGGCGCACACCTCTCAAATTTGAACATAAATATTGAACATCATGGCGCCGCTCACGGAAGAGGATAGAATTTTAATCGCAGAAAAAGGATACAATGCACATCAGATGATGATAGAATTCCCTTCTAGAAAATGGAATAAATATGCTCTACATCGATTGATTAAACAAATTGATGCTACGGGAACGTCTAACAGCCGCAACTGTGGTCGCAAACGTTCTGCGCGCACAGCAGCGAACACTGCACAAGTCCAACAGTTAATTTGCAGTCAAGAAACATTCTTTGTTACTCCAAAGGCTAAGGTGAACAGTGTTTATTACTTCGATGAAGTACTCGCAAGAGGACTGCTACGTGATATTCGCCAACTGTCTGGAGTTGATGGTTACATCTTTCAGCAAGATGGAGCGCCGGCGCATCGTTCACGTCATACGGTTGCCTATCTGAACGCTAACGTACCTGAGTTAATTGAACCAGAGAACTGGCCACCGAACAGTCCGGATTTAAACCCGGTTGACTATTCGATCTGGGGTTATCTTCAGCAACTGGTCTATCGTGAACCGATACGTGACGTTGAACATTTGAAAGAAGTGATTCTTTGCTGCTGGGCTGAGATAGCCCAAGCACTGGTGAACTCAGCCATCGATCAGTGGTCATCTCGTGTTGATGCAGTCATTAAAGCACGTGGTGGACATAATTTTATTGAGTATTTGTTTGACTGATGGTAAATTCACTCGAGATATTAATAATTATTGTTAGTACTAAGTGATTGTTTAGAATTGACATCTTAAGTTTATGACTTTTGCTTTTTCTTGCAGTTTTATGGCACGAAAATGGCACATCGAATATTAATAGCATTATCTCAAAACGTCGTAATAATATCTCGTAGATATTTTGGAGAATGATAAAATGGATAATTATCTTCAATCTGATATATTGGACAAGACGTTCAGATAAAAATTGTTCAAGTTGTGAGGCGTCAAAGTTGTTGCATTCCTATTGGCCCACCCTGTACATTGCATTAAAATGTATCCGTTACAGGCCTCCGTATATTCTGATGATAAAGTCGGGAATTTTCACGCATGACTTCTCGTCAATGTGTGCGCCACAGAGAAGTAGTCTTAGTTCTAGACCGACTGCAGAATTTCTCTGCAGTGCTTAAGTGTTCAAAGGCAAAGATGGATGTTCACCGGGGCGTCATATGCGACGGTTGCAGAGGTCCCATCGTGGGAGTGCGTCACAAGTGCACAGTCTGTCTTGACTACGACCTCTGTAGCGACTGTCGGGCAAAGGGATTTCACCCGGAGCATCAACTGCGAAAGATACTTCCACCGTCTCAGTCGGAGTATGACTGTAAGTATGGACGAACCTCTTGGTGAAATGTAAATGCATTCGTTTTTCTATAGTCACCATAGACCTCGACCCTGGAGCTGAGTGGAGCCAGATTCAGTCGTTAAATTGTTAACTCAGAGATGGCGGATCTATTTTTTTCGCAAATATAAAGCTTCAGCCTATCTGACGAAACTATAAACGATAGCCTACTAGCGATTCGGAAAACACATAAATGGTCGATTATTGTGACAAAAGCACATTTAGGTGGTGGCTCTCCTCTTTTAGGTGCCGGACCTCAAATCAGAGGTTCCGGATCTCAATTTAACTGAATTTAACCTCTGGCAATGTTTTCCGTTAATTGGTCGGCTGAGATCTTTCACCAACGCTGCCCGTTTGAATTGGTGCACCCCTACTTTAACCCTTAACGACGAGCGTGTACTAAAATTTATGTGAAACCAATGCAGCTCGTCCGGATCGAGGTATACTTTAGCAAACGAAAGTGGGTGTATGCCTAATAGATTGATATATATATTAATTATATATATTAATACCAAATATATTAAAACATTATATTGAACTTACGAACCTGCCTAAAGACAGAGAACCGGGAAAAGAAGAAGATATTATTATATAATAAATATATAATAATATGTAATAATGTATTTCTAAAATATAATTCTGTAAATTATGATTGCCTTTGAAGATATCCGACGAAGCTTTCAGATAAAAGAAAACCGATATTCATTCATTCATTCATTCATTCATTCAGTCATTCAGTCAGTCATTCATATCGGACATCTATATAGCTCCTTTTCAAGAATGACTACTCAGAGGCGCTCCAGACTTCCGCACCGATAAAAAGAGTAGTCTTAAACCTAAACTGATATGGAAGACGTAGCCGTTCCTTAATATACACCACTTTCACAATTTCTAAGACCTGTGGGAATGTATACTACTTCAGGCCAAAATAATAATGACGATGGTGATGATCATTCTTTGCCTCAGATGTGCATCCTGGCGTGCGATGTGACTGCTGTCGATGTCCAGTGATTGGCATTCGGTACAAGTGCACCGTGTGTCCTGACTACGACCTCTGCATCCTGTGCAAGAAATCCGGAATCCACAGCCATCACCCGATGTATGACATCCATCCTCCGCAAAACGACCAACAGCAACAGCAGCAGCCGCCGTATCAACAGCCGCAAGCGCAGCCACAGCATCAATATCCGCAGCCACATCCGCAGCAGCCGCAGCCGCCGTATCCGATGCCACAACCACAGTACCAGCAGCCGCAGCAGTATTTCCCGGCACCAATGCCTTCTGCCGGACCGCCTCAATTCTCGGGGAACTCATCCGGGTCATCGTACGGGTGGGCACTACCCGCCCAACCTCACCCTCAAGGGTACGGTTACGACGATTACAAAGGGTCAACATCATCTTTCAATTCGCACAACGGTGAGGAGTCTGCTGAAAAAAAAACCAGTTGTTCGGGGTTCGAAGCTCGATCCACAGACTGTCAAGTATTCATTCATTCGTTCATTCTTCGTTTATTCATTCTTTCTTTCATGCATTCATTCATTCACTCAGAGCATTTACATAGCACCCATATTTCAAAAATATCTACGCGAAGGCGCAAGCAATACAGTTATTAGGCCAATTCTTGTGTTGACTGCAGACATCAACATAAACTTGTGGAAAGACAGACAGACGGACATAGGCAGATTATAAAGTTAGAGACAAGTAGGCTATGATATTTTAGCCCTAAAGAGTTACGATACGTCTCTGTGAGTTAACTGAACTGTGAATAAAACTTTTCAGTCCGGCCCTCAGGCGACGCTTCATCCTCCCTCTCTGGTTCCTTCCATTTCTCCCTCTCTGTCTCTCTGCCTCCCTGTCTCCATCTCTGTCTCTCTGCCTTCCTGTCTCCATCTCTGTCTCTCTGCCTCCCTGCCGCCATCTCTGTCTCTCTGCCTCCCTGCCGCCATCTCTGTCTCTCTGCCTCCCTGTCTGCCTGCCTGTCTCCCATCCGTCAGATAGCTGCCCCATATATATCTGACGCCTTACTCATGCATTGCCATTGGCCTAGGCCTCCGTACATCATCACAACACAATGCCGGCACATACTCTCTCTAAAGTTCTGGGGGTTGAAACAGCCGGTCCGCGGTCCATTTCTGGCCCTCCGACGATGTTTTTCTGGCCCGTGGAGCTTTGCCTGTAATGACTATAACACAATTTCATTAATTTTGTTATTGCGAGCTTGTTATTGCGGGTCAGTCTGACACGGACTTGTTTTGAGTATCAGAATAAGATAAATTTGTGTTCTTTATGTACAAGTCTTAGAAAGTAGAATACATTATTGTATTGTATTGTATTGTATTGTATTTGAACACTTGTTATAGCGCCCCAACCAGATTTCCCATTCAGAGGCGCTCCCGACTACTGCGTGAACGCTGAATCGGAGTTTCACGCCGAAGCGCATGAGCAATTGCGAGTGACGGACTTGCCCAGGGTCCCTACGCGGCGACTTTGAGGTGGATTCGAACCCGCAACCCTCCAGCTGCAAGGCACCGAACATACCCCTACACCACCGCGCCCCAGTTGTATTGTGATGTGTTGTATTGTGTGTTGTATTGTACTCCACGTTTATAATGCGACCGAGCCACCCGCAGTAAAGATCCGAGAAATTAATCTCTGATAATCCGACCCGACCGGGAAGCGAACCCGGGGCGCCGGCGTGACGAGCAGGCTACCAACCCACTCGGCCACTCAGGATCCTTATTGACATTGACATTGGACTTATGTGATGTTCGTGACTGATAATGAAGATCAAAACTAAGATTTTATCAGCCTAATTTGACGTTTGTATGCTCACAAATTGAACATTTAAGATTGAGTATTTGAGAAAATTTCTGGAGCGGGATCACCAAGCCCCCTTTCAGACCTCTACCCCATTTTCCAAGGGCCTTTGGCACCCTGGCCCGCCGCTTGCGCTGGAAAATATTGCCACTGGCCTGGCAAGGGAAAAGGTTTTACACCCCTGCTCTTACTTAACCTTCACATGTTCAAAGCCCGAACCGTTTCCAAAACACGGTCGACACATCAGAAGGCCGGAGTTTCTATTGGTTCACCGGAGTCTAGGAGTCACACCTCAGAAGTCCCCAGACTTTTGAGGTGTGACGGCTAGATTTTATACGTTTGCACTTACCTGTGTTAAACATTGGCATGCTAACATGTCCTCGTTTTATGTGTCCAGCATTATTAACTGCCTACTGTCCGAGAAATAAAGGCTTAGTAGCTTTCTTCTGGAAGAAAGTCTTCTGAACAATTTTGAAACTAGTCATGTTTTATAATTTGCCATTTAAGTTATTATCTTCTAGATCTGCACGAGGGAATCGATTGTGACGAATGTTTGGGAAGCGTTCGTGGCATCAGATACAAATGCACTTGTATGTGAATCTGATGCCAATAAGCCTTGTATCTTTGTGTCCAGATTATGATCTGTGTAGCGGTTGTACACATAATGGAATCCAGAGCAAGCACACGATGCAAGGAATCCCTGGACCAAGTAGCACTTCTCAGCAGCTGTCATCCCAAGATATTGAAGGTAAGTTGCCAACACGTATTTCTATTTAATAGATTCTACGAGAAAGGACGTCATGATCATTGTGTTATTTTTATTATTACACTGCATCAGTTATGGGTAATTAAGATTTTGTAACTAATTAATTCGAATTAGCACTAATTCTAATTTGATAATTAGAATTAGAATTTTAGGAGAACTAATTAATTGGAATTAGAATGAGCACTCAACTAATTAAATAGAAGTAATTACTGAAGTCAGAATACAAACCACACAAAATGTATTCTACCAGTTTGGCGTTCAATGTATTTGACAAATATTTCAAATTATGACAAACTCAAATGTCAATGGTCTTTATACAATTTCTTCTCATTACTGTGGAAAATGTTTTATAAGAGATCGGATTTGAACTTTCGAGTCATCATGAGTTCTAAAATATTGTCTTCAAGCCTATTTCTTTGCACATTTATTACAAATCCTGCAACACCAAATGCTCGCTCATTGTTGCTGATGTTGCAGGAACAACATAATTTTTCAGATGCAGCAAGAAAAATGAGAAATCCATTTAATTTTCTTACTATGAACTAAGAATGTTATTGCTAAAACAGGCAATTAATTTTACATTACTGATGTATTCGTTTATGTACTGGAAACTTTCATAAAAGCATGTTATAGCTACATGTAAAAGCAATTCTTTCAAAGATATAATACAAAATTAAAAACTCAAAATATTACTTATTGTTTATTAGTTGCATTAAAGCATCCAGCAAAAGTAAGCAAGGAAATATGCAGGCACGGTATTATGAAGCTATGAGATTTTAATTAGATTTAGACAACTTTTAATTAGAATTATAATCAGTAAAATTTGGTAATTAATCAATTAGAATTATATTGAGCCACCAAACTAATTTATTAGCTAATTAATTAGATTATATTTATTTTAGTTAACCATCACTGCACTGCATAACTTTACAGTATAACTAATAGCCATGCATCTAATACGTGCAGACCTGGAGTTGGTGGGACAATTGATGGGTCTTGGACTGGGGGCGATTCTACTTGCATCTGCAAGTTCTGATGACGATGCATATACCAGTAAGTCTCACGGACTTCGTCATAATAATAATCTTTATTAATTCAAACTGACAAGTGCGCAGTAAGATTACATGACACCCAGTAGTAGTAGACGATAACAAGTTGAACAGGAGTGGAATTTAACTGTATGGCAGCCATGCAAGACGCCTATAGCCTACGTAGCCTACGTTCCTTAACCGTTAAACTTGAGTTATAATGTCAACGACAAATTTTTGTAGCGTGTAGGCCAAAATTAAAACTTGTTAGCGTTTTAAGAATTTCCGTGATACAAATAAAATCGCCGAATGACAACAGTTGAGAAAATGAAAATGCTGGCTTATGATGAACTCAATGTTTTAAAACAGATGATCCATTTACCGCAAGATGGAGTCCCGGTGGGTCGGGTGTGCCTTTTAGAAGAGAGCCAGTAGACCGTTCAGACCAGGAATACAAGACTGTCATTGGGAATATGATAGGTGCAGGCGGTCACCGGTGGTCAAACAAAGTGAAGCAGGTAAAGAAAACAGACTTCGTATTAAATTTAGTTAATACATAAACAGCGGAACTTTACACGCTGGGCTAAATTTGATCCTTTCATCTTAATGGAAGCCACAAAGCGACTCACATCTATCTTTATTTGAGAATCATTATTTTCTTGTAACGAGTGTCTCCGAGATAATCTTCTCTCCATGCAAACTTTGCCAAGATGACTCCCATGTCTCGATAGTGAGTGAGGAATTTTTAAAACCTGGTTCAAGTTGCCAAACTTTGTGGTAACCTGTTTCCTGTGGTTCTGATTTTCTACTGCCTGCTCTTATTTTCTGGATTTCTGAAGTTTACTTCCCTTTTCTCAATTCTGCACAATTTTTCTATACTTATTTGGCTATAGTTTCCTCTCAGAGGTGATGATCAACAGAGGATGAGGAAATGGGGTTATTGAGTGAGAAGATATTATGGACAATACAATGAAACAGACGTTGGGGATACTAAATCTCTTTTCAATTTCGCCAGATCTGTCGAATTGAAAACAACCGAATGTACAAGATCTACAGATCATGCAAAGAAGAAATGAAAAGGGAAAATGGACTAGGGTTCCAGAACGAACGCATCCTGTATCATGGAACCAGCGCAGACGTACTCAGCAATATCTACAGAGACGGATTTAATAGAAGCTACTGTGGAAAGAACGGTCAGTCATTAAACATAGACATAGTGTGTATACATACATCCATACATACATAGGGCCTACATAATTATATATACATATATATACACATATATATATATATATATATATATATATATATATATATATATATATATATATATATATATATATATACGTACGTACATGCATGCATAATTACATACATACGTATATTATGCACATATTGCATTGCGCTGCACACAAGCAACATATACATACATGAACCTATATATATGCACGCATACATTATTTAGCATTTTATTATGCGCTGATGTTACTTAAATTCCTTCTTTTAATGTACCATTTTCAGCAGCCGCTTTCGGTGACGGCGTCTACTTTGCGACGATGATCGAGTACTCGGCCTCACAAACCTTCTCTCCTCCAGACTCCAAAGGACAGAAGTACATCTTCCAATGTCGCGTCCTCACAGGTCACTACATCCAAGGGAAACCGGGGTTGAAGGAACCTCCGTTGAGAACACGCGAACTGAGATATGGCTCAGTGGTTGACAACATCCTAGATCCAATGGTGTTCGTCATTTTCAAAGACATGCAAGTCTATCCGGAGTATGTGATAACGTTGGGAGTATAAACTGTGGAAGACTATAAACGCCAAAGACTTATATGCGAGTAGAAAGCTGGCCTATTTTTGATAGCTGCTTCTAAATTATTATATAGACGGCTAGATGCAGTGTCTAATTTTATTGCTTCTGACTTATTTGCTGCTTATTATAATGAGTTAAACAAACACTTCAAGAACTTTATTGTACACAGATGAAAAAATTTCCTAAACTACGAGCTCCTAATTCGCTGTGCTGTACCGTGTAACTAATTGCAGTGGATTACCGTTACACGTCACTGCTGTTCATGCTTAGTTGAACCATGCAGCATTCGACCTTCTTGCCTGCGAATACCAACGGACAGAAGTATGTCTTTCAATGTCGCTTCCTTACAGGTCACTTCACGGAGGGTCAAGATGGGATCAAGGAACCTCTGATGAGAACTCAATTTCCAGTTAACACAATGACGACAAATCGAGGAATGTTTGTCATGAACTTACCAAAACTTACCTGTTTACGACTTTCAATGTTTCCTTTTGCCAGCCTTTCAATGTGCAATTTTGAACTCGTTTTCTCAAGTTAAAGTTGTATTACATTGTAAGTACATGTTTATATATCCAGACAAACTTGCGGCCATGTTGGTCACGTGCGCAGTACCCGTTTCTGGCAATTGTCATATATTGTGTTCAAAGTAAAATGCAGTACTACAGGATTTAATTGCCGAATACTTTGCTGATTGAATGAAGCGCGTTGCAATTTATATTTTGTAAGAAAGTAATACTTGACGAAATATTTACTTTCAACAGCTTTCAAAGTTGCATTTTAAATCTCCATATTGAATGCGATTTGGAAGTTCTATTTTAATATTCCATATTTAATGTAATTTTAAAGTTCTCTTTAATACTCTATAGGCCTACTGAATGTGATTCTTAGTTATATGTATAGATTAAAAATGCAGCACTGTTCGAACGTTTATGATATTGAAATGTTGATAGTTAAGTTCCGTTGTTAAGCAACGTTTAGGGTTGGAAGCTTTAAATATTTTTCTATTATAACCAAGTTCTAATAATGTATTTTTGTGACATTTGCTGAATAAATCGTACATTTTGTTCATCGTACGTAATGTTTCTTCTATTTCTACACTAGAGCAAGGGATCTCACCAACGTTAGCTTTGCGGATCATTGGGCCAATTAACAATTAATTAATGCCTATGTAGGCCCACACGCTTGTCTAAAGCGACCGTTTAGCCTAGACAATGCTAGACAATATCAATCAATAACAATCGGGTGAGATCCTTAAGATCGGACTCCAAGTAATTTGTCTAACATCAAATTTTCAACAACGATGAAATTCTTGACACTAAGAAACAATAATTAAACTTTATTTCTAAACGAACTTTAACAGAATAAATATATAAATATCTACTTTTATACATAGCGACCGTATGACCTCAATGACCTAGTCTCATTTTTCAACGAATTGATCGAATAAGGTCCTTCACCACAGCTGCCAGATTGAATGAGTGCCACTCCATCTAAAATCCCATACTAATCAATCAATAACAGTCGGGTGAGACAATCGGTCAGAGATCCTTAAGATCGGTCTCAGGGTAATTTGTCGACCCGAGATTCAAATCTCTGAAATAAGCCACCATAAATTATCTTAGGCCTAGGCCTAACTGTTCAACGATCTATAATTGATCTGGTGGACTTGCATCAAGTGTTTTATGCGATAAATGTTAAGACCAGTTCGTAGAACTGCTTTACAAGTGTCTAACCTTTGTACTTCAACATGATATGTGAAGTAGTTACAATATTTCAGGCATGAGGTCACTGAGATAACGAAAGAATTGAGAAGTGAATATTGCACAATAAGCTTACAGTTACGCAGCAGCAGAAAAGGCATAACAGGCGACTAGAACTTTCCAAAACACAAAGTATGAACACCGAACCGCCCGAAAAAGAAGAATAAATCAAGAAAAGTAACTAACAAACATTGAAACAAGTTCAAACAACTAAAATCGCTAATTGTGAAGGTTTATGTGAAAAGGGACCAGACTGTCGGTTTGGAGTTACTGGCGTTTTCAAAGGGTTCAGAATGAGAGTGAAATAAAGAGTAAATCTGCATACTATCCAGCACATGTCTGGTTATTGTACAGACTAGCAAACACAACAATCCCGAAAATGCTCATTTCGAGTAATTTGCGATTAGCCTAAAGAATAGGGCTTACAGTAACATGAAGTTGTAGGTTCTAAGGTTTCGCAACAACTAGGATACTGCATTGTTATGGAGTGCTATATATCATTAGAAGCCATTTCCTGTAAGCTTTACTATTATGTTACTGCCGCTGAATTTTATCTGAGACATAATTATGCAGTTTAGTCGTGAAGTAGGCATAATTATTGTAAGCCTACTGTAGCCTACCGAAAACAAATAATTGACATTTTTGTAAAGAAACACAAAAGTTTGTCATGTAAAACTTTTATTTCAATGACATTGAACCTTGTAGGTTAAGTACGTTGATAGGAGAATTTAATTAGCTAAAGCTCGCTATATCACAAAATTAATTAGGCTATAACCGAAACCACTTTAGGCACTGATTTCTCTTAAACTAGAATCGACAATCTGAACCTCTGTCACGTAAACGTCCACAATTTATCACTTATAGCATTACCAATATCGACCGAAGTCCAGCACAATGAGAAAACGAAAATGTCGGGTGTCCTTCGCGAAAAAGACGAGAAGTCATGCGCGGAAATTCCCGACGTCACCAACAGAATTATATGGAGGCCTGTAACACATTTTAAAGTAACACATTTTAATGTAATGTATTGTATACTATAAACAAATATTTGTGAGGTGAGTAAACGCGGTATACCCGCGTATACCCTCGGCTACAGTCCTGAATGTATATAAATCTTCTAAAGACATCAGCAGTTTTGTCAAAGAAAGATTTTATCAAATTTGCCACAGTAAATTTCATTTGTCTGCACATCATTATGTCTGCCGTCTAATCAAATAGAACGTTGAAAGATTTAGGAGCTTTACACAACATTAAATTGCGTCCGTTACAGACCTCCGTATGTCCTGTGTGAAGCCGAGAGTTTCTGCGCGTTTTCGTTTTCACAATGTCTGCGCCACAAGAAAGTAGGCCAATCTCAGGTCTAACCAATCAATCAATCAATCAAGTTTGGTTTATTCCGAACACCAGGCTGACATAACGCAGCTTATTAAACAGAGCAGACTGTTGCAGAGTTTTTCAGTACCTAAGTGTGCAGAGGCGAAGATGGAGGTTCATCAGGGTGTTACGTGTGACGGGTGTCGAGGTCCCGTCATAGGAATGCGCTACAAATGTACGGTATGTGATGACTACGACCTATGTAGCCATTGTCGGGCAGAGGGATTTCACACGGAGCATCAACTGAGAAAGATACTCCCACCGAGTCGGTCGCAGCAAAACTGTTGTAAGTATGGGCGAACACTTGACCAAGTGTACTCGATTTGCTATAGGGGCCTAGCCACCGTACGACCTCAACTCCGAATCTAGTTTTCAATAAATTTGATCGGGGGAGATCCTTCACCACCGCTGCCCGTTTGAATGAGCCCCACGCCCTGTTATGTACCTCTGTACGCATTGAGATACTTTGGCAAACGAAGTGGAAAATCGTAGCTTTATGCCTAAATGTATGTATAATATTATAAATTACTGTCATCAATCCAACTTCCATTTTAACGACAAGATTCTTTTAATCTATCCAACTTCTAATTAAGAAGAGAATTATTTTTATAGGCCTAAATCCAACTTCCGTGTACGCAGCCAGATAAGTGAAACAATAATATACGCTAAAATACAGGTTTACCGATATTGCTGTTGCATAAATTCACTATTGCATTTGAACCTTGCAAAATGTTAAGAGTTGAGACCAATAATGGTGAAACTTAATCCTAATTGGTTCTATGCAGTTGATCTGCATGAGGCGCCATTGGTTTGTCAACTTGAACTCATCTTAACGTTTGGCTACTGACGAAGTTGGCTTCCAATTAGCTTTGATAATTTACGGTATCATTTTCTACACTTCCCTACTAATTTAGCTCTTCCTTCCGATATCACTTTTATCTCAATACTTTAAAAGAACGTTTTAACAAATTCTAGATAATTTTTAATCATCAGTTGTCTGCGCAGCCATTGTGAGAAGCATAGAGAACTAAGGGCAGAAATAGGAACTTGTACAGAATTGAAGGTGAGCCCATGCACGAGGCTGCCAGTCTAACACTAACGATAACATAACTAGATTGAGTTAGATAACTGTCTTCTCGAAGTTTAACTAGCGGCGTTATGACAGCCAGAGTTGATTAATAAACGAAAATACAATACAATACAATAGGTTCACTTGTTTTATAACCACGAACAGATAATTGAAAGTTTGAAACGATCTTTAGATAAATAAGTAAGTTATTCTTCAAATCAAACTCAATATTAATCAACTCATTCTTAATGCACGCGTTCTCAGCTTAATGTTCAAACATCTAATCGATCAGCTAATTGATTTTCGGTTAATCAATGTAGTTTAAGTTGGTAAATTATTTAATAATTTATGGTCAATTTAAAATAGAAGCTGCATTGATTAAAAACATTGTTTCCCTAAATCGAAGTGGGATAGATGAAACCATTTCCGTGTTTATACAAAAGCTAGATTGATCGAAATAATTTTCCCGGTAAATAGAAGCTGGATTGATAAACTAAGTTTTTGATTCAATAGAATGCTGGATTGATGAAAATAATTGTTCCATAAGTAGATGCTTGATTTTAAGCATAGTTCTTTCCTTAAATAAAAGTTCCATTGATAACAAATATTTTTTTGCTCAAATAGAATTTCGGTAAGTTTTTCATTAAATGGAAGTTGGATTGATGAAAAAAGTTTTCGATGAAATGGAAGCTGCATTGATGGCACATGTAGTTATCATGGACATAGGTTGACTGCTTACTTACCGACGTCAAGTGCGGCATTGAAGCCATTAAAATAAACGAATATGAATATGTGATCAATGAATGAATGAATGAATGAATGAATGAATGAATGAATGAATGAACCAATGAATCAGTCAATCAATCAATATTCGTTTAATCATGAAACCAAGCTGTCACAGACGCAATTAGTTACAGGCAGTAGCCGAAATATCTAATGTCATTAACAAGGAGAAATCAGGTCTCTTTCCTACTAAGGTACTGTAGTAGAGGGGGCACGGATTGCCGCTTTGCACAGTTGTAGTTGGAACCAAAGAGAACATTTTAGGAAGGGGAGGCATTCGAAATTTCCCTTAGAATTCAAGATGGCGGTTTTCAAAATGGCCGACCGAAATTGAGATTTTTCAATATCTCGATTTCTGGCTCAATTAGAGTCATTATCTTGGTGTCCAAACATAGCCTACACATTTAGGGGTAGTTATTCTACTAGGGCCATCGCAGATTAGCCCGGTCTTATCGGTCGGCCATTTTCCAAAATGGCCAACGAAAAATTGAGATTTTTCAATATTTCGGCTGCTAGTTCACTTAGAGTCGTTATTTTGGTGTCCAAGCATACACATTTAGGGGCACTGTTTTGACTAGGGCCATCGCAGATCAACTCATGGTCTCATCAGTCGGCCATTTTCCAAAATGGCCGACCGAAATTGAGATCTCTATTTTCCAAATAACATTAATCTAAGGTCAAAATTAACATAAGACATAAAAATGAAGCCAAAGAAGGTCAATTTATTGTAAAACGGCGAAATTGTTCAAAGAGAAAACAAACAAATACATTTTGCATTCAGTGCTTGTTTTCCAATTTCTTTGTGGCATCTTCCCTCAATACTGTGGATGGTATCTAAGGGTTTTGATTATAAGAGCCTTCCATGGATTTCTAAAACATATTAATCACAGTTTATCTTTATTTATTTAATAAAACAGTAAGAAATTACTTCCTGAACATTTCCCTCTACAGTAACTGTTGGAACACATCAATGTGCATGGGACACCAGCACATTTACAAGAGAATCTAGTTGACGTACCCCCCTCCTTGCACCCGCATTTCAATAGTTCTCTGCAAGCCAGCCAAACTGCTGGTTGTGTGGTCCACTGTGGAGTCCACACCTCACCTCGCTTTGTCCAACCACATTGCAATAAGCTGGAGATGGCAAATCAGTCATGATACTGTCTGCCTGACCTCACATATGCCCACCTTGGTATATGGCTCGAAGAGTGTTGGACTAGCGCATCACATGTGGGAGGAAGACTTGGCAATCTCTCTACATTGCTGTCTAAGAGGTCTGAAAAGCAGGTGTATGTATGTATGTATGTATGTATGTATGTATGTATGTATGTATGTATGTATGTATGTATGTATGTATGTATGTATGTATGTATGTATGTTTGAGCACTTGTTATAGCGCCCCTTCAAGATTTCTACTCAGAGGCGCTCCCGACTTCAGCGCGGACACTGAATCGGAGTTTCACGCCGAAGCGCATGAGCAATTGCGAGTGAAGGACTTGCCCAGGGTCCCTACGCGGCGGCTTGAGGTGAATGCGAACCCGCAACCCTCCGGCTGCAAGGCACCGAACATACCCCTGCACCACCGCGCCCCACAGGTGCGTACATAATTGTCCATATCCGTTTTTTGGATAGACTATCGATTAAGTTGCATACCTGTAGGAAACATTTACAAGATAATTGCTTCTGGTTTCATGTATCCAGGATTTCTCTTTAATAGATTCTACTAGAGAGAACGTCATAAAGATCGTGTCATTTATTGTGTCAACCATTCAACCTGTATAAGTTTACAGTATGAAACTATAATCATCATGTATATTATACGTGAATGCAGACATGGCGGATCAGTCGATGCATGGCGAATTTGGGGCGATGCGACTGGACTCCTCAAGTTCTGATGACGACGAATCTACCCGTAAGTCTGACGTATTACGTGCAAACGTTAGTTTTTATACAGTCTGATGAAATTTTCTATGCGTAAATGAGTACTTCTTAACATTTTAAAAACCTGTATCGTACGTCTCTTTACTACATCACGTCGAATTATGTTGTCAACGAAATAATTTTTTCCGTGTAAATTAAAACCTGTTAGAACTTTAAGAAGTTCTGCGATACAAATAAAATGGACGAATGAAAACCGTTGTAAACATGAATGGAACCTTTGGCTTACGATGAACTCAATGTTTTAGCGGATGATCCATTCACCGCAAGATGGAGTCCAGCTCAGCCAGGTGTGTCTTTCAAAAGAGTGCCAGTACACCGTTCAGACCAGGAATACGAGGATGTAATTGCGAATATGATGGCTGCAGGCGGTCAGCAGTGGGTAAACAAAGTGAAGCAGGTAAAGAAAACAGGTTTCGTGTTAAATTTACTTATGATATTAAAAGCTGGGAGTAAACTTTTACATGTCCTGTCAATGGAAAGAGTTGGAACCTCAAGTGACTCACAGCTATGTCTAAAAAATTATTTTATCGTAACGAGTGCCTCCAAAAATAAACTTGCTTTCTTTGCAAACTGTACCCAGATAATAACTCGCATGTATCGATTGCCAAAAAGGAATTTTTAATACCTGGAATCAAGGTTCAAGTTGTCAAACTTTCTGATGAATTGTTTCCTGTGGTTCTGTTTTCATACTGTTCGCTCTCGCTTCTTTTGATTTCTCAAGTTTTCTTTCCTTTTCTCACTTTTGCACAATTTTTCTTCACTTATTTGGTTGTACTTATAGTTTCCTCTCACGGTATTATCAATAAAACTTCACCTCTTGCTATTATCTGTACAGATCAAATTGTAGACACTTCTGTTGTACAATTCCCGTACTGATTCTTCCTCTTTCCATTGTCTCTCTCGCCGCTCCATTTATGAACACAATCCACATTACGTATGACTGTCCCCTGGATCTTGACCCTATAGAGTCCTAAACCGATTTTTGACCGTTCCTGCCTATCCATTTTATTTTTACTGAGCGCCATTGAATTAGTAGGTTCCACGACGAGACTCTTTTTGGGGTGTGTAGAAATCTCGAGATCATGTAATGTAATGTATATCTCTAAATTTATCAGCACCACACAAAAGCCACGCCAGAGAGTGAGAGAGACCAGCCTAAATACCGGCGCTACATGAAATCAAGTCCACAATATATCCAGGCTGCTTTGTTCGTTCCGATGCCAGATCAGAATCCGGGAGGGTCAAGCCGAGGAGACAGCATGGTGCTACGGTGGAAATCGGTGATGAAGGTGGTCGTGTGGTGGCGCAGGAGTAGAATCCGGATAGGATATCTTGAAGAGTTCGGTTTTCAGTCGTGAGTGGAAAGTAGAAGAGGAGAGTGCAAATGGAGGAGAGGTTGAGTTAAGAGGCGAGATCGGAGAATGAGCGAACTGGCGGAGGTCTTTTGGGAGTCCGTTCCAAAGAGCTGGTGCAGCATAGGCTAAGGAGCTGTTGCAGAATTTCAGAGAGGATGCGACTGGAGGCCGGGATAGAGAAAGGTATGATGAAGAGCGAGTAGACCCAGGCGGTTGGATGGTGAATAGCTGGCGAATGTAAGAGGGTTTAGACGTTTGAAGGGCACTGTAGGTAAGAGATACTATTTTGTAATGGATGCGCTGAGGGACTTTTAGCCAACGAAGTGATTTGAGAACAGGGGCTATGTGTGGTGGTTTTTGGAGTTTTGTTGACTGCGCGGTGGAGAATGGATTGTTTCCGTCATCTTATTTGAGAAGAGTCGATGTTGTAGAAAAGAGAATTACAGCAGTCGAGTTTGCAATGAACAACTGAGGTGGCTGTCGTGCAGACGATCTTGTAATAAAGTACTGGACGCAGTCGACAAAGGTCACGAATGTGTAGAATGTAGGTGTGAGATAGCAGAGTGAATTGGTCGGTAGAGGTAAGGTTTATATCGAAGATGATTCCAAGATTGCGAACAGGAGAAGAGTAAGGTACGGGAGAAGTGAGATCTGTTGGATAAAGGTTGGAAGAAAGGCTAGTTTATTTAATTGCTCGCGAAGGCCAATACGGTAACGAGGAATTCCGTTTGAAAGGGTCTAGGCTCAGCAGGTTGTCGGCCATCTAGGCTAATATTTGGTTGATGGTGTTACGTAGGTAGATGATTTAGTGCAGCTAGAAGGAATTGAGTGAACAAAGATATGAATTGTTGTGTATCGTCAGCATGGAGGTGATGATCAACAGGGGATGAGGAAATGAGGTTGTTGAGTGGGAAAATATTATGGACAATATAATGCAAGAGACGTTGGGGTAAATAGTGAATCTCAGTTCACTGCAGGGCTGTTAAAGGCTTGGTTTCTTGGTTTTTGTTTTTTTTGTTTTTTTTAAAAGCCAAAAAAGCCAAAAAACCGTAAATTTTGGTTTTTTGGTTTTTTACAAATTTTTTAATTATAAATGCCAAAAATGTCGTCTCTTCAACTCTCTTGGCATATCAACGGTCGCGAGTCTAGCAGCGTTTTATGACATTCTACGGTTCTACTGTTCTAGTTAATTTGATTTATATGCATCTGATTAATTTGAACGGTAGGCCTATTCATGCCATTTTTATGAGTTTTATGATCAGAAATAGAAAAATCTTAAAAACAAAACCAAAAAAAAAAACCAAAAACCAAAAACCAACTTTTCATTTTGAAAAAAGTGTGGTTTTTTGCACCTCTGGTTCACTGTCGCCAGGTCTGTCGAATTGAAAACTACCGAATGTACAATATCTTCGCTACATGTAAGGAGGAAATGGAGATAGACAACAAATCATGGTACCAGAACGAACGCACCCTGTATCATGGAACCAGCGCACAGGTACTCAGCAACATCTACAGAGACGGATTTAACAGAAGCTACTGTGGGAAGAACGGTCAGTCAGTAAACATAATGTCTACATAAATAAATACATACATACAGTAAACAGACATAGTGCTTACATACATACATACAAGACGTAAGCCTTGTTGGGATGGCCCCATCCTACCTGAGGTCATTTTGCACCTTTCTCTCCTCCTTACGTATACGAGGGCCTCTGCGATCTTTGCGATCTTCGACCCGCGGCCTTATGGTTGTCCCTCGCATGCGCTCTGCTACGGCCCACGCTATAGGTGCTTTGCCCGTGTTGGACAATCAGCCTAGAACTCTCTTCCCCAGTCTCTTCGCCTTGAGTTACTAGCCCTCTCACCTCCCCAGTTCCGAGGACACCTTAAGACTTTCTTGTTCGCTGACGCAGGCACTGACACAGGTCGAGATCGCTGCTGATTTAAGAGCGGCGCTATATAAATGTTCGGCTACAATTACAATTACAATACATACATACACACACATTCATACATACATGCACATATATTACATTACATTACACACATAAGCACATATACATATGATATATGAACCTGTGCATGCGTATACAGTCATCATTTAGCATTTCATTATTCACTGACGTTCATTAAAGTCCTTCTCTGGATGTACCATTTCAGCGACCGCTTACGGTGAAGGCGTCTACTTCGCGGCGCTTTTCAAAATCTCTGTTTCGTTAAAGTACTCTCCACCAGACTCCAAAGGACAGAAGTACATCTTCCAATGTCGTGTCCTCACAGGTCACTACACCAAAGGAAACGAGAAGCTGAAGGAACCCCCGATGAGAACCCACGAATTTAGATATGACTCGGTGGTGGACGACGTCGACAATCCAGAGATCTTTGTCATTTTCAAAGATATGCAGGTCTATCCAGCGTATGTTATAACGTTGAGAGCGTAAACTCTGGAAAACTATTTGATTCAACAACAAAGACTTATTTGCGATTTAACCTCCTTAGCGTTTCATTTTCTCCCAGAAAAACGAGCCAAAAACGTTGCATTGTTTTACGTATGCATGTATATGCATGTATATACATGTGTAGGTATATAATATATGTGTATATGTAAACATATATACATATGTAATATACATTATATATAATTATGTAGGTATATCATTTATATATGTATATGTAATGTATGTATGTATGTATGTATGTATGTATGTATGTATGTATATATATATATATATATATATATATACATTGCCATCTATGTTGTAAATATATACATGTGTAGGTATAATTATATATAATTATGTAGGTATATATGCATATATATATATATATATATATGTATGTATGTATGTATGTATGTATGTATGTATGTATGTATGTATGTATGTATGTATATATATATATATATATATATATATATTTACATTGCCATCTATGTGTAAATATATACATGTGTAGGTATAATATATATAATTATGTAGGTATATATGTATTTATATATGTATATGTATGTACGTATGTATGTATGTATGTATGTATGTATGTGTATGTATATATATATATTTACATTGCCATCTATGTATGTAAATATATACATGTGTAGGTATAATTATATATATAATTATGTAGGTATATATGTATTTATATATGTATATGTATGTATGTATGTATGTATGTATGTATGTATGTATGTATGTATGAACCCGAACGTGACTCGGGGTTAACCGATTTTGCATAGAATTCCCGGTCCGAGTAACACTCGGGGTTAACGGCAAGGAGGTTAAAAAAACTGACTTAATTCTCAAGCATTGTAGGCCTACTCCAACTGCTGGACGCAGAGTCTAAATTTATTGCTTTTGAATTACTTGCTGATTACAGTCGAAAGAGTTAAACATACTTCACAAAAACTTTACTATAAACAGATGAGAAAATATCCTGGAATATGAGCTCCTAACTCGCTCTGATGTAACAAGTAACAAGTCACTTAGTGCAGTGACTACCATTCACGTCACTGGTGTTCTATAGCTTAGTTGAACCAATATTTTACACAGTGTACCTATGTGTCACAACAGTTTGCAATTCATCCTGATGGTAACACCACGGGTACGACCAGCAATTTAGGTAATCATAATCGTAATCTCCAAACTTCTAAAGCGCCACTCGAAAGCCAAGTATTGTATTGTATTGTATTGTATTTGAACACTTGTTATAGCGCCTACCAGATTTCCCATTCAGAGGCGCTCCCGACTACTGCGCGAACGCTGAATCGGAGTTTCACGCCGAAGCGCATGAGCAATTGCGAGTGAAGGACTTGCCCAGGGGCAGGGCACCAGCTTACTCACGAGCGCTGATTTATTCACAAGCGCTGGCTTATTCACGAGTGCACGAGGTTCTATTAAACGAATGAGAAATCCAGGGATATTTGTTATTTTCAAGGATATGCAGACCTACTAAGAATATATTGCAAAGCTTCCGCTGTAGGGATACAGCGGACGCCTTTCACTCTCAACTAAAAGCTTTCACCTTCTAATCTACTGTTGACATTAATGGTTTTTAACCAGGCTTCAATATGCAATTGAACTCTTTTTTTCATCAAATTAAAGTTGCATTGTAGTATATATTTTTCTGTGTCTATGGTCATATTTTATGTTCAAACTAAAATGCAATTCTGTTCCAAATGCAGGATTTAACTACAGAAGAAACGAATTGCCGTTTAGCATTATTTTGTAGAAATAACACTCACAGAATATGTTCTTGTACTCTCTAAAGCTTTTTGAATGTCATCTGTCGGTAGTTTATAATTGATGTGATTGACAGTTCTATGTGTAGTAGACAAAATGCTACAACGCCTTTCACGCGTTTATGATTTTCAGTGAATTTTTTTAGTAAAACAAATGTTTAGAGTTGCAAACGCTTTGTATTTCTTTGTTATAACCAAGTTTTAAAAATGAATTGCTATGATATTTACTGAATAGCCAACATCGTATATTTTCCATCGTGATATTTCTTCTATTTCGAGACTAGGAAAGTCTTCCAAGAAACAACCGAAGCGCTTACTTTCCAATCATCAATCATTCTTAGGACTAATTAGTAATTAGCGATCTATTGATCTGATGGAGTTACATACAAGAGTTTTATGCGACGAATGTGATGACTCATCGTGGGGTGCATTACAAATGTACTTATCTCTTGTGCTAAATAAGTGACAGACCATGATATTGTAAAGGATTTTTAAGGATAGGGTAATAGTAATCGTAACAGTAATTGTAAGTGTAAGAGCAGTGCCAAATCTTAATAATTATACGGACACAGACGTTCAGACGGACATAGGGAAACCTGAACATAGGCAGACGCACTACTGCCATCCCTATGACCGACGGCCGACGGACCGACCGAGGTAGACTTGTCAATCACAGGCTGCCAGACGCACACCCCCAGAACCGAGAGACGGGGTAGACGTGTCCATCACCTGCTGCCGCACGCACACGCCATACCCGCCCAAGACTTGAGCAGCCGACCAATAGGAACGGCAGGAACTAGTCTGTCGCAACCCCCGGATGCGCTGTGTAGAAACGATACTATAAGACTGAAAACTCTACAGAATTCAACGCTTCTCTGGTCGCTTCTCTGGTCAACGCTTCCGTCTGATGCAACGAAGTGAAGGAAGACGAATCTGCCGAGTTGACGACGATTGATGAAGAAGGCCCGAGGACAGAGAAACTGAGAGAGTTCCTCGTAAAAGAACAGAGACAAGACGCCGCAACCGCCTCTTAGCAATAGCGCTAGGGAAGAAACGAAATTATAACTAGCAGTCGAACGCTTCCTAGGTTAAGTGGTCCACCGTCGGACAATCCTGCTGAGACGAGCAACCGAAGACAAGTGCAGAGGAACAGCCACGAGTGCTGACGTGAATCCTGGTCGTTCTAAGAAACCAGTTGATGAGGAGAGACACTTGAGATCGATGCTGTTCAACGCAGACGAATGACGACGACAGCCACTGACTGCAGGTAACTTTGTGACTGTAAATGATAGCGGGTAATTCCCAGCGTAAGACTATAGGCAGCGTCCGATAAATAAGGTTTAAGAATAGAATACACACGATTAAGAAATAGTTAAGAGTCCCGGAGTATTCTTGCTATAACCCTTGAATGTGTGTGAATGTGGATGGAAGTTTGGATGACTATTTAGTTGTTAGATTAGACCATTGTTGTGAAATTAACGGTGCAGACTTTTGTCAGAATATATGTTGAAAATGACGACTCGTTCGTTGGAAGACCTAACTGGTAGCGACCTTCTGTACGCTGACCGAGAAACAGAAATGTTAGTAAGTAAGGAAGTTAGCGCGAATGTAACTTCCAGAGCTATGGACCAGATCTTAGGATCTATAGAGTCTCTGGCAACCACCATGGCTAGTAAGTTGCAGTCCCTAGAAAGTAGACAGACCGACGCAGACCGACGGAGGCAGGAAGAAGACCGTAAGAGACAGGAAGAAGACCGCAAGAGACAGGAAGAAGACCGTAAGAGACAAGAAGAAGACAGAAGGAGACAAGCCTGGACAGATAGAGCCTTAGCAGAAGTAATTGCTGTATCCAGAGAAAGTGAACGATCTTCTAGAGAGAGTGAGATGAGAACGATGGACGTTTTACAGACAGTTTTGGATCGACAGAGGGAATTGGAAGATGAGTTAGACTATGTGCAGAATGAGGCCGCCGTCGATAACCCAGCTTCATCTCACCGATGGAGTGGTCCCCGACCGGGACCCGGCTTTCCACTCGATCATAACCCACCTGCGTCAAACACCCCGTTAGAGTTCGAATTCCCCTGTAACTCTCCAGCCCCTCGGAGAAGTGAACGAATTAGGCGCCGGAAAGAACTAGACTCCGGCCGGCATGGTGATGATTACCAGACCGATCCATACAGCGACCTAGACGAGACCGATATTACTTTTCCTCAGTCGGGGGTTTCTTGCGGCCTGAGAGGACAATCCTGGCTTGAACTCCCAGGGTCCCCGGGTTTAGCACCCCGGCCCGTAGAAGGAAGTAGTGAGTATGTATTGCCGCGTGGAAGCCAATTCCACGCGGCTGGCGGCGAGGAATACCTGGACGGCGAAAGGGAGGGCTCCCTAGGGCATTACGACCCCAGGGGTGGGCCTAGCAACCCCATAGGCATAGCGACCGGCCCAACCTCTAGTTTGTCCAGGCGGCAAGGCACGTATGGGGCTGTGGCGACGCGTGGAAGCCCACTCCACGTGGAAGCCAGTGAAGGAGAAGAACCCCGACGTCCCAGAGTTCTTACAATATACGCAGTGCTTGTCGGAAAAAGGTATACTTCAGAGAACTTGAAGTGCAGGAGCTCAGTGACATCTGAGTCATGCTGCAAGGAGAAGAAGAAGAGGAAGAGGAAGAGGAAGAGGAAGAGGAAGAGGCAGGAAGACGAGGAGGAGAAGGAGGAGGAGAAGGAGGAGGAGGAGGAGAGGAGGAGGAGGATGAGGAGGAGGGAGAGGTAGAGGAGAGGAGGAAAAGAAAAGAGAAGAAGAGAGAAAAGAAGAAAGAAGAAGAAGAAGAAGAAGAAGCAAAAGAAGAAGAAGAAGAAGAAGAAGAAGAAGAAGAAGAAGAAGAAGAAGAAGAAGAAGAAAGAAGAAGAAGAAGAAGAAGAAGAAGAAGAAGAAGAAGAAGAAGAAGAAGAAGAAGAAGAAGAAGAAGAAGAAGAAGAAGAAGAAGAAGAAGAAGAAGAAGAAGAAGAAGAAGAAAGAAAGAAGAAGAAGAAGAAGAAGAAGAAGAAGAAGAAGAAGAAGAAGGAGAAGAAGAAGAAGAAGAAGAAGAAGAAGAAGAAGAAGAAGAAGAAGAAGAAGAAGAAGAAGAAGAAGAAGAAGAAGAAGAAGAAGAAGAAGAAGAAGAAGAAGAAAGAAAGAAAAGAAGAAGAAGAAGAAGAAAAGAAGAAGAAGAAGAAGAAGAAGAAGAAGAAGAAGAAGAGAAGAAGAAGAAGAAGAAGAAGAAGAAGAAGAAGAAGAAAAGAAGAAGAAGAAGAAGAAGAAGAAGAAGCAAAGCGCAAACAAAAGAGGACCCCTACCCTGATTTATGGGCCAGTGTCCTGTCAAGAAGAAATATTGTTTCGGTCGGAAACGGAGATGACTTTATCTGATATGACAAACACACACACCCACCCCCACACACACAGGTCGCTCGCTAATACCGAGGAAGAATGCCACCCGCATTACCTACCAAACTATACTTGTATCGCCAGGTGTCACCTCTATAGCGTCATGATATATCTAAACGAACTTCAACGTAATAAATTGTAGAAACATATCATTTTCCACTTTTTCTTATATCGACTACATGGCTCGACCCTGCTTAGTAATCAGCGACGATAAATAACAATTACTCTTAAGCCAAATTAGTTTAACGATAATTATATTGATCTGGTGAAGCTGCATCAAGTGTTTTATACGACAAGTGTGAAGACCCATTAGTAGTATTGCGTTACAAGTTTTTAGTTTGTGCTTGAAAATCTATGGGCTATGTATGATATGTGAAGTAGTTACAATATTTCAGACATGAGGTCATTGATATGATGGAAGGATGGGGAGTTACTAGTGAACAATGCAGCGGCAGAATAGACATTACAGGCGACTAGAAGTTTCCGAAACACGTAGGATGAACAAGGAGCAAAAGAATCAAAGTCTAGCACAATGAGAAAACGAAAATTCCAACAGTCATATGCGGGAAAGTCGAGAAGTCATGCGCGGAAATTCCCGACGTCATCAACAGAATTATAGCGCAGGCCTCTTACGGACACATTGTAATGTAAATGTAATGTAAATCTTCGAAAATTTCTCAGCGCCCACAAAAGCCACGTCAGGGAGACCAGCTTATTCACCGGCGCTATATCAAATCAGTCCGCAATAGCCAAAACTCCTCTGTTCGTTTCGGTGCCAGGTCAAAATCTGGGGAGGTCAAGCCGAGGGGACAGCATGGTGCTACGGTGGCAGTCGGTGATGATGGTGGTCGTGTGGTGGCGAAGAAGTGGAATCAGGATAGGATAACTTGAAGAGTTCGGTTTTCAGTCGTGAGTGGAAAGTAGAAGAGGAGAGTGCAAGCGGAGGAGAAGTTGAGTTAAGAGTGTATGTATATGGACATTTATATAGCGCCTTACAAAGAAACCTCACGAAGGCGCTAGTATATTAAGTAAGTAAGTAAGTAAGAATATTCTTTATTGAGAAGCACTAGCAAACGCACAGCACTGTACATGGCAAGATTAATACATTCAAACAAAAACAAAATTTTTATATTATACAAGCAAAGAATTGAATGGGAGAAGTTATTGTTTATCAGAGGAACCTAGGGGAGGAAGAGTTAGGGCTAGTCATAGAGGGAAAATGAAGAGCTCAATAGACTGATCTATAGGGAAAACATTGTTTATTTGTATAAAGCATTTCTGAGTCAGGTTGTCAAACATAGGAAGCTCACGGTTAAGGGACCGTGGCCGCAGCGAGTAGCGAGCTAGCTTGATCAGCGGTAACAAATTTTGCAACACAAGGATCCGAAGTGCGTAAAAGGACTGTGCAGAATACAGGCAAAGAGTTTGGTATCCGCATTGCTGCGATGAGTCTCAAATGAGGGAGAAGATGAAGGTAGGCTAAGTACTCCTGGCGTACCATGCAGCCCTCCGGATAATTCCATCAAGGGTCTCCCGTTCATGCGCTCTCGCAAAGCCCCACCACACAGGCGAGCAATATAGCATCATACCAACCGTATACTGGCACGAATCACATCAAATAAGCTGTCCCCCGAGAGCCCATCAGTGTTATTTTAGTTCCAAGATTAATTCCTATTCCTATTCTTATTCTATTCCACTGTCTTCATTTTAGTTCTAGTTTTAGTTCCTCTTAATAAATAAATTTTATTCTTGTTCTAGTTCCACTTCCTATTTAGAAATAATTTTAGTTCCAGTTTCAGTTCCAGAAAATTTATATTTGTAGTTCCACTTCCACTTCCACTTCTCAAAGAAATGTCTAACATGGACGATTAATGTCTATCAGACTGTCAGACAAAACAGTATCTTGACCTATTTATGAGTTTAGTATAGTATGGACAATGTGAATGCGACTGTTGATAAAACAGTTTCTAGGCAGACACACTAAAAGTTACCAGTCCGCATAGCTATTAAAAATAAAGAAATAATTTTTATTCTATTCCGTTATCGTCCGAGAAAAATATTGAAATTTTTATTCCTATTCTATTCTCGTTGCAGACTTAATTTTTATTCCAGTTTTCGTTCCGTGGAACTAATTTAAAATAATTATTATTCCTATTCTATTCTCAGGAACTAAAATAACACTGGAGCCCATGTGACCTCATGATCCGAAGTGCGTAAAAGGACTGCCTTGCTTTTATGGTCAGATGTTTAACGTGGCTGGAGAAGCCAAATTTCTCTCTAAGCTCAACACCCAGAATATTTAGAGTCTCCACCCGTGCGATACCTTTGAGAGGAGGGGAGGACCATACCGATGGTTCCCGGGCGCGCGTGAAAATGATCTCCCTGGACCAGTGGCGGCGCCAGACATTTTTTGTAGCCAGGGCATAACCAGGAAAATCATATAAGTAACCAGTGCAGGGACGATTTATGCCCCAAAAAATTCTCGGCAGGGCAAAAATTCTGGCAGGGCAACGACCAGGGCAAAGGCTTTTTTACCAGGGCATTTGCCCTTGCTTGCCCTGGTGTAGTGCCGCCACTGCCCTGGACTTGCTTGTATTAAGGCTGAGGTTGAAACTATGTGCCCACACGCTGTTGTGCTCAAGCTCCATCTCAGTTGTAGCGATACTTGATGCAGGGACAGTGAGGTAGCAATCGTCTGCATATTTAAAAATGCGATTGCATTTATTGATTGGCTTTAAGTCTGAGATTATGAAGTAGATTTAAAAAAATCCAATTAAAAATGTGATCAGGAATTGGGAGAGAAGCAAGTTGTTCGGCCAGATATGAATATTTGACCGAGTCAAAAGCTTAGGAAAAATCAAATTTGAGCAAACGTACGTATAGGGTTCATTTCATAAGGTTTCCAGGATGTGGTTAGATAGAGCCATCAATGCAGCTGCCGTTGAGCCCGTAGGCCTAAAGGCCTACTGATCGTCAAACTTGTGATTAGTATCAGAGTTGGTGATTACCGGATACATAATATTTACGAGTCACCATTTTTTCTATATATGCAGATATATATTACTTTGCACTACACACATAAGCAACATATTCATACATGAACCTATACATGCACACAGACATTATTTAGCATTTCATCATGCACTGATGCTAATTAAAGTCCTTCTCTTAATGTATCGGTACCATTTTCAGCACTCGCTTTCGGTGACGGAGTCTACTTTGCGACGATGATCGAGTACTCTGCCTCACAAACCTTCTCTCCTCCAGACTCCAAAGGACAGAAGTACATCTTCCAATGTCGCGTTCTCACAGGTCACTACACCCAAGGAAAACCGGGGTTGAAGGAACCTCCGTTGAGAACACGCGAACTGAGATATGACTCGGTGGTTGACAACATCATAGATCCAATGGTGTTCGTCATTTTCAAAGACATGCAGGTCTACCCAGAATATGTGATAACGGTGAGTGTATAAACTCTGGAAAACTATTAACACCAAAGACTTATTTGCGAGTAGAGAGCTGGCTTATTCTCAGGTAGCTGCTTATAAGTAATTAGAACGCTAGATGCAGCGTCTAATTTAATTGCTTTTGACTTATTTGCTGCTTATTAGAAAGAGTTAAACAAACACTTCAAAAACTTTATTGTACACATATGAGAAAATGTCCTAAACTACGAGCTCCTAATTTGCTATAGTGTACCGTGCAACTAATTGCAGTGACTAGCGTTACACGTCACTGCTGTTCTAGCTTAGTTTAACCATCATTCGACCTTCTCTTCTGCGAATTCCTACGGACTGAAGTACATCTTGCAATGTCGCGTCCTTACAGGTCACTTCACGGAGGGTCAAGGCGGGATCAAGGAACCTCTGATGAGAACTCAATTGCTGAGATACGCCCCTGTGGTTAACACAATGACAAATCCACGGATTTTTGTCATTTTCAATTATATGCAGGTCTAAACTTATATAAACTTTCAATATTTCCTTTTGCTAGGCTTTCAATGTACAATGTTGAACTCGTTTTATCAAGTTAAAGTTGTATTGTATTGCAAGTACATGTTTATGTATCTAGACAAACTTGCGGTCATGTTGGTCACGGGCGCAGTACCCGCTTCTGTATATGGTCATATATTGTCTTCAAAGTAAAATGAAATACTAGGCCTGCAGGATTTAATCACCGAATACTTTGATGATTGAAACGAGTTGCAATTTATGTTTTGTAAGAAGTAATACTTGACGAAATATTGGCTTTAAAAAGTTTTTCAAACGTTCTATTTTAATACTCCAATTGAAAGAGATTTTGAATATCTCTTATAATATTTTATATTGAATATGATTTTGATGTTCTATTTTAATATTCCATAGGTTTATTGAATGTGATTTTAAAGTTCTGTTGTAATACTCTATAGGCCTACTGAATGTGATTTATCAAATATGTTTACAGTAAAAAATGCAGCAAGGCTACTGAACCGTGCAAGGTAAAGTTCTGCGTTTCCAGGCTTTCAGTATTTCTTTTATCATAACCAAATTCTAACAATTTTTTGTGGCATTCGCCGATTACATCGTACATTTTCCCAACGTAGTGTTTTATTTATTTTAACACCCAAAAGTTACATGTAACTTTCCAGATCATTAGACCTATTAATGCAAAATGCAAGCCTACGCGTTTGTCTAAAGCGACCGTATAGCCTATTGACCATATGCTCACTTCACCCCTCAATTAATCGTGTGAGATCCTTCGGATCTTATGCGTTAAGATTATTTCTTTCTAACATAAACTTTTCCAAATGATGAAATTGTTGACGTTAAGAATTAACGTAAAAGATCTATCATCATGGATGGCCTCAAATCGTTTACTTCTGAACCCCTCTAAAACCCAGTTCATCTGGCTCGATACCCGCAGACAATTGGCGTCCATTGACCTGCACCTACTAGCGGTGACTTTTCTTCGTATTTCTTTCTCTCTCACGGTTCGAGACCTCGGAGTCACTTTGGATCAAGAGCTCAATTTCTCACAGCGTATTAATTCGGTCACTCGTAGTTGCTACTATCAGCTTCGTCAACTCCGACCTTTGCCGATTTGTCTCTGACCTCGCAGCCTGTCGAACTCTGCGTTCCTCAGCAAGAGGGAAGCTTTTGCTCCCACGAGCTCACACATCTATTAGACAGCGTTGAGCCTTTTCGATTGTGGGTCCCTCCATCTGGAATGGTCTCTCACTAGACTTGCGATTGATGCCTAGGCCAAACTCACCTTTTTGTAACTCTCTCAAATCACACTTTTTAGCCGTGGCATGGCTGGGAGCGCCTCCGAGTAAGGCTCTTGAAGAGGCGCTATATATATTCTCGAAATGAATGAATAAAATGACAAAATTATATACTGTTCAATTTTATATATCGACCGAAAGTGGCCTGGAATCTGCTCATTTCGACATATTTTTGCTCCTCCCATCTTAATCCTACTCACAAACGGCTCACTCATCACAGCTGCCTTACCTACTTCCCACAAGCACGTCATTATCCGTCCTCGCATAAAAAATAGGCCTTAACCCTTCCGAGCCTTCAAACTAACGCCCAATATCAAATCTTTTCATCATGTTTGGTTGGCTCAGTACATTGGTGGCTATATGGTGATTGTGGTTATGGTTATGGTTATCTCCAAACTTGTTGAACGTGCCTGCCGTCAGCTTTCTGACTACCTCTTGTTCAGTCTGGTTTCCGCTGCCTCTACTCTACTAAAGCTGCTCTACTTAAAGTTTATAATGATATAATTATGGTACTTAACTCTGGTTTGATCACTTCTCTCAACCTACTGCATTTCAGCGCTGCTTTTGACTGTACTGTGTCAACCACTCCATTCTCCTTCAAGTGCATGAATCTCAATTTGGAATTATGGCCTCTGCCAATCTCTGGATTGCAAACTATTTGACAAACCGATCACACTCTCTACCAGGGCTACAAAAGGTTTGGTCTTTTTGTTTTTTTTAGACCGAAAAACCAGAAAACCACAATTTTTTTGTTATAAATTTATAAAATATAAATTAAAAAATTCGCCTCTTCAACACTCTTGGCAGTTGTTGTATCGTTTTTGTTGATTTCGTTACATGATGTTCTACGGTTCTACTGTTCTAGTAAATCTTAAAATCAAACAAAAACAAAAACAAAAAAACACGCTTGTTGTATGCTGCTCCGGCATAGTGGGGCTTTGCCAGCCAAAGGGAGAAAGGAATGCTACCGCCTGTAATGAACAGATTGATCCTTCAGCGATGCCTCCCAAACGATAGCCCAACCTTTCAATACAATACAATACAATATTGAATAACACCTGGGCGGTATTGACTGTTTGACCCCATGACTTGTCGACCTATAGAACTAACCGAACTCTACCATATCATTACCTGTTTCAGTTTGTCAACCTGAATTTCTATTAAAGGAATATTTGATGATGATGAACAACTATGCCTTAAAGCCGACATCTGCTGTTTTCGGTGGTTCTGGGAAATCCGGGCCATGTTCTCCATAGGTTTCTCCCTCCAAGAAAGCCGTTGGCCTATTCTCTTCGACCCCGGTCACATGACCGTGTTTTACCTTTAGCTGACCATAATATGAAAAAACTATCAAAGTAAGAATGCTTTATTCATATTGACTATTGCTTGTTTATTATATATGATGTATGTACACCGGAATGCGGATTGCATCTGGTTCAATAAAGAATATACTTACTTACTTACATTTCATTTTGAAAAACTTGATTCTTGTACCCCTGCCCTCAACGCCTTGGTCCTAACATGTCTAAGTACGTTAATACGGGTATCCTCTTTCGTATCCGTCAAGGCTCCATACTTGGCCCCTCCGGCTTATTCTTTATACCTCTAACATTGTTCATATTTTCTACAAGCACGACATCCTTATACACCTTTACGGTAACGTTCGACACAAAACTCTATATTGAACTTTCCGTAAAAAAACATAGATAACTTGCTTCCCAGAAATCCAATCATGGTGTGCATCTATGCGCCTTGAACTCAATGCCTCCAAGACAGAACGTATCTAGTTTTACCGCTCTCCGATACCCAACTCAAACTCCACACTGTCCTCAATCTCGGGCCTTCTCGGTCCAGTTTGTTCCATCAAACCAGCTAATATTGTCCGAGACCTTGGTGTCCTCCTTGATAATTGACTCTATGAAAAATCAAATCTCCTCTATAACTAAATCCTGTTTTTCCATCTCAGACGCATAAGGCAAGTCAAGAAAAGTCTTAACGAAATATGTTTCCGCACCGTAGTTCCGAATTGACTACTGCAACTCAGTCCTTTATGCTTCCCACATCTACTCTTCAACCTCTAACTACTTCTTATCATGAACCTAAATGGGGGATCACGTCACCTCGACCCTTCGTGAACTACATTGGCTCGCAGCAACTTCAAAATCTGTCTTTTAATGTACCGTGTCTACACAAACTTCTCTTCTTGATACCTGTCTCCACTTTTCACACCCTGTTCCTCTCTCCAATCCAGACGAGCTCTGCGTTCATCATTCCAATGCGATGTTGATGTAACACGATCACTTAAAAAACCTGGTAACAGAGTTTTTGCGTTAGCCGGCTCGGCTGAATGGAACAAAATTCCAGACTTTATCCGTAAGTCCTCATCAGTATCGATTTTAAAATTAACCTGAAAACTTATGTATTTAAAATTTAATTTGCTAGATATTTCCGTTACGCGCCTTTATGGACCGTTACGCGCCTTTATGCAAGATCCTTTATTTGTTTAGGCGCTCTACAAATAACAGTTTAATAAATAATAATAATAATAATAATAATAATAATAATAATAATAATAATAATAATAATAATAATAATAATAATACTAATAATAATAATAATAATAATAATAATAGGCCTAATCAAGAACTGGGACGCAAGGTCTCAGCAGCGACAGGCGACCAGCGTGAGACCAGTCATCTGCTGCAACGCCTATCGGTCGCCCTACAGATTGGAAACTCTCTGTCTGTTTTAGCCACCGCGGACTGCAACAACAGTAGCCCAGGACTGAATGACGGCTTTTAAAATTATTGAAACTGCCATTTTTGATCAGTCTGTAATAAGCTTGTTGGTTTTATAAAGAAATAAATTTGTCTTATAATAATAATAATAAGCTCCTGTTTGGGGGAACCCTCATCGCCCTCTCCAAAAAATCCGGAGGGCTGAGACCGATAGTAATCGGATACGTTTGGCGCAGGCTGGCGGCAAAATGTGCCAACAAATACGCCACGGGAAGACTGGGTGCCTTCTTCGCCCCGCTCCAGGTTGGCATTGCGGTCCCGGGCGGCGGTGAGGCGGCAGTTCACGCAGCCAGAAGTTGCATCACGGACATGCCCAGCGACCAGGTCTTTGTGAAGCTAGACTTCGCGAACGCATTTAATACCCTGCGAAGAGATGTCATGCTGCAAGCAGTCCACGACACAGTTCCGGAGCTGTACGCGTTCATCCATCAGGCGTACTCGGAGGAGTCCCTGCTTCAATTTGGTCCCTTTGTGGTGCGGTCACAAATGGGGCCGCAGCAAGGGGATCCCCTGGGACCATTGCTGTTCTGCCTGCCGCTGCAGCCAACCCTCCGATCGCTACGCTCTGGTTTCAAGCTGGGATATCTGGACGATCTTTCGATGGGAGGCGGGATCGAGGATGTGCGACAGGACCCCGCCGCGGTGAAGGAGCTGGAGACATCGCTCGGCATCTGCCTGAACAGACAAAAGTGTGAATATTCTTCAGAGGCTGAGGTCACGGGTGAAGAATTTGAGGGCTTCCAACGGGTGGACCGTGACTCGCTGCTCCTCCTTGGCGCCCCGCTATTCAGAGGTAGGGCACTGGATGAGGCGCTTCTCAAACACAGCGACTCGCTGGCCCTGGCGATGAGTGACCTGGCCTGTCTGCAGGCACAGGCTGCACTGATAATGCTGCGCTCATGCTTCGGGGCGGCGAAACTTATATATCTACTTCGAGCAGCACAGTGTTGGGGTCACCCCCTACTTGAGAAAATGGACGCCCAGATGCGAAATGGCTTAGAAAAGATCCTTAACATCGAGCTAAGCGACATGCAGTGGAAACAGGCCACGCTTCCAATCAGAGACGGCGGACTCGGGATCAGACAGGTTTCGATGCTGGCAACTTCAGCTTATCTAGCGTCAGCTGCATCGACCAGGCCGCTCGTGGGGGCCGTACTCGAGGAGGACGAGTGGAGCGACGCATACATGGAAGAAATCATGGAAGCCCGCAAACCAAAGATGCCGGGCGGAGTGGAACCAGCCTTGACTAGCCAGAAGGTTTGGGACAGACCTCTCATAGACATCGACAAGGCGGAAGTGTGGGCTTTCAACAGCGACCCACTCAACCGGGCGAGGCTGGGCGCAGTGACATCGCCCCACGCTGGAGATTGGCTCTCGACCGTACCGGTAGCCTCGTGCGGGTTGGGCCTTAGCAATGAAGCCGTTCGGGTGGCGATTGGCCTCCGCCTGGGGCTCGACCTCTGTGCGCCTCATAAATGCCAGTGCGGTGAGATCGCAGATCCAGGAGGACATCATGGACTGGTCTGCAGGCGATCTACAGGGAGAGCGGCCCGCCACTTTGCCGTAAACGACATTATCTGGAGAGCCCTCATGAAAGCTGACATCCCAAGCTCGAAGGAGCCTCCGGGCCTGATCCGATGTGATGGCAAGAGACCAGATGGGGCCACACTGGTCCCTTGGGCGAGGGGCAAGTACGTCGCTTGGGACGCAACAACCATCCACACCTGCGCTGCTTCGTACATCCATCTGACGTCGGCAATGCCTGGGGGAGCAGCCGAACATGCCGCAGACAGGAAGCGTGCCAAATATTCATCCCTCCCCGCCACCCACGTGTTCGTACCCGTGGCCGTCGAGTCGCTAGGCCCCGTCAACCGGGAGGGCCGCGAGTTCTTGATGGAATTGGGGCGCCGAATGACAGCCGTTTCAGGCGACCCTCTGGAGACCGTGCACCTGTTCCAGCGTTTGTCCATATGCACTCAGAGATTTAATGCCGTAGCCTTCAGGGGCACTTTCGCACAATGCACCGGGGACGAGGACCACTAACTCCAGATAGCACACCTTAGGACAGTTTCTAAGTCCCTGAGGGATCATGTATACCTCGGGGCATAAAAAAAAAAAAATAATAATAATAATAATAATAATAATAATAATAATAATAATAATAATAATAATAATAATAATAATAATAATAATAATAATAATAATAATAATAAGCTATTACGGAAATAGATGCGACTAGAAAGAAGAAAAAAATACGAGGAGCTTCAAACAAGATACCTTTTTACTGCAATCGCGATAGAGACGATGGGACCTTTGGACCAGGAGGGCCTGGCTTTCATTAAGGAACTCGGCAGACGGTTGACCAGAACAACGGAGGATCAACAAGAAACCTTCTTTCTGTTTAAAAAATCTCTGTTACGGTCCAGCGGTTCAACGCTGTCGCATGCCTTAGAATAATGGATATGAATGGAAGAAGAACGGTTTTGAATTAAACACAAATCTGTCAAGCATCCGTAGAGGATCAGATGGTACAATAACGATAAAGAGAGCGATAATAATAATAATAATAATAATAATAATAATAATAATAATAATAATAATAATAATAATAATAATAATAATAATAATAATTATAATTATAATAATAGTAATAACGCAACGCAACGATATAACGCTGTTGCTTTTCGAGGCACATTCGCACAGTTGACCGAGAACGAGGACCGCTAACTCCGTAACAAAAAACAACTCTTCGGATAGTTTCTAAAGCCTGAGGGATCATATATCCCTGTGCTAGGCCTGTGCTAGGCCAATAGCCCGATATTCAGGGGTGAAAGTGGGTGGGAACGCGTTGGAACGACGTTTCCGCTGCACTCGAAATTCTTTGCTTGTTTTCCCACTGCTCATCATGCAATTGAACCCTAGCAACGCATGCGTTCCAATAAAACTAGTGTTTAGAGTTCCCACTGCTCACTCAAACCACTTTAGCCACTGCATAATTATATTCAAGTCTCTTAAGTATACCACCATAAATAACTCTTAAGCCTAGCTAGTCTAACGATCAATTGATCTGTTGGAGTCGCATTTTATACGACAAGTGTGAAGACCCAGTTGTAGGAATGCGTTACAAGTGTCACTAACGTGGCTTTTGTGGGGGCTGAGCAATTTTCAAAAATTTACATTATATTACATTTTAATATTGTAGGCTTGAGGTCGTTGAGAACTTGAGATGACGGAGAGGTGGAGAGTTAATAATGCACAATGCAGCAGCAGAAAAGCATTACAGGTGACTAGCCTAGAACTTTCTAAGACACGCAGGATGATCACAGAACCGCCCTACAAAGGAAAAAATTGAGAACAGCAAGTCAGTAACTAGCAAACAGCGAAACTAGTAACTATACTCCAATTACTTCCAGCGTTACCAACATCGACAAAAGCCTAGCACAATGAGAAAACTAAATTGCTAGAAGTCCTACGCTTGAAAGACTAGAAGGACGAGTTAAACGCGGAAATTCCCGACGTCACCAACATAAATATACGGAGGCCTGTAACGGACACATTTTAATGTAGGCCTAATGAAAATCTCCTAAAGACATCAGCTGTTTTGTCATCCCTAGCAGAGGATTTTTTTTAATTTACGACAGTAAATTTCACTTGTCGGCACTTTAGATATGACGTCAGACGCTGTAATCGAATAGAATACTGAGAGAGTTAGGTAATTTACTTTACATTAAAATGTGTCCGTTACAAGCCACCGCATAATACTGCTGATGACGTCGGGGATTTCCGCGCTTGACTTTTCGTCCTTCCCTTGTACGACTCTTACCATTTTCATTTTCTCATTGTCTACGCCACAGAGAAGTAACTATAGTCTTAGGCCTAAACACATTGCAGAATTTCTATGTACCTAATATTAAGTGTTCGGAGGCCGTGATGGAGGTTCATAAGGGTGTTAGGTGTGACGGGTGTAGAGGTCCCGTCATAGGAGTGCGTTACAAGTGTACTGTCTGTCCTAGCTACGACCTATGTAGCGATTGTCGGGAAGAGGGATTTCACGCGGAACATCACCTCCGAGAGCTATATGTGCATCGTTTGCGAAAGGTTATAGGCTGTGAGTATGAGCGAACACTTCGCCAAAATTAACGTAAATGTGAACTTTTTTATTTTCAGCGTTACAGGCTGAGCGCTCTAACCGTTAGAGCGCTCAGCCTGTAACGCTGAAAATACGGGTTCAAGCCTCGCCCAAGGCAGCTACTGTTTAGGGACCTTGAGCAAGTCCTTCACTCACAATTGTTCAGCGCCATCAATGTTCTGTCGAATGGTCATGTGCGCTTCTGAGCTTTGGAAGGAAGGCAATATCATATTCAGTTGTATTGCACTGTACTGCGGTATATTTATGAGAATTCATAATGTCACCGTAGCGCCCGCGGGACAATTCAAAAGTATCTCAAATATTGCGAGGTTGCGAGGACGAAATTTTCAGTCGCTAGCGCATTGAAAAGCAGCCGAACGCGCTCTTTTCGCGATGATCTGGCAACCCTGCCATGGTTGAGATCTTCCCACCGCTGCCCGTTTGAATGAGTGCCACTGCCACGCCCATTAAGGTACCAGCGTACGGATCGATAGGCTATACTTTGGCAACAAAAGTGGGCATATGTCTAATATATCAATATATAATAATGCCTAATACATTAGTATATTTATTTAGTATGGCGACGTTGGATGTACGATCCTGCCTTTAGAGCCGGAAGAAGAAGAAGAATATAATAATATAAGTATGTATTTCCAAAGTAGAATTCTGTATATATGACTGCCTCTGTAGGTACCAGACGAAGCTTCCAGATAAGAGAAAACCTATATTCATCCATATCGAACGTGTATTATATACAGTATATAGCGCCTCTTCTAGAAAGATTACTGAGAGGCGCTCCCGACTCTCGCGTAGCTTAAAAGACAGTCTTAAAAAGAATTTTATGTAAATAAAAACTGCGATATATAAATAAAGACTGAAGGATCACTTCTTCAGTTTATGATGACCCGCAGCAAACACATGTTGTCAATGTCTTTCTGAATGGGTACAAAGTTAAAAGTATTAAGTGAGATCTTATAATCACTTGACTTAGCGAACTCTTTCGTGAAGGTGAGGATAGTTAAATGGTGACACTCATGCTTGAAGAACGTATTTATCTCGAAATGACGCGGTTCGATAGCCGAAACCCCTCAGCCTTCCACCTCTGGGGCATTGTGGGACAGCTGTACAATGAGCTGGCGCCTAACAGGCTGTCAAGACGTGTGTTAAATAGATCATGAAATTTTCACAGTCTCGTGTTTCAATGTTTCAATGTCACTTACTGCGGTTTGTCTGTCAGCTTGTCAATAACACGAATATTGTAACGTTTGTCCCCGCCTCGACATAATGTCGCCAGCATCGTCTCATCGACTAAGGAACCCCGCGTTGTAGCAAAACCATAGCTAAGTGTTGTGTCTGCGAACTTCTCGCTCCGGTTGCTAGTCCGAAACGTTGAAATTGAAGTCTCGAACCCTCTCCTCGTGAGCCTACCATTGAATCTGATTCCGATCGTTCGGGTTCGAATCCAAATCCCTCTTGTGATGTAGACCACAGTAAAGGTGCTTCTACCCTTCCCAGCATCCTATAGTACAGGCGTGGACGGTCTCGTATTCTCTCACTACGGCTAAGACCACGGACAGTGCATTGGCTTCCAGAGCATACCTTAAATTACTGTCATCAGGGACTCCCGAGGTTCCGAGTGGTTTTGGCGAGGCGGTGTAAAATACGGAACTGTAGGCCTAATACAGCTCGGGTTCGGTGATTTTTTCCCACGGAATCTAGAACATGCAACGATCCTTCTACACGTTCAATGCGCTCTGTAAGTCCAGAAAGATTAACTGTCTGTTCGGCCTGCTGTTGATGCGCTATTTCAGACAATGCTAAATCCGTTTCGACTGTTGTCAGGACATGTCTATCTGGTGGTGCACTATATCAGTCAACTGACAATGCGCTATATCAGTTAACTCTCTCGCTACATCTGTTTGATTTCGGACTGACGAGTTGCGAGAGGTGTGTATAGACGCTCTATTCTATTCAAAAGTAGCCTATATCAATTTTATAAATCGACCAATCAATCACTTATTGATCCAATTCATGGTAACAATACAAGTGTTGAACATAAATGAACACTAATATAAAGTCAAATAAAGACATGATAGAACACTTTTAGTATGCAGGTTCAATGTGAAGTCAGCAGCAAAAGGCACACCTAGAAGGGAGAAACTCCCCCTGGATGGGGCCCAAATAATAGAATTAGTAGCTGGTTACTCATAGATGCCATATAGGCAATATGTTTTTAAGTAGTATGACATAAGAAATATAGAATTCTTGACTAGTACCCCGGTTTCGCCCGGGTATTTTTTTTAACAGGCCTAACTTTTGACGGTTTTGCGAGGAATGACATTTCTGTTCCTCGTTTCGAACCCGCCCGTGTATTTGAATTAAACGGCATCTTCCTCAGCTCCCGTGTATTTGAATTTAACGATGCGTAAAGTATTCGTGTGTCCCTCTGGCGAATTGGCGCGCTACCTTGAAATTGTTTTGACATAACTCTATGCAATATATCTCGGGCGTAACCTAGGTTTTAATGGGTTTGAAAATATGACCATTTAAAATGTGCCAATTTCGGAATTTAAAATAAATTGCGAGTTGAAAATAGCTGGATTGAGATAGAAATTCGAATGAGAACGTTCGTTAAAAATTTCGTATCGCTAAAGTATTGCATTGGCGAGTTTTTAGTTCTGGTGACCTAGAAATTCTCCCGCGGACACTTCTGATTTGAAATCAACGGTCATCGTGATTGTTTGCGAATCAGAGCGTTGACCTAGATTTAGATGGCTTTGAAAATTTGACCATTTGGATAGATAAAATGTCCAAAAATGGGAACTTAAAGTAAATTTTGAGTTGAAAATAGTACCTTTGACCTACAAATTCACATAACGTTTTCTAAAATATTCATGTCGCGCTAGCGTTCCGCTCGCGAGCCTTTGTTGGGACAAACAGAAGGACAAACTCTCAGACTTATAGTGTAAATATCATGAGACGAAAAACGGGTTGCAGTAAATTATTAGTTATTTGTGAACATATCTGGGGAAAGGGACCTAAAGTGAGGTTCTAGTTTCGGAGTTATGGCCCGTTATAGGTAGTCAGTTGCATATTATTTTTATTATCTTCTGCGAGACTCCAGAATTGTTGTAAGTGTTAATAAGTTATTTCTGGCATCAAATTGCGATGTATTATTGTGCTTAATGTGTCATTTTATAGAGTACATATAGCACAATGAATGTGGCATTGTGAAAAACTTGAACGTTTCTTTGTGGTTGGCGTTTCTGAGTGCCATCTTTTGCTAAATCTTTTAACCTTGAAATATATATTCTTGAAATGATGGTTTCATCTGTTCCACTCCTAAATATATAATAACTTCATCATTTATGGACCAAACTTAGTGCAGTTTCTTCTGTCTGAAAGCTTGTTTCAATCTGCATTTGAGGATACCAATAACTTGACTAGCGACAACTAAAATTGCATTGGAGTGAGGGTTCAAATCCTGCTCTGCAACAACTTGAGCTACTTGCGAAGTTTCAAGGCGTTCCAACCTTGCTCTTACCCATCCATTGTTTCTCTATTGTCCATTTGTATGGTGCTCATTTGCTCCTCAGCAACAGCGATTTGGTCCTGAGTCGCAGGTGTTGATTTTGAGTAGCGCTGTGCACGGCACTCATTTGGTTTTGAGTAACTGCGAGCTGGTCCTGAGTAGCGATCGTGACACGATCGTGAGAAGCACTCAATTGAACATTCATACCACTCAGTAGAAACTGGACAACATATTTAGATATGGAAGAATGTGATGACGACCTACTTCCGTGTGAAGATATCTCATCATATGGCGCAATATAACTTATTCAGAAATATAGACCTCAATACCTTCCTTTCCTACTGAATTATTAAGAGATCTCGGTCAAAGATATAAGGTATTGCATTAAGAGAACAATAGCAAAAGCTGCAATGCAAACATATTCAATTGCACAGACAGGCTATTGTTCTAACAACAACAGTTGGAGAAAAGTACTAGAATTGATCTTGAGGAATTTTTATTCTAGTTCAAAAACCTGACTTTCATCTTCATGAAACCCACTTTCCGTATTTCAGTAAATTAGAAATTATAATTATAGCCCAAATAAGCAGAAAGTGTTTGACCCAAACGCTATCTCATGGCGGTAGATAGGATGTAGTCGACGAAGACACGGAAACCGTCGTAGTACTGGAAGCTGTCAACAGGCGTCGTGATTCTCTAGCAGTAGCAAATCTAGGCGTGTACAAGACTCGTATACGACACCAAGATGCGAACCCCACCTCGCTGACCAACAAATTGCGATATATCAGAAAATTGCATAAATCAAGTACCGGTACTGACGTCTGTCTTAACAAACGTCACAATATTATGACTCCTAATTATTGTGACTTGTGTATGGTCGACGTTTGTTTATAGTATTGCATTCTGGATATGAATGTGATGGCTGTGATGGCAAAGTGCGAGGAATCCGATATACGTGCAACGATTATTGCGACTACGATCTATGCATTATATGCAAAAACAAAGGATTGCACAAGGAACACGTGATGAAAGAAATTTACCAACCGAAAAATACAGCTGAAGTCGGCCGAGTGAGAGTTCGTGAAACACCTGCCATCAAACCAATGGGATGTGAGTCTTCATATGTACCCTGTTATAATGACATCATGGGGCCCATATGCAATGTAATGTAACAAGACATTTATAAAGCGCCACTTGAAAACTTCTCAGAAAAGCTCAACACGTTGCCATCAAACAACTGAAAAAGTGCGTCTATAGTCTATAAGAGTTTAGAGAAAACCGTATTATGTATGTATGAGCACTTGTTATAGCGCCCCTTCAAGATTTCTACTCCCGATTACAACGCGGACACTGAATCGGAGTTTCACGTCCAAGCGCATGAGCAATTGCGAGTGAAGGACTTGCCTAGGGTCCCAACGCACATGTCACATCATATGTAGCACTATGTCACAAACGGAGGGCGGAAGAGCATTCCTTGATGCGCGCCGCCGCCACTGAGAAGTCCCGACGAGCACGGTGGTGGTTCGAAAGTCAGGGGTACAATCAAGTAATTTCACGAGGCAGAAGGGAGCACCCGCCGACCAGTTTCAGTGCCAACTGGAAGGCACAGTTCATCAATGTATAAATAAAAAATGCTCTTGCATCGGCATCCCTTATTGGACAGTCCTGTCTTTGATAAGGGACCTTGGGATGCTTCTTGATGGTGGGCTTACGATGGCTGATCATGTGTCACATATCTCCAGGATTAGCTATTATGAGCTCAGGCAGATCCGAGTTATACGGAGAACGCTGTCGCTAAGCGCTGCGGCTGTGCTAATACACTCCTTCGTCCTCACACCAGTGTGATTCTCGTTAACGATAACGATAACGAAAATGTTCGTTAACGAAAATAAAATGATTTCGTTAACGATAACTATAACTATAACTAAAAAATATCATTAACTATAACTATAACTATAACGAAAATAACACTAACGAAAATTCATCTTTATTTTCGTTAATGCAAAAATAAAAATAAGAAGTGCAATATGGACGATTCGACATAAATGAGAACGAAAAAATGCGATGTTTTTATTATGCAATTTGTCAGTTACTTTGAAAACTCGTGTATTCATGAAGCTGAATGCACCCATGCTTCAAAGACTTTTCAAAGCTCCGAGCAAATTGTGATACAGCGTGTTAATACGCACAATTTTGCTTATAGCCTTAATTATTGTAACTAAGTAGTAACTAAAATTAACTAAAATAAAATCCATTAACTATAACTATAACTATAACTAAAAATAATACTAACTATAACTATAACTATAACTAAAATATAAAAACCATTAACTATAACTGTAACTATAACTAAAATAAAATCTGTAAGGAGAATCACACTGCCTCACACGTCTTGACTACTGTAATGGGGTCCTCCTGGGCCTCCCTGAGTTCCGTCTACATCAACTTCCGCTCGTTCAGAATGCAGCAGCCAGACTGCTTTGGCTGATCTACCGAGATATTCACACATATCTGACTACATGAGACGTGAGCTCCACTGGCTTCCAGTTGCTGATCGTGTGCAATTCAAAATTGCTACGCTGGTTTGGAAGGCTCCGGTCTACATTGCTGAACTGTGCCTTCCAGTTGGCACTCAAACTGGTCGGCGGGCTCTCCGGTCTGCCTCGCGAAATGACTTGATGATACCTTCGTTTCGAACCACCACCTGTGCTCGTCGGGACTTCTCGATTGCGGTGCCACGGATCTGGAACGCTCTTCCGCCGTCTGTGCGTGCTGCACGCGGCTATATGGTTTTCTCTAACTCTTAAAGACGCATTTTTCAGCTGTTTGATGGCCACGTGTTGATCGCTTCTGAGAGACTCTTAAGTGGCGCTTTATAAAATGTTTTGTTACATTACATTACATTGCATTGCATTGCATTACATTACATAATGTAGTCCGGAGCGGTGCCAGTCATAGCCTTCTAAACCAGTGTAGAATCTTATATTGTATCCGATCAGTAACTGGAGCCAGTGGAACTCAAGTCGCATGCAGTCATGGGCACTAACTAATTTTTTAGTTAATCTATAGCTATTTTTCAACTAAAATAAAGCGTTTAACTAAAAGTTGGCAACTAATTTTGTAAATAAGTTAACTAAACTGAAAATATTTAGTTAAACATTTCCCAACTTTGTAACAAACTTTTTTTTCACAAACATTTTCACAATGACAGAGACAATTATTTGGCCTACAGTGAACTGTAGGCCAAATATTGCAAAGTACAAAATATTACAGTACAGCTCTTTATGCGTGTGAGGCCTGGACAATTAAAAAGACTGATCATGATAAAATCCTGGCTTTTGAAATGTACTGCTATAGAAGAATATTGCATCTGAATTGGACAATGAAGGTGACAAATAAGGAAGTCCGAAGAAGATTACACATAAAGGAAGATCTAATACAGTCAGTAATGAGAAGGAAATTGGGTCTGTTTGGACATAATTATATGCAGAATGGACAATAATAGAAAAATAAAAACTGTCATGATGTATGATGGATGGAAGTGGACGAAGAGGAAGACCTAACAGGGAATGGACTGACGACATCAGGGATTGGTGCAAACAAGACCTACACAGTTTGAGTGTATTGGCGCAAGACAGAGGGTTATGGAAACGGATGACGAAATTTGCATTGGACACCTACGGGCTTTCGGCCCATGGATCCTGATGATGATGATGAAAATAAACTTGCAAATTCATAGCACAACATTATAATACAAGGTTCATACACAGTTTGACGTCATTGAACTACCAAAGAATATATATATATTAGGGTGGTCCTTAGTTATCAACTTTGACTTTTTTCATGGGGCACCCTCTAGTTTGGTTTCTATGAATGAGAAAACAATTCTGTAATTTTTTTCAGCTCAAAATAATAATATCTAGAGGTCGCTACCGGCTCTGAAAGTTTGCCATGGACAGCTAACATTGAGCGGTAATTGATACAAGCGAATAGTCATTGTTATTGAGGCTTGTAAATTATTATGCCATAAAATGTTACGACTTGCATGGTTTGTATCTAGTCAACTTGATCTTTGCAAGTATAGTAGTGTAACGTAATTGAACATTTATATAGCGCCCCTTCGAGATATCTATTCAGAGGCGCTCTCTGCGCTAGCTTATGTTAAATGTCATTACGAACGAATATATTATATCAGTTAGCAAAACAATGCTGAAATAGTACCTTTTGAGCTGACAGGAAAGTCTAGAATAAAGAAGAAGAATGAGAATCAGGTTTACAGGATTTGTGTGACATCGCACATGCCCAAACCTTGCAAATAGCAGCATTGAAGGGGCAGAATGTTTCTGTTAACACAACCCACGCAGGGGACCCAGATAAGATGTGTTGTGTTGATAGGACTTTGGCAAGAGAGAGAGACAGTGCTGTACATAAAATGGTGGCTGGCTGGATCCTGTTGGAGCAGACACTTGACAAGAATATGTTGTGTTGTGCATGTCACCATCTCATACTAGAAATAATGTGGAGGCATTGGTCATACTTTCTCGTGATCCATGATCATCCATCCAAGGGTCCAAACATACCAGTAATGATTTTCAAGAGATTCCAGAGAAGCTGGGAACTTATAGACAGATCAAATTAGGAAACAGTAACAGCCGATGACATTTTCACGGTGCAATTTCCTGTGAGTCGAGAGATTATTGCCTTTGCTGAGAGTCAACTTCAACGATACCAACCACGGACGACTATCGCGAACTGGTGGAGCTGACCATAACCGTCTTGGGCGGAGTGCCTTCCAGGGGCATACCATTCATAGCACCAGCTGGTCTACAAAGAGCGAGGTGAATGGCCTGGAGTATTTACAGTCTTAAGATTTGGATGTTCAAGAGACAGTTCAAGTTGACAAGAAGAGAAGAAAAGAGGATAGCTAACATCTGATTGTTCACTGTAATGCATGCTCTATGTCAAAGTCTTGTTTCAAGCACCGTATGCACCATCTGCTTCTCGAATTGACCTGAAACTCTTGAAGGACACTGACAGATACAAATAGAAAAATAGAAAAGTTACAGAGGTTGCAATGAAAATATTTCTGGGTGACCTCTGGCATCTGTCTGAGGAATTGCTGGCTTATGCATACTTTCATGACAGGGTCTCCAAGGATACCAAGCGCCAAATGGTTGCTGCTCTGGACAAAACTGGCATCAACATCCTCAAAAGAGAACAACATTGATCAGCTCGAAGCAACTGGAAGATTTTTTAGGGAAAAGACTACAATATTCTTCAGCATTACAGGCATTCCATCAAGTTTCCTTCAACAAGATGTTGATGCTTGGCCAAAAGATAACAACTGCAAGTTAGTAAAAACCCACCGCCAGCTCAAAAAGAGGTATGAATGACACAGCAGAGCGTGGATTGGCACTCGTGTGCAAGTATTACAAGCTTCCAACAAATAGCGAGGATCAGAAGCAGTTTGTGCTGTTGGTTGTTAAGGAATATCGTCAAAGATATCCAGACAGGAACAAAAAGACACTGATGCATTAATATATTAAATATTAATTGGAACTCAACATTTTCATGTTCACTTATGTGTATTGACCCAAATAGTAAATACCACTGTCCACCAGAATTTTTTAATTTTTGCAAGAATAGTACACACTATACAATATTCAATGTTTTATCAGCCGATTTTTTACAATTTGATATATGTTCGGTCCGGTAGCAACCTCTAAAACTTATAAAATCTTTACAAACTTTTCAATATACATATTTTTGTACCTAAAACAATAAGTTGGAAGGGTGCCTCCTTTAAAATTCATCAAAAATTTCTGTTACATGGAGCTAAGGACCACCCTAATATATATATATATATATATATATATATATATATATGAAATGCCAAAATTATTAAATTGAAGACTAGGCCTACTATTCAGCTCGGTCCGAGAGCAGCAACATTATATTATTATTTTTACAACAAAGAAAAGCATTTTTCAAATCAAAAACACATCCATTAATTTCAAAATGTATTATTTTGGGTTGAATAAAATGCTCAGCAATTGCGTGATATGTCAAGTGTTAACCAAAAATTCCCGTTTGTGTTGCATAAGCTAACTGATTTTGTTGCACAAGCTAACTGATTTTGGTTGCATGACTGTGATTCGAGAGTGACTCATTAAAATACATTATTTTCTTGTAGTCTTGCATTCTGGAGTGAGGTGTGATGGCTGTAATGGTGAAGTGCGAGGAATCCGATACAAGTGCAACGAGTGTTACAACTACGATCTATGCAGTCTGTGCAAGGCGGAAGGATTTCATATGGAACACTTGATGAGAGAAATTCACCCGCCAAACAATCCAGGTGTATTCAGCCAAGTGGAAGTTCCAAAAAACCAAGCAGTTCAACCAAAAGGATGTAAGGGTTCTTCGTACGTAATTTTGAGAGCAGCTACATTTCTCTGTGCAGAAACTTCTTGCCTTAGAATACCTTCCAGATGAATCATTTATCAAAACCCTACTCTTCAAGCAATCACTCAATCATTCGTTTATTGTTCTCAGTACAACCAACAGATGACAATTAACGCAGTAAACAGTAACATTGCAAGAGATACAACAGGGAGATCCAGAAGGGACCAAGGTCCCGCTTATTAGGGTAGCCCTATAGTACCATGTGACAAATGTATAATGACAAATGATTGACCTTTATACGTCCAACTGGACTATGAAGCATAAAAACATAAACGTAATGTAAAATAAAGACAAAAACCTTAACTAATAAACAGAACCGTAAATGTAAGCGGTCCGGATTGGATGCATAGTGGGGGTTTTGAGCGCGGCGGCACGTCTTATTGAGCGAATCCCAAAATGTGGCCACATCTCAGAGTATATGCGGAATGTACTACACTGGCTTCCATTTCCGCAGCGGATCGCCTATGGGGTTTCTGCGCTGGTGTGGCGCTGCATGGAGGGTATCGCTCCCCTATACCTGCAGGAACTCTGCTGTTCCACCTCTGGTGTCCAGCGGCGATCTGCTCTCCGATCAGCTAATCAAGCCGAACTCTTAGTCCCTCGCTCGCGGACTACCATAAAGCAGCAGCGCTCTTTTTCGGTCGCTGGCCCTAGGACCTGGAATGTACTCCTTGTTGCACTCCGCGTATAATGCCTAGGGGTCACATACCACTACGTTATTTGTAAACCTCAAGACTGTCTTGTTTAGCCGTGGTTGGACTGGGAGCGCTTCTGAGTAGATTACCTTGAAGGGGCGCTATACAAAAAAATAAATAATAATAATAAGGCAGGTCGGGAGTAAAATATACAGGACAAATGACCTGCCGCGACATGCCGTGGCGCCGCAACTGACCACCGGACTTTCAGAGAAAGCAAAATGAACAACTGGTTGACCGCGAATGAAGGTTTCAATCGCAGTTTTCTAATAACTCGTTGATTATGCGACTTTACAATGATCAGTGCAAATTTGTCTGTGGTCTTGCATTCTGGAGTGATATGTGATGGCTGTAATGGCGAGGCGCGAGGAATCCGCTATAAGTGCAACAATTGGGTTCCGTAAAACTCAGCAATTGCATGAAATGCCAAGTATTAATCAAAAATAGCCATTTGTGTCGCATGAAGTCCCATGTCCTAACTGATTTTGGTTCTATAAAATACCCATTGGTTGCACGAATGTGATTTGACAGTGACTGATTAAAATTGATATTTTCTTGTCTTGCATTTTCGAGTGACGTGTGATACATGTGAATGCGAAGTGCGAGGAATCCGCTATAAGTGCAACGATTGTTTCACTAACGATCTATGCAGTTGGTGTAAAGGAAACGGATTTCGTAGTGAACATTCGATGGAAGAAATTCACGAACCGAACCCAGATGTAGTCGACCGAGTGAGCGTTCCAAAAGCGCCAGCAATTCCACCAAAAAGATGTAAGAGGTCTTCATTCTTAATTCCAATTCCAAGATACCAATCTAGGCAAATATTACGCATATTTAAGTTGTATTATTTGCTACAATTTCTCTTTAATAGATTGTACAAGAAAGGACGCCATAAACGTTGTGCTATTCATTATATTGCAGTGCATAACTTTACAGAATGGTCACTAATAACTATAATGCATGTTATAGGCCTACGTACAGCCGTGGGGATGGCGGGAGAGTTGATGGGAAGGAAAGAAGTTGAAACGGTTTGCTCTTCTGTCAGTCGTGGATTAGGGGCGATTCAACTAGCTTCCGCAAGCTCTGACTCTACCGATGAATCCGACACCGATGACAGCTTGTCCGCCAGTGAGTCTGACAACTGGATACAAACTGTATTCATATCAGTTCAAAGACAGTCTATTGAAAAGTTGTTCACATCCCTTTCTTATTAACCAATTTTGAGCTACGATTTCATTAAAAAAATTTCCTGTGCGTAGATTAATACTTCTTTGCATTTTAAGAAGTTGTTTTGTATATCCCTTAACCGCTAAACCTGATTTATGATGTCTACGAGGTCATTTTCGCCTAAATTAAAACTTCTTAGCACTTCAAGAAGTTGTGTGGTACAAATAAAACCGTTGGGAAATGAATGGAACCATTGGCTTATAATGCATTCGATGTTTTAGCGGCCGATCTACTCACCACAAGATGGAGTCCAGCCCAGTCAGGTCATCCTTATAAAAGAGAGCCAGTAGACAGTTCAGACCAGGAATACAAGACTGTCATTGCGAATATGATAGCTGCCGGCGGCCAACGGTGGACAAACAAAGTGAAACAGGTTGAGAAAGCAGGTTTCGTGTTAAAGTAGATTAATACATTAGGCTACATGCTGGGCTTTATCCTGTCCTGTTAATGGAAACCCCAAAGCGACTCACCGCTATCTTTATTTGACCACCATTATTTCTTTGTAATTAATGCCTAGAAAATAATCTTTCCTTCTCTTCGAACTTTTGCTCAGATAACTCTTTCGATTGCTAATAAGGAATTTTTAACCCTCATCCGACCAACATATTTTACTCCTTAATATGACCAACTTCTAGCTTGTTCATCGTGGTGCAGCGTGGATATAGCTAACACAGCGTTGCGTGGTTTGGGAACAAACGACACAAGAGTAAGTTGGTCATGTAATCCAAACAAGGAGCTCAGTTCCTGGCGCCCACACCAGGCCTTCATTGCTTTAGGAACATAATCGTTTGATCTGCAAGTAGCTGCTCTGCAAGATCAAAAGTTAAAAAAGTAATCTGCCACCACGTTCCTGCCATTGTACCGCAATGGTGATACCAGCTGTTTCACCTCTCTTGCACCTTGTCTTGTCTCACGCTGAGTTCCCTCATGTCTGCCCAAGGCCGTAGAGAGGATTTTATTTCAGGGGTGTTTACTCGTCCTTGAGCAAGCCGACAAACAACCGAGTCAACCGACTATGGGTTTTAGTGAGTAAATGCATTCTTTCATTTTACATCATTTAATTTCTGGTGGTGTTTAAACACATGAAAACACACCTATATATATATATATATATATATATATATATATACCAGCAATATATATATGGGGGTGTTTTCGGTGTTTAAACACCACCCGAAATTAAATGAATTCATGAAATGAAATGATATATATATATTATATATGGCTATGCAACAAGGCCGTAGTCTAGGGGTGGTATTCGGTGTTTAACTTAAACACCACCTCTTATATATATATATATATATATATATATATATATATATATATAGCTGGGCTTGAGGAAATAAAAGCCGTATCTAGGGGGTGTTTTCGGTGACAGTATCCGCACCAATGACGAAAGGACTGTGATCTATTGTCTTTCCACTGTTGGATAAAGGTCGGAAGGACAGACTAGTTTGTTTAATTGCTCACGGAGAACAATAATGAGAAAGTTTGTTTCTGAAAGGTTTAGGCACAGCAGATTGTTGGTCATCCAATCCAGACTGATTGAAGCATATCTTTCCCGACATCCAATCCAGACTGATAATTGGGTGATGGCATTACGTAGAATTTATATGATTTAGGCCTAGTGCATCTGGAATGGAGAGCGGAGAAAGATATGAACAGCGTAGAGGTGATTAACTGATTATCAACAGAGGATGAGGAAATCAGTTTCTTGAGTGAGGAGGCATTTTGAACAATACAATGAAACATATGTTGGACGGGGGAGGTACTGAATATCTTTTCACTGTCGACAGATCTGTCGAATTGAAAACTATCGGCTGTACAAGCTCTACAAATCATGCAAAGAGGAAATGGAGAGAGAAAACGGACCAGGTTTCCAGAACGAAAGCATCCTGTGGCATGGAACCAGCGCAGACGTACTCAGCAATATCTACAGAGACGGATTCAACAGAAGCTACTGTGGAAAGAACGGTCAGTCAGTGAACATAGTGTCTGCATACATACATGCATGCATGCATGCATACAGGCAAACAGACATATCAACACACATACATAGATACTTGCATAACTACATGCATAAATACATGCATAAATACATATGTTGCATAACATTACACACATAAACCATATATACATACATGACCTATAAATGATTTAGCATTTTATTATTCTTTGATCTTCATTGAAGTTCTTTTCTGGATGTACCATTTTCAGCAACCGCTTTCGGTGACGGCGTCTATTTCTCAACGTTGTTCGAGTACTCCGCCAAAGGAAACTACTCTCCACCAGACTCCAAATTACAGAAGTACATCTTCCAATGTCGCGTCCTTACCGGTTACTTCATCCAAGGCCAACAGGGGCTGAAGGAACCCCCGATGAGAACACACGAACTGAGATATGACTCGGTGGTTGACAACAAGACAAGTCCAGAGATGTTCGTTATTTTCAAGGACATGCAGGTCTACCCAGAATATGTGATAACACTTGAGGTGTAGTTTACAGAGCCTGCCTTTCGCCCTCAACAGAAAACTTTTCTCTTTAAGTCGGTTTCCGACTTTTGATGCCTTCTTTGCCAGGGCTCAATGTGCAATTTTGAACTCTTTTAATAAAATTAAAGTCGTGTTGTATTGTATTGTATTGTATAGCTAGACAAACCTGCGGCTAGATTGGTCACGTGCGCAATACCGCCTCTGTCTATAGTCTAATATTATGTTGAAATTAAAATGCAATACTGCTGGATTTAATTACAGAATACTTTTTGGAAGTTTATTTGATGAGATTTACAGTTGTATGTGTAGACAAAAAATTTAGAACGCCGTTCACGCGTTTATGATTTTTGAGTTAATTTTTATTTGTAAAACGAGTGTTTGGAGTTGCAAACTTTTTGTAATTCTGTGTTATAACCGAGTTCTAAAAATGTATTTTTGCGATATTAACTGAATGCATCGTATATTTTCCATCGTGATTTTCTTCTATTATTAAACTACGTGCATAGGCCGTCTCCAAAAACAACCCCAGTGTTCACTTTCGATCCATTAATAACTCTTATGATTATTAGTTTAACGATCGATTGATCTGACGGGGAGGGGAGGGGAGGAGGGGAGTGGGACTGGGAGGAGAGGGGGAGGTAGAGGTATAGGTAGAGGTACAGGGACAGGGACAGGAACATGGTTCCCACAGGAATGAGCAATCTTGGTTTTATAATCTCAGGTTTTATAATCTCGGGTTTATAAAAACTTCCGGTGTGTGGGTTGATCACGTGGTACATCCGGGCTCAAAACTTGGTTGCACATCCAATCTGGAAGAGCCGACCGAAAAGCACCCATACCCCGGATCTATGAGCCAGGGACCTGTTCAGAAGACATCCTGCTTCGGCCGGATATGGAGATGACCTTATCTGATATGAAACACACTCTGTCGGGGGATGAAACACGTCGCTGTTTCCAAAAGAGAATGCCACTCACATTACATACCAAGCAATACATACCAAGCAATACATGCAGGGGCATCTATCCCTCCAAAGTCATTGGAACAACTTTCCACTCCGCTCTCCCTCCCCTTCCCACCCCTCCAGCCATTGTAGCTGTCGGACTCTGTAAATTATGCGATAGGTGTTGAACTACGGACTGTTGCTTGAGGGTTTTCTGTAGTTTTTCAGATAACAGTGCATATCGATCAATGATTTCATCCGCGCTTGAACCGCCTACAATGTCACGCTCACTTGCTAGTATTGTCAGTCGGACGGACCAGATATTATTCAAGGAAGAATCATAGAATGAACCAAGTTAATAGCACAAACACTGACAACGTAATAAAAGTTATTTCTGGCATCAAATTGCGATGTATTATTGTGCTTAATGTGTCATTTTATAGAGTACATATAGCACAATGAATGTGGCATTGTGAAAAACTTGAACGTTTCTTTGTGGTTGGCGTTTCTGAGTGCCATCTTTTGCTAAATCTTTTAACCTTGAAATATATATTCTTGAAATGATGGTTTCATCTGTTCCACTCCTAAATATATAATAATTCATCATTTATGGACCAAACTTAGTGCAGTTTCTTCTGTCTGAAAGCTTGTTTCAATCTGCATTTGAGGATACCAATAACTTGACTAGCGACAACTAAAATTGCATTGGAGTGAGGGTTCAAATCCTGCTCTGCAACAACTTGAGCTACTTGCGAAGTTTCAAGGCGTTCCAACCTTGCTCTTACCCATCCATTGTTTCTCTATTGTCCATTTGTATGGTGCTCATTTGCTCCTCAGCAACAGCGATTTGGTCCTGAGTCGCAGGTGTTGATTTTGAGTAGCGCTGTGCACGGCACTCATTTGGTTTTGAGTAACTGCGAGCTGGTCCTGAGTAGCGATCGTGACACGATCGTGAGAAGCACTCAATTGAACATTCATACCACTCAGTAGAAACTGGACAACATATTTAGATATGGAAGAATGTGATGACGACCTACTTCCGTGTGAAGATATCTCATCATATGGCGCAATATAACTTATTCAGAAATATAGACCTCAATACCTTCCTTTCCTACTGAATTATTAAGAGATCTCGGTCAAAGATATAAGGTATTGCATTAAGAGAACAATAGCAAAAGCTGCAATGCAAACATATTCAATTGCACAGACAGGCTATTGTTCTAACAACAACAGTTGGAGAAAAGTACTAGAATTGATCTTGAGGAATTTTTATTCTAGTTCAAAAACCTGACTTTCATCTTCATGAAACCCACTTTCCGTATTTCAGTAAATTAGAAATTATAATTATAGCCCAAATAAGCAGAAAGTGTTTGACCCAAACGCTATCTCATGGCGGTAGATAGGATGTAGTCGACGAAGACACGGAAACCGTCGTAGTACTGGAAGCTGTCAACAGGCGTCGTGATTCTCTAGCAGTAGCAAATCTAGGCGTGTACAAGACTCGTATACGACACCAAGATGCGAACCCCACCTCGCTGACCAACAAATTGCGATATATCAGAAAATTGCATAAATCAAGTACCGGTACTGACGTCTGTCTTAACAAACGTCACAATATTATGACTCCTAATTATTGTGACTTGTGTATGGTCGACGTTTGTTTATAGTATTGCATTCTGGATATGAATGTGATGGCTGTGATGGCAAAGTGCGAGGAATCCGATATACGTGCAACGATTATTGCGACTACGATCTATGCATTATATGCAAAAACAAAGGATTGCACAAGGAACACGTGATGAAAGAAATTTACCAACCGAAAAATACAGCTGAAGTCGGCCGAGTGAGAGTTCGTGAAACACCTGCCATCAAACCAATGGGATGTGAGTCTTCATATGTACCCTGTTATAATGACATCATGGGGCCCATATGCAATGTAATGTAACAAGACATTTATAAAGCGCCACTTGAAAACTTCTCAGAAAAGCTCAACACGTTGCCATCAAACAACTGAAAAAGTGCGTCTATAGTCTATAAGAGTTTAGAGAAAACCGTATTATGTATGTATGAGCACTTGTTATAGCGCCCCTTCAAGATTTCTACTCCCGATTACAACGCGGACACTGAATCGGAGTTTCACGTCCAAGCGCATGAGCAATTGCGAGTGAAGGACTTGCCTAGGGTCCCAACGCACATGTCACATCATATGTAGCACTAAGAAAACGGAGGGCGGAAGAGCATTCCCTTTGATGCGCGCCGCCGCCACTGAGAGTCCCGACGAGCACGGTGGGGGTTCGAAAGCGGGGTACAATCAAGTAATTTCACGAGGCAGAAGGGAGCACCCCCGACCAGTTTCAGTGCCAACTGGAAGGCACAGTTCATCAATGTATAAATAAAAAATGCTCTTGCATCGGCATCCCTTATTGGACAGTCCTGTCTTTGATAAGGGACCTTGGGATGCTTCTTGATGGTGGGCTTAGATGGCTGATCATGTTTTCACATATCCCCAAAGGATTAGCTATTATGAGCTCAGGCAGATCCGAGTTATACGGAGAACGCTGTCGCTAAGCGCTGCGGCTGTGCTAATACACTCCTTCGTCCTCACACCAGTGTGATTCTCGTTAAGATAACGATAACGAAAATGTTCGTTAACAAAAAAAAAAATTTGATTTCGTTAACGATAATTATAACTATAACAAAAAAATATCATTAACTATAACTATAACTATAACGAAAATAACACTAACGAAAATTCATCTTTATTTTCGTTAATGAAAAAAAATAAAAAAAAGGAAGTGCAAAAAGGACGATTCGACATAAATGAAACGAAAAAATGCGATTTTTTATTATGCAATTTGTCAGTTACTTTGGAAAAATCGGGATTCATGAAGCTGAATGCACCCATGCTTCAAAGACTTTTTAAAGCTCCAAACAAATTGTGATACAGCGTGTTAATACGCCCAAAATTTTTTCTTATAGCCTTAATTATTGTAACTAAGTAGTAACTAAAATTAACTAAAATAAAAAAACCATTAACTATAACTATAACTATAACTAAAAAAAAAATAAAATTTAAATATAACTATAATAAAAAAAAACCCTTAACTATAAACTGTAACTATAACTAAAATAAAATCTGTAAGGAGAATCACACTGGCCCCCAGGCTTACCACGGGTTGGGGTTTGGGCCCCCAGTTTTCTAATAAAATTCCCCCTTCAAATTTCAAAATTCATTTACCAATTATTCACACATATCTGACTCATGGACGGGGTCCCCCGGCTTCCCGTTGCTGATCGTGTGAATTAAAATTTCTACGCTGGTTTTTGGGGGCCCTTTCATTGGGTGAACTGTGCCTTTCCCGTTGGACTCAAACTGGCGGCGGGCTTTCCGGTTTGCCTCGCGAAATGACTTGATGATACCTTTTGTTTCGAACCACCACCTGTGCTCGTCGGGACTTCTCGATTGCGGTGCCACGGATCTGGGAAAGTTTTCCGCCGTCTGTGCGTGCTGCACGCGGCTATATGGTTTTTTTAACCCAAAAAACGCATTTTTCAGTTTTTTGATGGCCACGTGTTGATCGCTTCTGGGGACCTTAAGTGGCGCCTTTTTAAAATTTTTTTGTTACATTAATTACATTGCATTGCATTGCATTACATTACATAATGTAGTCCGGAGCGGTGCCAGTCATAGCCTTCTAAACCAGTGTAGAATCTTATATTGTATCCGATCAGTAACTGGAGCCAGTGGAACTCAAGTCGCATGCAGTCATGGGCACTAACTAATTTTTTTTGTTAAACATGGGTATTTTTCAACTAAAATAAAGGGGTTTAACTAAAAGTTGGCAACCAATTTTGTAAATAAGTTAACTAAACTGAAAATATTTAGTTAAACATTTTCCCCTTCCTAGTCTAAAAACAGTCATCACCATTTGAGGCCTCATGATGTATCAGTGTCATCGGAAGCAATACATTTTAAATCTCACATCAGCAAGCAGGTCTCTCAAACATTTCTGTTTTACTAAAGAAATTGATTCTCAAAATTGCGTGAAAGGTGCCAGCTTGTCTATTGCTCAGCTAACCGACCATATCAATTTATAGTCCGCCGACAATTTCAAAACGCTTTGAGTGTTCGCAGTAGCTCACATATTTTGCGCTTACGACAAGTGGTACCAGCCTTTGTCTCTGCATTATTGTATTTTATGGAACAGCAGTCATGATCTAGACAAAAACATATGTTACACGTAACTTTTGTTTGATGAAAAGAGCTCACCGTATTGAAGCCTGGTCGTCGCGCAGAAGCGCAGCTGTTGAAGCGCCCGTTGCAACCCTGCCAGCGGGCTTTGCAACAGCAGCTCTTGTAGTTTGAATATCTCTGAAAACAACAAAGGTCTCTGGATGCCTAACACAGCTTGCAGCCAGTCGCCAGTAACAGCGAGTGGCGCTTAGTTAGTCAGCGACGTTTGGGGCCTGCTGTTGTGCTACATCAAGCGAATTGCAGCCCGGCTGCGACGAAGTCGGCTGCACTGCGATTTCGTGCTGTTGTTATCACAGCCGGAGCCATTCCTGGTTTTTTCATTCGTTTAGTACAGTTTTTGCGCAGTTTTCACCAGCAAGTAGCTCGTGCAGCGCAGACAGCGTTCGTCTCTGTTGCTTTTGGCAGAGTACATGCTTGGCATTTGTCTGCAGGCTCCAGCTGGTTTGTTGTTGAAACAAATTAGCCTGCAGTTTACTGTAACACGCCTGACCTCGCAGCTGGTCTGGTCAGCAACCGTGGATTTGCGACAACCAATACCGAAACAGCAAGCAATGGCAGCTTTCCTGGGTGGCGACCGGTTGCATCGCCCATTGTACTTCGTTCACCTGGTGGAAAGTCATGCCGTATATCACGAGCGGTTGCCGAGTCGCAGACCAGGTTTTACGAACGTCGCGCGAAATGCTAAATGATTTAGTCGCATGCAGGTCTGGCTGGCGATAGCGATGTAATATTCGCATGTATGTATGAATGTGCATGAGCGTACGTATGTTCGTAGCTGTACTGGGACCAGTCGATGCGCTTAGACCGCGGCCTGAACCCGTGTCATGCTTCAGCGTAATTGTAGGCGTACCGAATAAGTTTAGCTGTAAGATGCCATCACGCAGCAATGGTGACAACACAGCCGAAGACGGAAGAGGAGAGGTGACAGGCATGGGGCCTCCGGCGGCTTCACGCCTGGCAGCAGCGTGTCCGACCACATAGCCTATTTGTCGTATGCAAGGTGCTAGACATTGCCAGTTTGCCGATTCCACCTTTTCCGCAGTAACTTCACTGTCCGCATCTCGTAGAGGAGTCGTGCTGGTCTGCGCCAGGACGACCATCCTGCTCAAGCCTCCACCTCCCAGCATCCAGATCTGCAGCATTCTGGTAGTCTCGAGTCAGAGTTCAGCTTATCATGCATTGAGATTTTTCTCAATAACGGCTGCCGTTAAACTAAAATACCACTGCTGATCGTCTTTCTGGCGCCGACGATGTTGCCACCACAGTCGCCACCAGTCATCTACCCAGCGTAATACATCAACCGTGTTCAGTTTGATGTTACCCCTGGGGCCAAACAATTTTTCAAAGGCCTCGCGAGCACCAAATCCAGTTTGCCTTTCCCGACCTTATCCACCAGGCCTCCTCGTAGCCCAGCCTGCTCGTCTGGAATGTCGCCAGGAAGCCGACGAGCTCACCTCAAGCAGGCTCACCTTACTACATAGCTGGCGTATCTTTTGTAAATGACCGTGTCCAGTACTTTATTACAAGATGCACGACAGCGCCACTCGTTAGCTCATTTCTCGACTGCCAGGCTCTTTTCTGGCAACATATCGATCTTCTCTGCAACTAGCCAAGCGAACAGCCTCCTTCGAAGAGCACCATTGTGTCAGGCCTATTACGCCCACTTTTCACACCTTCAATCAAAATTTCCATATCAGCATTCAAAGCCTGTCTACTACTCACAACACAAATGTCTTTCAGTTCAAGTCTTCCTTCCTCCAGTAATCGTCATGCCAACTGTCTTGGGATGGACCGAGGCCTGTGACCTTCGCTCATTCCTTCACCAGTTACTTCCGTCTCGATTGCCTTTCAAAACACTTCATCGAAATATATCGAAAACGAATTATCTCGATTTTCTGCTTCCGATTACAAACGAGTCAATCATCACGATTGTCGTCGCAATCATGTTGACCATCGGTTGATCTGCAGCAACTGTTACCCCGATAAGCTGTTCTTTCCGACGGCTTTGTGCGGTGCCAAACTTCACTACATTGGCATTGTGCCACGATCCGCGCACACCTTCAAAAGAGTTTCGTCCAGAACCCGCGCTCAGCGTCATTTAACACAAATCGGTTTGTTCAAGATCCGCATCAAGCACGTGGATTTTGTTCGCAGCAGATCAATGGAAGAGTGAACCGGAACGAAGAAGCGTTATAATTTGATCTGAACATATAAAGAGGTGAAGTTTTGTTACCGCGAAGAAGAAATTGAGTCCGTGCGGCGGTGCGTGCAGCGAACAGGAACTTGCCATCGCAGCTGCGGGTCTCGAAGGCGGGCCGAGAAGTCGCGAGTTGGTCTCGGAAGCTTCAAGAAAGCATTGGCGTTGAGGCCGGGGTTTCTTTGCTGTGAATACCTTGAGGTTCAACTCTTTCATCAGAGTCAGATGTTACCCCAGCTTTCAACAGGCTATGCGCTTACGAGCCCAGCTTGCTCAAGCTCATCTCTTTGTTTGTTCACTGTGCTGCACTACATCCTTATTTCTGAAGCCTGACACTGGCACGCCCCCACCTGGCTGAGGGTGATTGAATCATTCGCAACACGAAAGCCTGACACAATATTCATGGCTGGCCCAGTTATTCAGCCCCATTTTGTTGTATTTTAAAAGCTCTAACAAGTTTGAGCGCACACGGTCTTTTTTCTGCGCTGACAGTCATACTGGTCTCGATGCAAAGCAGACATAAATCCTCTTAACGACTGAACGGACACTGTATTGTGGTGTGAACAAAAGAAGAAGTGTAACATTTTAAGTTTCGTGTTGGCCTGAGATTATGAACATGCAATAAATATGAATATGAATCATGATTATTGTTAATTCGTGTTTGGAATTATATAAAGTTTTTCGTTGTTTAGCCATATATTATAGTGCTTCCTAATAATGGATCATTGCATTAATAGATGTATCAATTCATCTGATGAAAATCAATGCATCAAGCCAGAGCAGCTCCAGTACATATACAACATTGGCAGAGCAGGCACAAAGTTTAACCTACATGATGTATACATGTACTACTGACTACATAAGCACTAATCTGATCCGTCATAAAAATTAATATTGTCCAGAGGAGAGTGCAAATTGTAAATTACATGTTTGCAGAAAAAGTTCATAATTACATTGCAGAAAGCCATTGAAATTATTTTTCTATGCAATACTGCTGTAAATTTACAGAAAAACCGGTATATTAACAGGCTAATTAATACAGAAATTAATTCAAATTTCCGTAAAATTACAGAAAAGGTCTGTAGTTATTTCCCAGAAAAATCGGTATCTTTACCGAACATATCTGTAAATTATTACAGAAGATATCTGTAAATCATTTACAGAAAAATCTAATTTACAGAAAGAATCTGTAAACTATTTTACAGAAGCTCTGTAATTTTACAGAGGATTTCTGTAAAATATTTACAGAAACTCTGTTATTTTACAGAAGAAGTACTGGCAACACTGCTGCCAGTACTTTTTCTGTAAAAATACAGAAACTTTCCAATACAGTGTGGGGCGATGCGACTGGACTCCTCAAGTTCTGATGCCGACGCTCCTACCTGTAAGTCTGACATATTACGTGCAAACTTTGGTTCTTATACAGCCTGTAGCCCTGTATTCATTGAAAATGTTAGATACAAAGGTTGGTAACTGAAAATGTTGTTAAACTCACCATTTTACTGACAAATAAAAAACAGAAAATTGACAAATAGAAACTTTCTTAAATGAAATCGCAGCTCATATTATGAGCTACGATTTCATTTAAGAAATTTTCTATGCGTAAATGAGTACTTCTTACATTTTAAAAATCAGTATTGTACGTCTCTTTACTACATCAAGTTGAATTATGATGTCAACGAAATAAAAAAAAATTCGTGTAAATTAAAACTTGTTAGAACTTTAAGAAGTTCTGCGATACAATAAAATCGACGAATGAAAACCGTTGTAAAAATGAATATTGGCTTATGATGAACTCGATGTTTTAGCGGATGATTCAATCACCGCAAGATGGAGTCCATATCAGCCAGGTGTGTCTTTCAAAAGAGTGCCAGTACACCGTTCAGACCAGGAATATAAGGATGTGATTGCGAATATGATGGCTGCAGACGGTCAGCAGTGGGTAAACAAAGTGAAGCAGGTAAAGAAAACAGGTTTCGTGTTAAATTTACTTATAATATTGAAAGCTGGGAGTAAACTTTTATCCTGTCCTGTTAATGGAAAGAGTTGGAACCTCAAAGTGACTCACAGCTATGTTTTTAAAGAAATTTATTTTATCGTAACGTGTGCCTCCAATAATAAACTTGCTTTCTTTGCAAACTTTGTCCAGTTAACTCGCATTTCTCGATTGCCAAAAAGGAATTTTTAATACCTGGTATCAAGGTTCAAGTTGCCAAACTTTCTGATGAACAGTTTCCTGTGTTCTATTTTCATACTGTTTGCTCTCACTTCTTTTGATTTCTCAAGGTTTCTTTACTTTTCTCACTTTTGCCCAATTTTTCTACACTTACCTGGTTTCAGTTTCTTCTCACGGTATTATCAACAAAACTTCACCTCTTGCTATATTTGTACAGATCAAATTGTAAACACTTCTTTGTTCAATTCCTGCACTGATTCCTCCTCTTTCCATTAGTCTCTCGCCGCTCCATTTCTGAACAAAATCCACATTATGTATGACTGTCCTCTGGATCTTGACCCTAAACCGATTTGTGACCGTTCCTGCCTATCCATTTAATATTTGCTGAGCGCCTCTGAATTAGTAGGTTCCTGGACGAAACTCTTTTTAGGGTGTGTAGAAATCTCGAGATCGTGTAATGTAATGTAAATCTATAAGTTTATCAGCACCACACAAAAGCCACGTCAGAGAGACAAGCTTAAAATCAAGTCCGCAATAGCCAGGTTGCTTTGTTCGTTCCGATGCCAGGTCAAGCCGATGAGACAGCATGGTGCTATACGGTGGCAATCGGTGATGATGGTGGTCGTTTGGTGGCGCAGTACAGGAGTAGAATCAGGATAGCTTGAAGAGTTCGGTTTTCAGTCTTCAGTGGAAAGTTAGCAGACGAGAGTGCAATCGAAGGACAGATGTGAAATTAACAGACGAGATTGGAGGATGAGCAATCTGGCAGAGGTCTTTTGATAGTCCGTCCCAAAGACCTGGTGCAGCATGGACTTATGAGCGATTGCAGAATTTCAGAGAGGAGGAGACTGGATACCGAGATAGAGAAAGACATGATGATGAGTGAGTAGACCCGGGTAGCTGGATGGTAAATAGCTGGCCAATATAAGAGTATTGAGAGGTGTGAAGGGCATAATAGGTAATAGATACAATTTTTTAATGGATGTGCTGAGGGACTTTTAGCCAACGAAGTGATTTGAGAACAGGGGTTATGTGGTGGTGTTTGGGAGTTTTGGTGACTGCGCGGGCGAGAATGGAGTGTTTGCAGGCATCTTATTTGAGAAGAATCGATGTTGTAGAAAAGAGAATTACAGCAGTCGAGTTTGCAATGAACAACTGAGGTGGCTGTCGTGCATGCAATCTTGTAATAAAGTACTGGACGCAGTCGACAAAGGTCACGAATATGCATAATATAATAGTAGGTGGGATATAGCAGGGTGAATTGATCGGCTGAGGTAAGGTTTTTATCGAAGATGATTCCAAGATTGCGAACAGGAGAAGAGTAAGGTACGGGAGAAGTGAGATCTGGTGGATAAAGGTCGGAAGATAGGCTAGTTTATTTAATTGCTCGCGAAGGCCAATAACGAGGAATTCTGTTTGAAAGGGTTTAGGCTCAGCAGGTTGTCGGCCATCTAGGCTGATATTTTGGTTGATGGTATTACGTAGGTAGATGATTTAGTGCAGCTATAGATGGAATTGAGGGAACAAAGATATGAATTGTTGTGTATCGTCAGCATAGAGGTGATGATCAACAGAGGATGAGGAAATGACGTTGTTGAGTGAGAAGATATTTTGGACAATATAATGCAACGGACGTTGGGGAAAATACCGAATCTCAGTTCACTGTCGCCAGGTCTGTCGAATTGAAAACTACCGAATATACAAGATCTACAGATCATACAAAGAGGAAATGGAGAGAGAAAACGAACCAGGGATCCAGAATGAACTCATCCTGTATCACGGAACCAGCGCAGGCGTGCTCAGCAACATCTACAGATGCGGATTGAACAGAAGTTACTGCGGAAAGAACGGTCAGTCAGTAAACATAATGTCTATACGCATAAATACATACATACAGTAAATAGATATGGTGTTTACATACTTACATACAAGGCGTAAGCCTTGTTGGAATGGGCCCATACTACCTGAGGTCAATTTTCACCTCTGTCTCCTCTTTATCTGCGACGGCCTTTTTGCGATCTTCGACCCTTGGCCTTATGGTTGTCCCTCGCAGGCGCTCTGCTACGACCCACTCTAGGTGTATTGCCCGTGTTGGCCCATCAGCTTGCAACTCTCTTCCCCAGTCTCTTCGCTTTGAGTTACTAGACCTCTCTCCTTCCCTGTTCCGGATACGCCTACAGACTTTCTTGTTCGCTGACGCAGGCACTGACACAGGTCAAGACCGCTGCTGATTTAAGAGCGGCGTTATATAAATGTTCGGCTACAATTACAATTACAATACAGACATACATTATATACATACATACACACATTCATACATACATGCACAGATATTACATACATCATATGCATGTATGAACCTATACATGCATGTATTCATCATTTAGCATTTCATTATTCACTGACGTTCATTAAAGTCCTTCTCTGGATGTACCATTTCAGCAACCGCTTTCGGTGAGGGCGTCTACTTCGCAACTACATTCAGTTACTCTGCTAGGCCAAAGTACTCTCCACCAGACTCCAACGGACAGAAGTACATCTTCCAATGTCGTGTCCTAACCGGTCACTACACCCTAGGAAAACCACTATTTAAGGAACCCCCGCCGAGAAACCGCGAACTGAGATATGACTCGGTGGTGGACAACGTCGCAAATCCACAGTTCTTTGTCATTTTCAAAGATATGCAGGTCTATCCAGAGTATGTTATAACGTTGAGAGTATAAACTCTGGAAAACAATTTGATTCAACAACAAAGACTTATTTGCGATTTTAAAAAGCGGACTTAATTCTCAAGCATGCAGCCACTCTAAGTAACCCAAAAAGCAATAAATTTAGACGCTGTGTCTAAATTGCTTTTGAATTACTTGCTGATTACAGTCGAAAGAGCTAAACATACTTCACAAAAACTTTATTATAAACAGATGAGAAAATATCCTGGAATATGAGCTCCTAACTCGATGTGATGTAACAACTAACAAGTCACTTAGTGCAGTGACTACCATTCACGTCACTGATGTTCTATATCTTAGTTGAACCAATAGTTTACACAGTGTACCTATGTGTCACAACAGTTTACAATTCATCTTGATGGTAACACCACGGGTACAACAAGCAATTTAGGTAATCGTAATCGTATTCTCCAAACTTTTAAAGCGCCACTCGAAAGCCAAGTGCAGGGCACCAGCTTACTCACAAGCGCTGATTTATTCACAAGCGCTGGCTTATTCACGAGTGCACGAGGTTCTATTAAACGAATGACAAATCCAGGGATATTTGTTGTTTTCAAGGATATTCAGACCTACTAAGAATATATTGCAAAGCTTCCGCTGTAGGGATACAGCGGACGCCTTTCACTCTCAACTGAAAGCTTTCACCTTCTAATCTACTTTTGACATTAATGGTTTTTAACCAGGCTTCAATATGCAATTTGAACTCTCTTTTTTCATCAAATAAAAGTTGCATTGTATTATATGTTTTTCTTTGTCTAAGGTCATATTTTATGTTCAAAATAAAATGCAATACTGTTCCAAATGCAGGATTTAACTACAGAAGAAACGAATTGCCACTTAGTATTATTTTGTAGAAATAACACTTAAAGAATATGTAGGCTACTTGTAGGCTACTCTCTAAAGCGTTTTGAAAGTCATATGTCGGTAGTTTATAAATTGATATGATTGACAGTTGTAGGCCTATATGTAATAGACAAAAAGCTACAACGCCTTTCACGCATTTCTGATTTTGAGTGAATTTCTTTTAGTAAAACAAATGTTTAGAGTTGCAAACGCTTTGTATTTCTTTGTTATAACCAAGTTTAAAAAATGTATTGCTACGATATTTACTGAATACATCGTAAATTTTCCATCGTGATATTTCTTCTATTTTTAGACTAGGAAGGTCTTCAAAGAAGCAATCAAAGCACTCACTTTCCAAACATCAATAATTCTTAGGACTTATTAGTTTAATGATCTATTGATCTGATGGAGTTACATACAAGAGTTCTATGCGACGAATGTGATGACTCAGTCGTGGGGTGCATTACAAATGTACCGCACTCTTGTGCTAAATAAGTGACAGACCATGATATAGCCTACGCAGTGCTTGTCGGAAAAGGTATACTTCAGAGAACTTGAAGTGCAGGAGCTCAGTGACATCTGAGTCAGGCTGCAAGAAGAAGAGGAAGAGGAAGAGGCAGAGAAAGACGAGAGGAGGGGAGGAGGAGGAGAGGAGGAGGACTTGGACGAGGAGGAGGACGAGGTAGACGAGGAGGAAGAGGAAGAAAAAAAAAAAAGAAAAAGTATAAAAAGAAGAAGATGCAAAACAAAACCAAAGGTGCAGCCGCCGAATTAGATGGCGTTAAATTCAAATGCGAAACGATAGGGCGGCTGAGTAAGTTGTCCTTAAATTCAAATACACGGGCTTGTTCGAAACGAGGAACAAAACGCCATTCGTCGCGAAGCCGTGATGAGTTACGCCCGGTAAAAATGTACAAGTATAATAATAAAATAAAGAAATGAAATCCATAATGAACACTAGATTAGGAATCTCTGATACCGAAATTCTCAGAAAACGGTCAACAGCCACGCGAGGATTCTAGTAGACCATGGTTCCCACAAGAATGCATAATCTTGGTCTTCCCGGGCTTATATATACTTCCGGTGCGTGGGTTGGTCACGTGGTATATCCGAGACTCAAAACTCGGTTGCAAAATCAATCATGCAGAGTCGACAGAAGAGGACCCTACCCGGATTTATGGACCAGTGTCCTCTCAAGAAGAAATATTGTTTCGGCCGGAAACGGAAATAACTTTATCTGATATGACACACACGCACGCACACAAACATTGTCGTTGATGAAACTCACATGTCGCTCGCTAATACCAAGGAAGAATGCCACCTGCATTACATACCAAACTATACATGTATCGCCAGGTTTCACCTCTATAGCGTCATGATATATCTAAACGAACTTTAACGTAATAAATTGTAGAAACATATAATTATCCACTTTTTCTTATATCGACTAACTGGCTCAAACCCTGCTTAGTAATCAGCGACGATAAATAACAATTACTCTTAAGCCAAATTATTTTAACGATATATTGATCTGGTGAAGTTGCATCAAGTGTTTGATACAAGTGTGAAGACCCATTTGTAGTAATGCCTTACAAAGTTTTTAGTTTGTGCCTGAAAAACTATGGGCAATGATATGTGAAGTAGATACAATTTTTGAGGTCATTGATATGACGGAAGGATGGGGAGTTAATGGCGCACAAAAGCAGCACAATGCAGCAGCAGAAAAGGCAATTCAGGCGACTAGAACTTTCCAAAAGACGCAGGATGAACAAGGAACGACCCGATAAAGACACAAATCTAGATTAGTAACTAACACACAGCGAAACTACTAAAATGACTTAGGGCCTACAGGCTACAGCGTTTTTTATCCATAGGCTATTTCAGCACAGTAGTCCTACATAGGCCTCGATCAGCAGCTTGTTATCCTTAGCGGAAAGAATTTAGTAATTGACAACAGTAAATTTCACTTGTCTGCACTTTAGATATGACCTCAGCCGATCTAATCGAATCGCATCGCATCGAAGAGATACTTAGGAGATCTACATTACGCTACATTACAATGTGTCCGTTACAGGCCTCCGTATAATTCTGTTGATGACGTCGGGAATTTCAGAGCATGACTTCTCGTCTTTCCCCGCTTAGCATTCTTAGCATTTTCACTTTCTATTGTCTGCACCATGGGAAAGTAGTGTTAGTTCTCACAAGACTGCAGAATTTACCTGTACCTATTAAGTGTTCAGAGGCCGTGATGGAGGTCCACCCGGGTGTTACGTGCGACGGGTGTAGAGGTCCCGTCGTGGGAGTGCGTCACAAGTGTACAATCTGTCCTAACTACGACCTCTTTAGACTGTAGCGAATGTCGGGCAAAGGGATTTCACGCCGGACATCAACTCCGAGAGCTGCAACGACCGCAAGGCGGTAAGTATGGACGTCGGGCGATAGCCAACATTGAAATGTGCTCGTTTTTCTATGGCTACCGAACGATTTCGAACGTAGAGCTAGTTTGCCAATGAATTCAGCGGGTGAGATATAGCACCACCGTTGCCCATTTGAAAGAGTGCCACGCCCATGCATGTATGTATGTATATGTATGACTGTATGTATGTATGTATGTATGTATGTATGTATGTATGTATGTATGTATGTATGTATGTATGTATGTATGTATATATGTATGTATGTATGTGTGTGTATGTATGTATGTATGTATGTATGTATGTATGTATGTATCAATCAGCCGTTTATTAAATCAACAACAGCACAATTAATTAACAATCAGTCATTTAAAAAAAATGTTAATCTGCTGATGCCGTCAACAGGACAGCCCTAAAGGATAAAATAATCCGCTATTGCAGGGCTGCCCCTTTTCCATATTACATTTACTGATGGCAAGACGATTTTTATGATCATATAGTTTTAGAAAATTCTATTTCAAATAACAATGTTAGGGCTAAATCATAGCCAAATAACTAAATAACAAAACATTGCAGTACAAGATTTAAAACAAACAAATAAAATCAAAACAATGTATGTATGTATGTATGTATGTACATGTATGTATGTACTCTAATCAGAGTTCTTGTATAGTGTTTGCACGGATACTTTGGCAAACTTCGGACTATAAAATCGTGGCTGTATGTCTAATCTGTTTTTTCCTTAAATTATTCTGTAAATATGAATGCCTTTGAGTGTATCCGACGAAGCAACCAAATAAAAGAAAGTCGATCAATAAATATTCACTGTAAGTTTATTTTAGCAGTTTATGATGACACGCAGCCATTGTTTCATATGGTCGTCAATATCTTTCTGAATGGGTTTAAAGTTAAAAGCGTTGAGACTTGAGAGCGATCCTCTAATCACTTAACATCGTGAACTCCTAATTATTGTGACTTGTGTAGGGTTGACGTTTTGCTTGCAGTGTTGCATGTTGGGGTGAGGTGCGATGGCTGTAATGGCGAAGTGCGAGGAATCCGATATAAGTGCAACGATTGTATCAATTACGATCTATGCAGTCAGTGCAAAGCAAAAGGATTTCATAGCGAACACTCGATGCAAGAAATGCACCAACCGAGAAATCCGATTGTGGTCAGTCGAGTGAGAGTTCATGAAACAGCAGCCATTGCGCCAAATGGATGTGACTCATCATCATCATGTGAGTCTCAATAAGTATGAAAGCAGTTACATTTCTGTTGCAGTAAGTTTATTAAAAGTCTTCTAATTAGCCATAATTATGTGAATCGATCCCCATTGGGTTTTCATGATTTGAAAGTCGCGGAGAGTTTCGTACAGGGCATGAGTAAGCCTATGTATAATGTAGGCCTATGTTTGTATCTGGGCTTTAATAGAGATAATTAATTGTAGGAACTTCTCTTAAGAGCTGCGATCGTGCCTGACTAAGAGATCTAAACAATTGCGTCCAGTATGTTGTCGATGTCTATTATTTGGAGAGACTATCGAGTAAGGATGCATTCCGTGATAAACTTTATCATGCTAATTGCTTCTGGTTCCATGTAGGCCCATATCTGGTATTTTGAACTGCCTACTGTCCGAAAAATAAAGGCCCGACAGCTTCCGTCTGCATTTGACTAACCAGATTCACTAGATTTTGAAATTCAAACTGAAACTAAATGAAATGGTTAACGAGGAAACCGGTAGCAAATCTTTTCACAGATCTTTACGTGTGTAACTCGTCAGTGACTGATGAAATTTGACATTTTTTGTAGGCTTGCATGTTGGAGTGAGGTGCGATGGTTGTAATGGCGAAGTGCGAGGAATCCGATATAAGTGCAACGATTGTATTGATTACGATCTATGCAGTCAGTGCAAAGCGAAAGGAATTCATTCAGAACACTCGATGAGAGAAATTCACCAACCAAATAATCCGGGTGTAATCATCCGAGTGAAAATTCCCCCAACCTCAGCACTTCAACAAAAAGGATGTAAGAGGTTTTCGTACATACATGTATCGGAGAAGTTACATTACCCTGTTCAGAAGTTCATTATTATTTAATATCCTTCACATGAATCATAATAATATATCAAAACCCTACTCTTCACGATCATCATTTGAAGTTGCACAGACTTTCGTGCCTTAAACTTGACTATAGGCTCTATCCGATGGGGTGCCTTTGAGTGAAACACATTTCTCATAGAAACTGCATCTAACTTTTGCATCCAATATACTATTTGTTTACACCATCCTATCCAAAACCTGACTGATATTTTAGTTTGCTTTGGCTTCTCGCAGCTATGCCCACCGTATTTTAAGAAAAAACAGGATTTATGGGCCAGTGTCCTGTCAAGAAGAAGTATTGTTTCGCGCCGTAGCTTATTTAATTAAGCATTAGAATACTTATGCTACTTGGGTTGCTTATGCGACTTTACAATGATCAGTGTAAATTTGTTTGTAGGTTTGCATACTGGAGTGACATGTGATGGTTGTAATGGCGAAGTGCGAGGAATCCGATATAAGTGCAACGATTGTATCGATTACGATCTATGCAGTCAGTGCAAAGCGAAAGGAATTCACAGCCAACATTCAATGCGAGAAATTCACCGACCGAATCAGACGCAAGTGGCATCTACAGAATGTAAGTGTTTATGAAAATTAAAGTGTTGCAAACTGTAGAGCGATCGTCAGTGATGCACAAAATTGCAAACGAAGAGGTCACAAAAGTTTAATTGCTAAGCGTTATCAAACTATGGCGACTAGAGTCTAGAAGCTCCATTAGGATTTCTTAACCAGGAGAATGAAAACAGGTGTGTTCCTTCAAAGAATGTGATTAAATAAGATGCGAAGAAAAAGCAACTCATGATTGCAAATTGTCTGGGCATATGCTAACGCTAAAAACGATATATCTATACTTTATAGAGCTCAATTAAAATGCCACTTAGAGGTTATGACAGAGTGAAGTTTCCTGAAGCAGTTGATCTACCTAAAACGGATATATTTAATAGAACAGTATTTATTTCGACTATTAGAGAGGTCCTTACAGAAGGAAGTCTCCTGGACAACTTTGAAACTGGATAAATTTTACTATTTTCCATTTAAATTGTCTTCTAGATCTGCACAAGGGAACCATTTGTGACGGATGTTCTGGAAGCGTTCGTGGCATTAGATACAAGTGTACCTTGTGCCCAGATTATGATCTGTGTAGCACTTGTAAACAGAAAGGAATCCACAGTGAGCACAAGATGAAAGAAATTCATAGACCAAACAACGCTCATCAACAGCCGTCATCCCAAGATATTGATGGTAAGCTGGCAACGCATTCACTGTAGCTTGAACTACAAACCTTCTGTGTTTAGTATTCTATCAAAATCAGGTTGCCTCTATTAGTCCCTATTTCATTATTGATGCATCTTTCAATATACCAATATGTTAAAATTATGCGTAGGGTCTACCTAAGTAGTAAGATTTGCGTATACAATTTCTCTTTAATAGATTCTACGTAAAAGGACGCCATAAACGTCGCGTTATTTATTATATTGCGCTGCATAAGTTTACAGAAATGCTAACTGATAACGATGCATCTTATACGTACAACAATAGAGTTGGCGGAAGAGTTAATGGGAATGAAAGCAGTTGAAACGGTTGTTCCTTCCGTGAGTCGTGAACTGGGGGCGATTCGACCGGATTCCGCAATCTCTGGTTCTACCAGTGGGTCCAACACCAATGACAACGCATCTGCCAGTAAGTCTGACGTCTTGAGGTTCAATCTGCATTCACTTAAATCCATAGACAGTAGACATTCCATTGAAAAGTTGCTTACGTCCTTTTTTTACTGACAAATGTGAGCTATGAAAATTTAAGAAATGTTCTGTTCGTATAGGTGAATACATCTTTTAGAAAGTTGTTTGGTACGACCCTTAACCGATCAAATTGAATTATGTTGTCAACGGAATAAATTTTATGTGTGTGTTAATTAAAACTAGTTAGCACTTTAAGAAGTTGAGTGATACAAATAAAATTGTTTGGAAAATGAATGGAACCATTGGTTTATGAATGGACTCGATGTTTTAGCGGATGATCCATTCATCACAAGATGGAGACCAGCCGAGTCAGGTAAGGCTTTTAGAAGAGAGCCAGTAAACAATTCACACCAGGAATACAAGGATGTCATCGCGAATATGATGGCTGCAGGCGCCCAACAGTGGACGAACAGAGTGAAACAGGTAGAGACAACACACTTCGTGTTAAATTTACTTAACATTACACGCTTTGCTAAACGTTTGTCCGCCCTGTTAACGGAAAACCCAAAGTGACTCACAGCTATCTTCATTTGAGCACCATTATTTTCTTGTAGCGAGTACCTTCAACATATATACTTGCTTTCTTTTCTTTCATGTCTCGATAGTTAATGAAAAATTTCTATAGTCTGTTATCAATCAATCAATCAAATTTAAAGTTGCCAAACATTTCGATGACCTGTTTCCTTATCATCGGCATAAAGTGATGTTCAACAGAGGATAAGGCAATGAGGTTTTCAGAGTGGGGAAGTGTAAAGGCACACCGATTAAGAACAACATAATGCAAGAGACGTTAGGGTGGGAATATTGAGTCTCGGTTCACTGTTGCCAGATCTGTCGAATTGAAAACTACCGAATGTACAAGATCTACAAATCATGCAAAGAGGAAATGGAAAGGGAAAACGGACCAGGATTCCAGAACGAGCGCATCTTGTGGCATGGAACCAGCGCAGAGGTACTCAGCAATATCTACAGAGACGGATTCAACAGAAGCTACTGTGGGAAGAACGGTCAGTCAGTAAACATAAGTTACATACATACATACACCACATACATACATACATACATACATACATACATACATACATACATACATACATACATACATACATACATACATACATACATACAAGCATACATACATACATACATACATACATTACAAGCATACATACATACATACTTAAACACATACACACATGCGTAATTGTAATTGTAGCCGAACATTTATATAGAGCCGCTCAGAAATCAGCAGCGCTCTGGCATACATACATAATAGTATTAAATACATATATGCGCATACAAGTAATGCATTACATTACATTACTCGTGAACAATATGATAAATACATGAACCTATACATGAATTGGCATCTGTATTATTCATTGATGATCATTTAAGCCCTTCTCTCGATGTACCATTTTCAGCAACCGCTTTCGGTGACGGCGTCTACTTCGCAACGTTGTTCGAGTACTCGGCCTCACGAACCTACTCTCCTCCAGACACCAAGGGACAGAAGTACATCTTCCAATGTCGTGTTCTCACCGGTCACTTCATTCAAGGTCAACAGGGGCTTAAGGAACCCCCGATGAGAACACACGAACTGAGATATGACTCAGTGGTTGACAACATGACAAATCCAAAGATGTTCGTTATTTTCAAGGACATGCTAGTCTACCCAGAATATGTTATAACACTTGAGGTGTAGGTTTACAGAGGCTGCATTTTGCCCTCAACAGAAGACTTACCGCTTTAGGACGGTTTACGAGTTTATTTTTGCCAGCTTCAAAGTGCAATTTCGAACTAATTTTTTATCAAATTCGGGTTGTATTGTATTGTATTGTATATTGTGTTGTAAGTAGGCGGCTGTAGGCCTACATGTCTGTTGTCGTGCATTGTGTTTAAAGTAAAATGCAATGCTGTGCCAATTGCAAGACTTAATTACCGAATATTTCGCTATTTGAAACGAGTTGCAGTTTAATTTTATTTTGTAAAAGTAACACCTAAAGAATATTTACGTTCCAAAGCTTTTGAATGTCGTCTATCGGTAGTTTATAATAATTATTGATGTGATTTACAGTTATATGTGTCGACAAAAAAACTACAAAGCCTTTCACGCACTTATGATTTTGAAATAATATACAAAGTTAATATTTTTTAGTAAAATAAATGTTTAGAATTGCGAACATTTTGTAAGTCTTTGTTATAACCAAGTTCTAGACATGTATCTTTGTGATATTAACTGCGTACATATACACGTACACTCTCTATCGTGATAGGACGTCTCTAAAGAAACAACCCAGGCGTTCACTTTCGTAGCATTAATAATTCTTAGGACAAAATTAGTTTAATGGTCTTTTCATTGGATGAAGTTGTATTCAAGAGTTTTGTGTGACGAATGTGAAGAGCCAGTCGCAGGAGTGCGTTACCAATGTAACTCTTGCGCTAAATAAGGTACAGGATATGATATATCGAGAGAGGTAGGCACCTATTCTTCAGAGAACTTGAACTGCAGAAGCTCAATGACAGTGATGATGATGATGATGATGATGATGATGATGATGATGATGATGATGATGACGACGACGACGACGACGACGACGATGATGAGGAGCAGGAGATGATGATGAAGAAGAAGAAGAAGAAGAAGAAGAAGAAGAAGAAGAAGAAGAAGAAGAAGAAGAAGAAGAAGAAGAAGAAGAAGAAGAAGAAGAAGAAGAAGAAGAAGAAGAAGAAGAAGAAGAAGAAGAAGAAGAAGAAGAAGAAGAAGAAGGAGAAGAAGAAGAAGAAGAAGAAGAAGAAGAAGAAGAAGAAGAAGAAGAAGAAGAAGAAGAAGAAGAAGAAGAAGAAGAAGAAGAAGAAGAAGAAGAAGGAGAAGAAGAAGAAGAAGAAGAAGAAGAAGAAGAGGAGATCAGTCGCTTGAATTAGCCTGAGAAACAGCCATGGATTATGAAGTTTTACTACAGTTTGCACGCGACATCTATGAAATATAGGCCTCCTTCCGAAATTCAATACTAACTGCGGGTTGGCTGTATTTGCATAGACAAATCTGAATAAATACAGATTTGCATTCATTTGAACGCGGCTCCGTAAGTCTAACGGAAATTGTGACTGCATACGAATTAATGAGTCATCGGCATTACCTAAATTTCTGAACCCGCAGATAACTCAAAACGGACCTTCTAAGAGCTGACGATACACATAGTGGGTATATAACACGATTGAAGCCGAAATAGGCGCTGAGTATTAGCTCCAAAATCAACGATAGTCACGTAATATTTTAGAAACAGGACTTAATTCGCGACTTTAATGTGGTCAGAGATGATTCGTTCTTCACGTGTTTGGGAAGACCGTTCCATACAGTGAGCTAAACGGGGGTAGAGAATGGGCCTAAATGCCCCAAACCTCGATCGTGGAAGACCGCTGAACGTGCATTTGAATAATTCCTCAATGATGTCCTCAGCCAGTAGTAGTAAGTCATTTGTTCTGATTGCCGGAGATATACTTGAACGTAGAAGTCCGAGGTATAGTCCAGGATAAGACCTTTCAGTGCATTGTAAGTGATCGCAGGTCATGATGCGCTGAGGAACAGGCAACAATGCAGGTGTTCTAAAGCAACAAATCTGTGACATGATCGGATAGTGTTCGTCCGGCCATAGATAAGACGGGCAGCAGCGTTTCAGCACCGAATGTATCTGCCGTCGTTGATAAGTCGGTAGACCGGTTAACAGGTTGTTGCAATAGTCATGGACCGATATGCTCATAATTACATAGCTGTTACAGTGCAGGGTTGCAGCTTTTGTCAGCTGATCGAACTCAAGCGAGGGTAATTATACATGTAAATATGGCAGAGAGTGTCGATGCACCGTCAGAATTAAGACTTTCATGTATTAAATCTGAAATTGTCCGACATCACTCATTCTTATACGCGCTGCTGTTTCGGCTCAGCGATTTCTGATGACTCACGGTAGAAGTATATAGTTATGTGTCGTCCGCATAGCAATGATGGAGGATAGCAATGATGGAGGATAATGCCAATGAGGAGGAAGAGGAAGAGGAGGAGTAGAAGGAGACGGAAGAGGAAGAGGAGGAAGATGGTGTGACGGCGATCATGCTGCTGTCTGGTGATACTGCTGCTAGATGGTTAGTTGATGATAATGAAAATGGTCATCAGATTTAAAACACAACGGTAAGGCCTGCGGATGAAAGAGGACAATCTAATTAGCCTTAGTAAATTATTTATACGGAATGTAACCAAATCATAGCCTGTTTTGTTTTGTCTTGAATGGCCTGGATGTACTACTTGCAGAAACTGAATAACGTATACTGCAACTGCTGCTCACGCATGGTTAGTGGTTACCCATTATGTCACAGAGTGCCTTGGCTCTTGAACGCGTAATGCCGCGCATTTATAATCTTTAGAGCTCATTATAATCATGTGCCAAAGTCCGTGGCTCAGCGCCGTAAGACAACCAGTTCGACTTGGCAAGCATGTTCAGCGCCTGCAGCCAAGGTAATCGCTGGTCTTCTGTCAGATAGTAAGTGTTTCGGTCAACGCAAGCGCCGAGTACGCCATGAGCGGCACTCGATTAGCGGCAGTGTGCGCTGAAGAGCAGGACATCTTGTAAACCAGTGACTTGTTGTCATTCGAGCGCTATGGATTCCGATATCCCTTCGGACGCCCCGAGGCCGAGGTTGTGTCACCTCCGAAAGCGACCGGACTTCGCCGAGTATGGTTTCAACGTGCGAACCGAGAAGGGTAAGAGCGGCCATTTCATCTGGAAGGTAAACGAGGGGTCGCCAGCGTACCTTGCCGGACTGCGCGAGGGAGATCGGATCATCGAGGTGAACGGGACGAACGTCGAAAGCGAGAACCTGAAGCAGGTTGTCCAGCGCATCAAGGCCGTTGCAGACGAGGTCAAGTTCCTCGTCCTGGACAGGGAGACGGATGATTATTACCGCGAGAGGAAGGTCGTGGTTCGAGGCGACATGCACAACGTATTGGTTCTCGAAACGCCAGTGCTTCATGTTGGTGGAACCAATGGAACAGGTAATTGAAGATCCTTTACATGCTCTAAATGTGGGGGACCTATCTCATGTACACCCCTTCATTCGTTCATTTATTCATTCCGAGAATTTATTTAGCGCCGCTTCCAGGAAACCAAACAGAAGTTATATTAAAGTTAATTAAAGTTATGTAGTTCTAGGTTTCAAGCCTTAATTGTCTGCAGGCTGAAAGTTTGAAACCGTTCAAATAAATCAGATTTTGTCTGCATTAATCTATTACTGCTCAGATTCATAATCACTTGGCTCAAAATGAACACTACTGTGTGATCCGAAATTGGAAAATGAACACTAGTGGCACCATCAGTGCTAGTAGCGGTGTTCCTCAAGGTTCTGTTCTTGGTCCTCTGCTGTTCATTCTTTATACCTCCCTACTCAGGAAACTCACTTCCTCACCCTCTGTTGTTCATCACCTCTATATGCCGACGACACACAACTCTTTATAATTATCTTCTCCCCTCACTCCCTTCCAGATGCACTAAATCATCTATGTAACTCCATCACCCAGATTTCAGACTAGATGACCGCTAACCCGCTATGCCTCAACCCTTCAAAAACAGAATTCCTCATTATTGGTCTTCGCGAGCAATGAACAAACCTACCTATCCTCCCAACCTTTGTCCAACAGATCTCGTTTCTCCCGTCCCTTACTCTTCTCCTGTCCGCAATCTTGGAATTATCTGGATATTTTAAGAACCTTACCTTTTCCGACCACGTCATCCAGCTATCTTGCACCTGAGTCTAAAGTATGAAGTAGCGCTAAATGAAACTAAATAAGGTATTTATTATATTTAAGAGGCAGAAATTCGTTAAACTCTAGAAAAATTATGGGAATGTTGTTCTGGATTGGCTAATCTCTGTGGTATTTTCTTGCTGCAAAATGCCGGACGGATTGTTAGGTTATTTTGATTAATTTTTCCTGAAGCTCATGTTTCCTCAAGATTACCGAATGGGGACAGCATTATTGTTATTAAGTTTAATTTTACTTTTTATTGCTTTTAAAGCCTCTTGGGAATTACTTTTCCATTGAATCATGCTTTATAAATTCTTATTTAGTCCTACATTTGCATTAAATTGTTATTAGTAACTATTATTGTGCTTGATATTGTTACTTTCAAGTTGCGATATATCTGCAGATATTAGCTGTGATTTTTGCTGTGAATTCAGACTTGAAACACCGGGTAAGACTTTGTCACCTGAAAATTTGGCCAGAATTTACTGGATATGGATTCAACATGCACGCGGAGAATGGCAAGATCGGCCAGTACATCGGTAAGGTTGACGGGAACTCCCCAGCAGAATTGGCTGGACTGAAGGAGCACGACAGGATAGTGGAGGTGAATGGAACCAGCGTGTCCGGCGAATCCCACAAGGATGTCGTGAAGCTGATCAGAAGTGATCCGAAGCAAGTGATGGTACTCGTGGTAGACAGGGAAGCGGATGTCTACTTTGAAAAGGAGGGAGTGGCACCGTCCAGTCACATGCATAATGTTGACCGTATCACCTGCCCCGATGTTCAGCCTTACTTCGACAACGATAAGCATCACAATGACGTGGGTGAGTTGTACCGGATTTCTGAAGGCTTTTATGCTTTCGGGTTGTGGTTTATAAAATAAAAATACCGACCTCCTTGCAAGCACACAAAAATGTGATGGGATGAAGATTAGATACAAATATTCTTTAATTGACCAATTGCTATCTGCATTTTGGGGATACAGACATCATCTGAGACATGGTAAGAACATAGACATACATCAGTCGTCCATTGAGCTGATGAAGACAGTTTAATTTTCTCATATTCCACATATTAGTCTAAATCCAATATATCATCCTAATCATGAAAGTTTTCCTCATCTGCCGGAGGGATTGTGTGGTTATTGGCCCTTGGGCGTAGGTGGTAGATTCCTCTCCAGTCTGGATATTTAAATCCAGTCGACATATTTTTGCCCAATCTTAATCCTACTCATAAACTACTCACTCATCATGAACTTCCCACAAGTGTGCCATTGTCTGACCTCACATCAAAAATCAGGTCTTGACCCTTCCTATCCTTCTAACAACCGGTCAATCTCTAATCTATCTTTAATCTCCAAAACCTATTGAACGTCCACCGTCAGCTTCGTAACTACGGTGAATCCAACTCTTTACTACTTCTTGTTGAGTCTGGTTTCTGTCGCCTCCGCTCCACTGAAAATTATTTATTATTGCACTTGACTCTGGTTTCGTCACTGCTCTGTTGTTACTGGATTTCAGCTCTGCTTTTGACTCTGTCGACCACTTCATTCTCCTTCAAGTGCTTGAATCTCAATTTGTTGTTATGGCCTCTGCCCTTCTCTGGATTGCTAAATTATAGAGAAACCGATCACACTCTGTGCGCCTTGGTTCTAACACTTCTGAGTACATCAATATCCTCTTTGGTGTTCCTCAAGGCTCCATACTTGGCTCCCTCCTGTTTACCCTGTATACCTCTAACAATTTTCATTTTGTCTTTGAACAAGTCATCTTTATGCACCTTTACCCTGACGACACACAACTCTATATTAAACTTTTCGTCAAAGACATTTATAATGCAAAATGCAAGGCTTCGATAAATAACCTGCTTCACCGAAATCTAAATCATGGTGTGCATCTATGCGTCTAAAACTTAATGCCTCCTGCACATTATCCACTGTCTGAAGTTGTATATAATTATTTTGATGCACTTTTTATGTTATGTTCATGTATGGCCAATGAAATCTATGTAATTCCAATGTCGACTTTCATGTATTTGCATATGTTTTGTCAAAATTATCCAAGGTGCATTTAATTGTCTCAGAGAGGTCTTCAGTTTTGTGATGCTATCAGTAGTTTTGTGATAGTAACTGCTTTCTCTTATATTTGTGAAATGGGATTAATTTCATGGTGTCATTCCTATGATGTAATCGATGTCTTTCGTCGTCTAAAACTTATGTAGTCTGTGTACTTTGATCTTACATGCATGTGAGCCGCTTGATCTGCTCTACTCTTCAGGCTTAGTAATTTACATCATAGTTGTCTGTGTGGCTGCAATAAAACTGTCAGCTGCTTGCAAGACATTGGCTGTTCTCATTCTTGTCTGTTCGCTTCTGAATTCAGGTTGAACTATAAACTCTAATAAATTTATCCCAATGTAGCCTTCGTGTGTATTATCTTATTCAACATGAACATTCTTTCGATGCTACTGCTTCTCAGCAGCATTATAAATTTTGAAGTTTACGAGTCATTTGTGCACCATCATATTTCGGGCCCTGTGCTGGTATTACTTTTCTGTTTTTTTTTATCATTCTGTGCAACTGCTGGCTCCGTGGACTCCCACTTACAGTGATGTTGCTTTCATTACTGCGATGGTTCTCCCGCCTTTAATTACCGCTGACGATTGCCCAGTGAACATCGTACACCGTTTGACATAAGATACGTATTCATTCCTAGTACCTAATAGGTTGGACCTAATAATGGTGTAAATGTGCGAGATTTCTTGTTCTGTTCTATAAGTTTCGCTGGACATGACGATAATGCGGTAAATTAGTCTAATGAATGATAAAACAAACTAGTCACTGAAAGTAAAAGGATTCAACATAACTTTACAATTGTTGAAGGACCTGGTCTTGCAATTTAATTGCACAAGGATTGTTCTCTGAAGTTTCGTCTTGACAGGCTGTAGGCCTACTGCTGACAAATCTCAAGTTGCCACATGCATAATTAATTCACAAACAGCATATCTGGAATAGTTATTTAGGGTCACTTCTAACGGTGGTAAAAGTGTTTTGTACGGCAGGCTGTATACTGTCCTGTTGAGCTCGACATTTGTTTATATTGCAACTGCAGCAATTACTGCATAGAGTAATTCTACTTTCACGTCTTCCATACGTTCCTTTCAGAGGTTCAGTAAGGGTGCTCTCTAATTCTTCATCTGAGTACATAGTCTTGTAAATGATCTTGGAATAAATTAGCATTGACGAGCAATTCCTTGGTTATGTAAAGGGATGGCTAACGGCTGATTTATGAAGTCATAATGCTAAGCTGTTTGTGGAATGTTCAATAGCTGATTGTATTTGCTCATGACTTTGACGCTCTGTTCAAGCTGGCTAATGACTGATCTCACAAAATCATGGCGTGATTGACCATTGCAAAACTGCTTGTCTTATATTGCATATAGATCACATGACTTGATCGTGGTTTCATCTGCGAGCATAGTTTTCATCTTGGTTGCAAATATCGCACATTTCGGGTCTGCTATCGATATCGATGTTGTTGGTAATCATGCACAAAAAGGAATGATCCCTTTGTAAGGGCAGTGGTTGCGTAAACTGTAAGATTGTTGCACATGCCAAGTTTTGCTGTAAGTGGTGAAACATGTTCTGAAACGTAATTGTGTTTCAATGTCAAGTAAGTAGCCGTGGCAACGATGACATAGAGAAATTGACAGGTGTCATTGGTCTACATGTACAGTGCATTCTAGAGTACCGTGCCCTGTAGTTCAAGTTAAATCTGTTACTGCTTAGGATTCTTCACTCTTTAATTTAAAAGTTCTGGGTCTTTCAGCCGAAATGTAGGAATACTTTAGTTTAAAATTGGAGAACATCCTAATTTAAATTTTGGAATTGTTTGAGTCAAAGTGTTGACCATAAATCATTGTGTTTTATGACAAGCAAACAAACTCAATATGGTAAACAGTGGGAGCCATACTGGGAGTTACTGGGAAAATAATTTATGAGGGACCTTGCTTCTTTATGTCTCTGAGTAGTTTAAATAAAAGCATGCTAATTAGTAAGTTTATTTCTCTTATCTTTACCATGGCACTACTTAGTCTTTAGGCACGTGAACAAGTATTTTGCGTATCTATTTACTCGTATAATTAGTCGTGAAAATCTTTTATTGTTTTGGCCCAAGTCTCAAAAGTATTTTATTGATAAGCTGATAACCAACAAATTGACGTAGTATAGATTTAGCTGTGTAGTGTTTTGCACCCTGTCTGTCTATACATCTATTTCCTGTTTTGGCTTATCATTTCGTTTCTGCTTTTCTTATGGGTATCTGCTTGTAGCACTATTTCATTTTCTTGTCTGTCAACAGATAAGTTGGAACCATTGTATAAACCGCGTTTGTGCCACATTAAAGAGCGAGGCGACGGAAAAGGTTTAGGCTTCACCTTGCAGGCGGAAAAGGGCAAGCCCGGCCAGTTCATAGGCATTGTCGATCCTGGATCCCCAGCCGAAGCGGCTGGGCTTCGCGATGGTGATCGCCTTGTTGAGTTCAATGCTGTGAACGTGGAAAACGACAGCCACAAGGATGTGGTGATGAGAATAAGGTCGATTTCAAACGAGACAACACTCCTTGTTATCGAGAAGGAGGGTTACGAGCATTACCATGACAGAGGAGTCGTGGTTACGACCGACATGGTGACGTCTGCCAGTCCAGGAAGTAGTTCCAGCAGTGAGCACAGGTCGTCTGCAGGTATGCCGTTGGAAAACTCGCTTTGTGCCACCATGATTTCTTTTAGCAATTCCGAGAATGGTGCTGTTTGGAATTGCACAGAATACCGAGAATTAGAATCAGTTACAGTATCTAGTTATATACTGAAATGGCTAGTGAATTCATGACATTTTTAGCAGGTTCATCGGCTGTCCAGCTTATGCATTCCAAGCCCAGCAGTTGCATGAAATGTGCAGTGGTTGCATAAATCAGTGTTTGGGTAGCATGAAATGTTCAGTGGTTGAATGAATTAGTCTTTAGTCTTTTTGGTTGCATAGACTGCTCAGCAATTGCATGAAATGCCCATTGTTATCCAACCATCTGGAGAAGGATGGAGAAGGTGAGCTGGACTGAGCATATAACGAATGACGAAGTACTACAAATGGTTGATGAAAAACGATCGCTAATAACAACAATAAGAGAAAGACAGAAGAACTGGGTGGGGCACGTATTAAGAGGAGACTCCCTCCTGAAAGAAATCATAGAAGGGAGAATGGTAGGGAAAAGAGGGAGGGGAAGACCGAGGCAGATGATGCTGGGATGGATGGCCGACGGATACAGCGAATTAAAGGAAAAAGCACAGCACAGAGAAGAGTGGCGTCATTGGAAGTTGGAACCTGCCGAAGGGCAGAGAACTTAAAGAAGAAGAACCAAATATGCCCATTTGTGTTGCAAGAACTAACTGATTTTGGTTCTATGAAATGCCCATTGGTTGGATGAATATACTTGAGAGTGACTGATTAAAATTAATATTTTCTTGTTGTCTTGCATTTTTGGAGTGACGCGCGATGTCTGTGAATGCGAAGTGCGAAGAATCCGCTATGAGTGCGACGATTGTTTCATTAACGAGCTATGCAGTTGGTGTAAAGGGAACGGATTTCATAGAGAACATTCTATGGAAGAAATTCACGAACCGAACAACCCAGATGTAATCGACCGAGAGAACGATCCTGAAACCCCTGAAATTCCACCAAAAACATGTAAGTGGTCTTAGTGCATGTGAGAGCAGTTACATTCTCTGTGCAGAAGTTCAGTATTTTTCTAATACCCTCCAGAAGAATCATGTATCAAACCATACTTTTCACGATCAGCATTTGAAAGTTGCACAAACGTTTATTGCCTTAAATTTGTCAAAGCTGTATCAAAAGAGGCTGTCTTTATGTGGCACACATTTTTTGTAGTAACTGCGCCTAATTTTTGCATCCAGTGTACTATTTGTTTGCAAAGCCTGTCCAGAACATAGGCTAAATGATAGAGCATATAGGCCCCTTAGTTCGCTTCTGCTTCTTGCGAACTATACCCACCGGACTTTAAGAATATAAAAATAAAATTAACAGCTGGTTGACCGCAAATGAATGTTTGAGTAGGATAGTTTTTCTATGACTCGTTGCTTATACAACTTTACAATGATCAGTGTAAATTTGTCCGTGATCTTGCATTCTGGAGTGATATGTAGGCCTAATGGCTGTAATGGCGAAGTGCGAGGAATCCGATATAAGTGCAATGATTGTTTTAATAACGATCTATGTAGGCAGTGCAAGGCGAAGGGAATTCACAGCCAACATTCAATGCAAAAAAATAATAAAACTTGCAAACTGCAGAACGATCGTTACAGCTGCAAAAAATTGCAAACGAAGAGGCCGCAAATGTTTAATTGTTGAGCTTTATTAAAATAATTATGGCAATTAGAAGCTGTAGACGGATTTTCTTTTTCAGGAAAACGAAAACAAAAAGGAAGTGGTGCAATAGGCCTAGGCTTAAGATTCGAAAACAGATCAGGATTGTTTCAGCGTAACTGATGATCGCAGAATGATTGTCCTAATGCTTAAAAGGATTACTTTACAGGGCTGAATTAAATTGGCATTTAGCCTGATGATTTAGGGGTTATGAAAGAGTGAAGTTTCCTGAAGTACTAGGCTATGAGCTACCTCGCAGAAGGAAGTCTCCTTATCATCTTGGAGATTAGTTATATTTTATAATTTGTCATTTAAATTATCCTCTAGATCTTCAACCGGGAAAAATTAGCCTACACATATTTAAGTAGTAGGATTTGCTACAATTTCTTTTTAATAGATTCTACAAGAAAGGACGCCGTAAACATTTTGCTACTTATTATTACAGTGCATAACTTTACAGAATGATAGCTAATAACTATACATGCATTTTATATATACAGCCGTGGAGATGGCGGATGAGTTGATTGGAAGGATAGCAGTTGAAACGGTTTGTTCTTCCGTGAATGATGGACTTGAGGCGATTCAAATGGCTTCCGCAAGCTCTGACTCATCTACCGGTGAATCCGACACCGATGACAATGCGTCTACCAGTGAGTCTGACAAATGAATACAATCTGTAATATATGTATTCATATAAATTCAAAGTCTATTGAAAAAGTTGTTCTCGTCCCTTTCTTACAAACAAATGTGACCTACGATTATTTTAAGAAATTTTCTGTGCGCAGATTAATACTTCTTAGCATTTTAAGACGTTGTGTGATACATCCATTAACCGCTAAACCTGATTTGCAATGTCAACGAGAGAATTTTCGTGTAAAATAAAACTTATTAGCACTTTAAGAAGTTGCTTGATACAAATGAAACCGTTTGGAATAATATTATGAATGGAACCAGTGGCTTAGGCTATGATTAACTCGATGTTTCAGCGGACGATCCATTCACCGCAAGATGGAGTCCAGCCCAGTCAGATGTGGCTTTTAGAAGAGAGCCAGTGTACTGTTCAGAACAGGAATACAAGGATGTCATTGCGAACATGATAGCTGCAGACGGTCAGGAGTGGACAAACAAAGTGAAGGAGGTAGCGAAAACAGGCTTCGTGTTAAATTTACTTAACACATTACACGCTGGGCTAAAAGCTTGTCCGTCCTGTTAACGAAAACCCCTAAGTGACTCACGTCTATCTTTATTTGAGCACTAGCCTATTACTTTCCTGTAGCGAGTGCCGCCAGAATTAACTTGCTTTTTTGCAAACTTTGCACATGTCAGGGGCGGATCCAGAGAGGGGGCAATCCGGCCATGGCCCCCCATTTGAAATTTACACATCGCCAAGTAGACAATGTTCACTCTGTGATCTTTCGTGAAGAAAAGAAATAAATAAATAAAAAATATAATATTTGTACAATGTACAACTAAATAGCTTCTTTCAAATTTCAAAATATCCAATATTAAAATGTTGTGTATCTTGAAAATTTAGTAAAACTAGGGTTGCACGGGGCAAAAGGGCCATACGGGGCAAAAAGGTAACTCCCATAAATTCGTTAGAAATAATTTTAATTCGGTGCACACCTCTGCAGACTTAATTTACATATGCCAGGCAACGTTTTTGTCACGAATGAGCGGTTCTAATATCGAATCGCTATTTTTGACGAAGTAAAATGTTTGTACACATGTCTTCGTTAATTTCTTACCATATAAAAGATTTCTTTATCATTTGATGTGAAAGTTCCATTGAAAAATGAAAGCCTTGTTTGAAAGGAGTTGTTAAATCAGTTGAATTTTACGAACTATTAATGAGCGAAAATTGAAAGGTTTAGCGGTATCTCTGATATTATATGTGGCACTGTCATGGGGTAAAACGGACGGGACACAACGGTCATGGTGAAGAATGGCTTATACGCAATAAGTGCACGATATGGTGTCACGAATCTTGTGGGCCAGAGGACATTAATGAGTGCTACAACTGTTTTCAGTCATGTAAAAGAGATTTAGATAGCGCCTTTTAAGCATTACTTTCACAAGGTGTTGTAACCTACAGTCATAAAGTAGCCTTTTTGTTTATTATCTTGGCAGTGACATAAAACCTGTACGTCTAACAACAATGATAATAATTTGAACTTCTTCCAAATAATATTTGAAGTTGGTTCCCACTTGTGTCCATTTCAAGTGATTATAACTCATTCCAATAACACTTTCATTAACTCTTTTCAATAACTCAAGTCTTTCCAATAACACTTTTCAATAACTCATCAATAACTCTTTTCAATAACACTTTTCAATACCACTTTTCAATTGTTCTTTTCAATTGTTCTTTTCAATATAACTTTTCAATGACACCTTTCAATAGCTCTTTTCAATAACTCTTTTCAATAACTCTTGTCAATAACTCTTTTCAATACCACTCTTTCCAATAACACCTTTCAATAGCTCTTTTTCAATAACTCTTTTCAATGGCTCTTTCCAAAAACTCTTTTCAATAACTCTTTCAATAACTCTTTTCAATAACTCTTTTCAATAGCTCTTTTCAATGGCTCTTTTCAATAGCTCTTTTCAATAACTCTTTTCAATATTCTCCGTTTGCTGTCCGCAGGTCTGTCGAATTGAAAACTACCGAATTTACAAGATCTACAAATCATGCAAAAAGGAAATGGAGAGAGAGAACGGACCAGGGTTCCAGAACGAACGCATCCTGTGGCATGGAACCAGAGCAGAAATCCTCAGCAACATCTACAGAGACGGTTTCAACAGAAGCTACTGCGGAATGAACGGTCAGTCAGTAAACATAATTTCAATACATACATACATACCTACATACATACGTACATACATACATACATACATACATACATACATACATACATACATACATACATTACATACATACATATTTACATACATACATACATACATACATACATACATACATACATACATACATACATACATACATATATTACATACATACATATTTACATACATACATACATACATACATACATACATACATACATACATACATACATACATACTTGCATATATGCATACATACATATATACATTCAAATGTATAGGCCTACATACATTCATTTATTCAATCAAAAATTTATATAGCGCCCCTTCGAGGTAACTACTACTCAAGCGCTCCAAACTCCAGCCCGGGCAAAAAGGTAAGTTTTAAAATGGCCATAAACGTATCAGTACATGATCTAGGGAGCAGGCGTAGATCCAGAGCGAGGCTATTCCAAACCGTAAGACATGTATATATACATATATTGCATTCAGTACATTACACACATAACTACGATATACATACATGAACCTAAACATGCAAACATACATGATTTAGCGCTTTATTTTCATTGGTGTTCCTTCAGTTGTTTTCTGGATGTACCATTTTCAGCAACCGCTTTCGGTGACGGCGTCTACTTCAGAACATCCTTTGAAAACTCCGCCTCACGAACAAACTCTCCACCAGACTTCAAATTACAGAAGCACATCTTCCAATGTCGCGTCCTGACGGGTCACTTCACCGATGGTCAAGAGGGGCTGAAGAAACCCCCGATGAGAACAGACGGCCTGAGATATGACTCGCTGGTTGACAACAGGACAAGTCCAGAGATCTTCGTTATTTTCAAGGATATGCAGGTCTACCCAGAATATGTGATAACGCTTGAGTTGTAGGGTTATACAGTGGCTGTCTCTTGTTCCCAACTGATAAATTACCTCTTTAAGTCTGTTTAAGACTTTCAATGTTCACCGTGCCAGGCTTCAAAGTGCAATTTCGAACTGATTTTTGCAAAATTAAAGTTGGATTGTATTGTATGTTGCAAGTACATGTCTATGGTTATGTAGTGTGTCAAAAGTAAAATGCAATGTTGTGCCAACTGCAGGACTTCATTACCGAATACCTCACTAACTTCAATGAGTTTCTTTGTGTAAAAGTAACACCTAAAATATCTACGTTGAAAAGTTTTTTAATGTCATCTGTAGGTAGTATAGTATAATTGATGTGATTTATAGTTCCATGTGTAGACCAAAAAACTACAAAGCCTCTCACGCGCTTGCGATTTTTAAATATACAGAGTTAATTTCTCTTAGTAACCGGAGTAAAATAGTAACTGAAGTAAAAATTCCTAACTCCTTTGGAGTTGCAAACGTTTTGTAAGTCTTTGTTATAGCCAAGTTCTAAACATGTTTTTGTTATATTAGCTGAATACATATACACTTACATTTACCATCGTGGTATTTCTTGAGAAGGAGAAGAGGAGAAGGAGGATAAGGAGGAGGAGGAGGTGATGGAGATCAGTCGCTTGAACTAGCCTGAGAAGCAGCCACGGGTATGAAGTGTTAGCGACTTTATTTTTCTTAGCCTCGGCATATCACGACGGTTGGCCATTTGTCCCTGTCTGAGCTTCCCACCGACAGTGTACAGTCAGTGTACTCATAAGACTTGAGTTAGATACCATATAGGGGACGCAGGTGGAGCAGAAATCCCTTCACAAATTTCTTCCCTGTCGAGGATTTGAACTCCCGACTTCTCGGTTGACAGTCCAACACGCTAACAAGTAGACTATCGTACGCCACATTATTCTCGTTGTAAGCAGGTCTGAATATACAAGTGCAACATTTCCTACATGTGGTAACGATGCTTTTCAAAGGCTCATGCACATACGATGACGAAACAGACGCTTCTTGATTTAGACCAATCCATCGATATTTCCAGAAACTTTTCTCCTATAATGCGTTTGTCTCTGATACGACGCATTTATGGCTTTACAAGTAAAAATCTTCAAATGAAATTTCTGGGTGTCATGAGACATCGGCATAAACAGACAGTCAGTTACAGTCAGCGCCGGCCTTAGCATTTCATTGGCCCTATGCAAACTGACACTTGTCGGCTTGTGACCACCACGAATCACGATCAATACCGATTGAAGCTTAACGTTGAACAAAACTGCCCATGAAAACTAGATTGATTGACGTGTGTCTGCCGATTGACTTCTCACTGGTGACTGGGAAGTCGAATTATCATTAATAAATTTTTATTAATGATAATTCGACTTCCCAGCTTCTTATTTAATAAGAACTTATTATAGAAGACATAATCAAATTTGATTCTTCAAATTTGGCGGCCCTATGTGGTCGCATTGGTAACATACTGCCTACTTAATTACTCCAGTGTCATGGCTCCAGGGCCGTTGGCATCACCCTCATCCGGTTTCCAAGCTTGGGACTGGCACTATGTACTGGCACGATTGGCACTACGGCAAGGGCTCCCTCAATTTCGACCCCTCTAGAAATTTTCTCAACACAGGACTGTCTAAAGTCGTTTTGGTGATCCTACTTTGTTGAAAGATATGCATTTAGATCTTATGTAAACAACACGTGAAAGATTTCTGGTCGCCGCAGAGCTCAGCTGTAAATAATAGTCACACAACGTTAAATGAAGTTTCCCAGCGATATGCATTATTGTCATTGGGTCGTTGCGTTGGGATTTTCCCGTCGTCAGTATACTTCTATTTTTGCGAGACGCCGTCACCAAGGCAATTCAGTCAAACCGCTGATTAGGCAGGTAATTCATGAGCGCTTCGTAGATTAATTAATTTAGGTATCTGTAGCGCCGATGGAGCCGCATCCACGTGTTTTATGCAACGGGTGTAGAGGTCAAGTTTTAGGAGTGCGTCACAAGTGTATCGTCTGTGCGAACTATGACCTCTGTGACGAATGTCGGAAAAAGGGGTTCCACCCGGAACATGGAATGCGAGAGATACTCCGAACACCCGAACCTGGCTGTAAGTAGATTACCGCAATATGAGACCAAAAGTTGCTCGCTTCAGGATAGAATTCATATCGATTTGGTGATATAAAGACTTACCCAATGAATCAGTTGGTCATTTGTTTAAAAACTACATTTTACGTGTAGGCTATTCGTGTAGCCTAAATCTCGCGCTATTCTGCATTTATCGATATCATTTAAAATATTTAAATACGCTTAATAAGTACTAGTTGTTTATTACGAATAGGTAAGAAACTAACAATTTACATTTGCAACATCATGCAATGTTTCATCAAGCCAAAGAACTGTTTAATTTATTTCCTACAATTGCAGGTCATGGCGCTATGCATACTGCATACTGCATAGATGTGTGTTTTGGCATATTTTCTTCCGTCTAGATTTGCACAGAAGAGTCCGATGTGACGGTTGTCTTGGTCGAGTTCGTGGCATCAGATACAAGTGTACAACGTGTTCGAATTACGATCTGTGCAGCGGTTGTAGACAGAAAGGAATCCATGGTCAGCACTCATTTCAGGAAATCCATGGACCAAACAAAGTCAGCGGTAAGTTCATTTCTAGGCCTATGCTAAACCTACTATAAACCCATATTTCTGACCTACTAAACGCAATTTATCTCAGACGGATCTTATGGAGTAATTTTTCTATTTCAGGCTACTTGGAGGTATTTTACTAAACGTAGTAAGACAGCACCTTTGATTCCTGGATTTGACCCATCACACTAGAAATAGAGTAACTAAAACATAAATTTAAAAAGTAAGTAGGCCCTAAATATACTGTGTTGAACCGCTTGCAAACGCACTGCAGGAACATCGGATATATATTAAGCTATTAACATTTATTTAAACATATTAAAGACTTCTCAAATTCGGATGTCCCAGAATTAATCCTCTTCCGATTTTCTAGTTCCATGGTTTATTAATTCAAGAGGTCTTTCCAAAGGCAGTGAACCCTTCACATTAAATGTCTGTCTGTTTTAGCTCTTCGGGAAATCGAACACTTAATGGAAACAACTCAGACGTCCCGTGATCAGAATAGCCCACTGGGTGATCCTTCACCAATGGACTCTACTACTAATCTCACCCCAGTATCTGCTAGTATGTTGGTTTGCTTTCAACGCGAGTTACTTTGGAATATCTTTGTAACACAGACATTAACCATAGTAGTTGTCGGACCATACAGGCATTATCGATCACCTTCTGGCTAATTCTAATCAGTTGTTAAAAATTGCATGATATGCAGAACAACAGCAAATAATGCTGCAGACATGATGAGTCTGGGGATGAGGTAATTCATGGATTTACTCTACATCTTGAAAACTCAGCTACCAGCAGGCCCTACTTGATTACATAACGACGAAGAGTAGTAAGTTTAAAACTTTAAACATTATTAAAGCTAAAGCGGATAATTAGCCTATCTAAAATAAAGAAAGAGCAAAGGATGGCTTCATCAAAAATAAAAAATTCTCATTTATGTAGCGGAAGATACGTTCACGTCCAAATGGAGCCCTGCGCAGCCAGGAATTCCTTTCAAGACACAACCACTAGAGAGCTCAGATCCAGAGTACCAGGCCGTTGTCGCAAATATGATTGCTTGTGGTGGTGAAGAGTGGACACAGAAGATCAAACTGGTGAGGACAACATACCTACTTTGTAAAAAGTCTCATAATGGGTATTTGGGTACTAAGTTTCATTTATCCGCTTTAGCTTTGAATAATGATTAATTATTATTACGAGTCAAAGCGCTGAAGCTGATTTTAAGAAAGCTAAATGCTGCCCAATGTATATGCCATATAGACCTACTATGCAGATATTTCGGAATAGACGTAAACTGCAACCCAATACAAGTATTTCAAATGCAAACTTAATTTAGATTTTCCCAGAGTCGCTTCGTTTAAAAGCGTTAAATTGGGTTTCATATAATTTGAGTGAGGCCTAAAGAACTTATTGGACTGGTGTGATAAGATCTGCTCGTATTCTGTGTTTCCAGATCAGCAGAATTGAGAACTATCGGCTGTACAAGATCTACAGATCATGCAAAGAGGAAATGGAGAAGGAAAATGGTCCAGGGTTCCAGAACGAACGCATCCTGTGGCAGGGAACCAACGCAGGCATATTCAACATCTACAGGGACGGATTCAACAGAAGTCTCACTGTTAAGGGTGGTCAGTCATGGAGGAATTATTATGAAATTGTTGCTAAAGTCAAAAATGTTAACCTAGCTTCTTTCATTTAAAACATTACTTATGAAGTGAAATCAACTCGAATGACTACTTCAAATGATTTGAAACTCCGCTCAAAGCCGTGAATAAATAAGAAATTATGAGCAAAAGAGATATTGAGAGTATAATATTATGAGAAAAGTGGGAATAAATTGAAATTTTTAACAAGTGTAAACCTATGAATGAATGATATTTTTCTAGAATATATGCCTATATTGTAGATGTCAAAGCGTTGCAGATTCTTTATCCAATGTTTGCCTATAAAGCAATTTTGGGGTAAACTTTTCATCTAGCAATAAATAAAAACCATCTGATTAAGGTACGTTTCGCTCATGATTTTAATTTTTACCTTTTAGCATTTGCCTACGGTAAGGGCGTCTACTTTACCACCGACTTCAATAACTCGACCTCGTCGACCCAATCTCCTCCTGACCTCAATGAACAGAAGTACATCTTTCAATGTCGCGTCCTGACCGGTCACTTTATTCGCGGTTACTGGGGACTCAAGGAAGCTCCGATGAGAACCGATGAACTGCGTTACGACTCCGTTGTAGACGACGTTGAAAATCCTCGCACATTCGTCGTCTATAGGGACATGCAGACCTATCCTGAATACGTAATAAAAATCATTGCGGTAAAGGAACCTAGTGATGTAGTCGAGGCCACTCCAGCTGAATCCGTATGGATTTCCAGACTCCGAGTCCGTCAAAACTGAGTCCGAGTCCAGAGGTGTCCGAGCAACGAAGAAGCGAGTCCAGAAGTCCATCAGCATCAAAATGCACTGAAAGACGCAATTCAGTGGCCTAGAAAAAATAAAAACACTTTTATGCAGAAAGATTGTTAATATAATTTATCTAAATTACGCTTAAGAACATTAAGTTAGACAAAGTTTTTTTGGATGATATGACACGACGAAGAAGCATAAGAACTCTTCCTCTGCTAAACACACGTTTGACAGGCACACTCGTTATAAACAGCTAAAAGCCTAAAACTGTAAGTTCCACTAGTGTACAGTCGTTGCAACATACAGTTGCCTGTTCTGCACAGAAGTCGTGTCTCGGAAACCGAGTCAGCCAGTCAAGTCCGGACTCGAATACTACATCTGATAATTCTGACAACGTTATCTATATACTCTGTGTCTGACTGAGGCCACAGTAGAAAACGAAGCGACAGTTGGCAGTTTGTGACTATTCAAACCACACACAAAAAAATCACATATTTCAGCGAAACAAGACAGAAACCAAACTGCATCGGCAGCAAAGCGTGAATTTTACCGAGGAGCATTAGGAACATTGTATCGTACTGAAGGCACCATATGGTACAGGGCTATAGGCCCTAATTGTCTTGCATTACTTGGAAGTTATTGCATGGTGTTGTACTATATATATAGTGTGCTGTATTGTATTTGCCTTATATTGTAATAATAATATTTACGTTTATTGAAACAATCCGGTTGACAAACCGCAACCGGTTACAGTGTACAATTATGCAATTGAAACAATTCACAAGAACACAAATGACAGAAGACATAAATCTTAACTACTAACAGAACAGACAGCCTGCAATACACGGCGCTAATAGCAGCCTACAAAGCATGTCCGCCCAACGGGCTCGAACTCAGTACCTCTCGCTCTCTATGCCAGTGTGTTACCCAATGCGCTATCGGGCCCCCTCAGCCCCCCATTGCATTGCTGAGTATGGTAATCGCTTAACTGTGACATATAATAGAGTATTGCGTTGCATTGTATTTGCATTGCATTTCATTGTAGTTGTCACTTTACAGTCCTACGTTAAAATTAGTCGCAATAGGGTCAAATTCAGCGCCGAACACATTATAGAAAATAATATTTTCACTGTTTGAAGGTTTATCAAAATCGTGGGCCGCCTGGTCTCCTTGGGAGCTTATATCGCTCTACCAGATCCCATATTCTGAATATAATACGTTTTAAGCCTTCTCACTCGCAAGAGCACCGTCAGTTTCGCCCCGTCCAAAAGATTGCCCAATCCACACAGCCTAACGCCCTTTAGGTGATCCGTACTTTGTTGACATACATGCTTTGCTTAGGGATTTCCCCGGCGTCAGTTTACTTCTATTTTTGCGAGACGCCGTCACCAAGGCAATGCAAGCAAGGCGCTGATTAAGCAGGTCATTGATTAGCGGCTCAGAAAGCGTAATTAGGTTAATTATCTGTTGAACCGATGGAGCCGCATCCACGTGTTTTGTGCAACGGGTGTAGAGGTCAAGTTGTAGGAGTGCGTCACAAGTGTATCGTCTGTGCGAACTATGACCTCTGTGACGAATGTCGTAAAAAGGGGTTCCACCCGGAACATGAAATGCGAGATATACTTCGAACGCCCGAACCTGGCTGTAAGTAGATTACCGCAATATGAGACTAAAGCTGTGCTCTTCTGGACAAAAATTAAGATCGATTCGGTGATTATGTGGTCTATACAGTAAATAATCGGCAACTTATCCAATGCATGCATTATTCGTGTAAAATCTTGTTCCTTTTATATTTAGGCCTATTCGTTTCGTGATTAAGGCTAGATATGCATTTAATAAGTTCAGAACTTTTTTGTTTTAAATATATTCCAGATAGACCTAACAGTCAATCTACCTGTTTTTGATATATCACAATAATATTAGCATCATGCCAGGATAACGTGATTTATTCCATATGATCGCACGGCATGGTATGTCTGCATGCATGCATAGCCTACAATCATACATGCATCATGCATACATACATACGTACACCCATGCATGCATGCATGCATACATACTTACATGCATACATACATACATCTATTGTTTTAAGTCTTGGTGGATTGAAAGAAGAGTGAGTGTTGCACATGTAGACACCGAACAGTAGATGTAGATGTAGAACAGTAGCTAAGTTGCTTCATAAGGCAGAAAAATATAATACACCCATCACAGCATGGTTTTCAAGCGGGTCATTCGACATTTATGGCACTTTTAGAGATGGAGGAAAGGGTTTCGAGGGCGATTGACAGTAATGAATACTCTATCGGAGTGTTCCTAGACTTAGCCAAAGCCTTCGACACCGTCAATCATAGAATCTTGCTTAAAAAACTAAGTCACTATGGAATTAGGGGGACCCAGTTAAACTGGTTTAAAAGTTATCTAGAAGGCCGAACCCAATGTGTTGTATGTAATGGCTTTATTTCTGATATTGGGTACATTACGTCTGGTGTCCCTCAGGGCTCTAACCTGGGGCCACTTCTTTTCCTAATATACATCAATGATCTGGCATTGGTATCACTAGACCTATATTTCATATTGTTTGCGGACGATACGAACTTAGTTTACTCTAATGCATCTCCGGAGGCCCTGATGCAAATTGTTAATCAAGACTTAACTAAAATAAATAATTGGTTTAATGCAAATAAACTGACTCTTAACACTGATAAAACGAACTTTATAATCTTTAAGTCCCACAGGAAAATTAAGCCTGTAAGCTGGGAATTGCTCCTAAATGGCAGTCCTATTGAGCAAGTAGACTCCACAAAATTCTTGGGAGTAATCATAGACCAACACCTAACATGGAAGGCTCACATTGATCATATAGCCTTAAAAATAGCTAAAAACATAGGAATACTGAAAAGGATAGCTTACGTGATTCCCGAAGACATAAAGAAATCCCTCTATTATACGCTAATATATCCCTACTTGAGTTACTGCAATTTCATTTGGGCATCAAACTATCCGTCAAGACTGCACAAGTTGGTAATTTTACAAAATAAAGCAATTAAAATAGTTGCAGGGGCAGAGGCAAGAGCTAGCACCAATCCGATTTATACGACATTAAAATTGTTAAATATCAATCAAATAAGAAGCTATCAAATAGCAGACCTCTTCCATCGCTTTGAAAATGGAGCTCTACCAATGTCTTTCGCAAATTACTTCTCAAAGACCTCGGATATGCATAACTATAACACTAGAGGAGCATCATGTTATAGGCCCATCAAAACTCGCACAAATCTCAGGTCGTTTAGTATTAAATCAATGGGGCCGCAGGTCTGGAATTCAATCCCGCCTCATATACAGAAGGAGAAAAATAGGCATCACTTTAAACAACTAATGAAGGAGTACCTATTAACCACTTGAGGAATCTACGGAGGATGGTCATTGACGGGGAATGACACTAACGAACCGGGGGTGGGTTGGGGGGGGGACTCACTCAGCACGGAGCGGAAATACGCAGCAACTCTCCCATGTCATATGATTAGATGGAGAGTACACTAGTTAAGCTAGACTAGGTTAATTAAGGAGATTAATATAAAATAATACAAAATGCTAGAAGAACCATCAAAGGACCTGTTTGCCTGACACTGTTGGATATCCCCGTCTAGCGGGACCATTGGTCCCTTCGGGGACACCTATTGCCTCAACTGACAATGTTCTCGATGAATGAGCATATTATGTTAACTTTTTATGATGCTTTGTTTGTTAAACCCTGATGTTCAGTTGCTGCAGTTGATGCAATAAAGTTATTGATTGATTGATTGATTGATTGATTGTTTTAAGTCTTGGTGGATTGAAAGAAGAGTGAGTGTTGCACATGTAGACACCGAACAGTAGATGGAGGTCTGTCTAGGTGACTGGAAGTGGAAGGTTGTGGGTTTTGGTTCCGGTCAATGCTCTCTGTTCGTTCGGCTTGATTGATTTAAGAGTGAGGTAACTTGTTTCCTTGAAGGATATCTATTACATAGTCTTAGAGTCCGAGGCGTGGAGATGGTTGAATGGTACAACGATGGCACGAAGATCAGAGGGACGCGGCTTCGATACCCGATAGCCCCATTATAGCCCCCATACGGATGACTCAGTCTTCCACTTACTAGGGGCGACGTAAAATGAGTAGTACCACAGATGCCTTCGTTGCAGGCTGCCGAACAGTTAAATTCGTCTCCTGTTAAACTTGTTGTCATCTTTTCCTACTATATCGTGCAATCTTACTGCGTAGGCTACTTGTCAGTTTTAATTAGTAAACGAATAGTATTATTATTATTGTAAAGGACGGAAACGAGGATGAGAGAGATTCGAGGGACAGAAAGTGCCAGCAACAGTTGCTTCATGTATGGCTATTTTGTTTGAACCCTTATGGCTATTGTTATAAAATACAGAGCAAAGAGCAGAGATGCCGAATTCATTACCTCTAGACGACGGCAGAGTTTCAGAAGAAAGCCGGGAACTTACAGTGTCCACGAATTGCCATAAGTCATGACTTCCGCAGAGTGCCGCAGAAATATAGGGTCAACGAAGAATTGTTGATTTTCTGCCGTCTAGATTTGCACAGAAGCGTCCGATGTGACGGTTGTCTTGGTAAAGTGCGTGGCATCAGATACAAGTGCACATCATGTTCCAACTACGATCTTTGCAGCGGTTGTAGACACAAAGGAAGCCATGGTCAGCACTCATTTGGGGAAATCCATGGACCAAGTCGAGTCAGCGGTAATTAAGTTAATCCCTTTATACTGTATTGTGACTGACCAATTAATTGGTTAATATTGAAAATAGCAACTTAAAACTAAAGCCTGAAACTAAACTAATAGTAGCGGCAACTGAGATTACAAGAAAGAAGAATTGCCCCTAAAAAGCAGTGGCAACTATACCCCCAACCTAGATTAGGAGAACAAACTCTGGCCGCTTTTATTATCGGAAATCAACAACCCCGCAATTTATGTCCAAAACATACGTTAAACTTAAACCAGATTTCTGGCGACTGTGGGAGATCGTTCTCGCAACCCACCCCCATTAGTTGACGCCACTGCCTTAAAGTAGGCCCTATATGAAGGACTCTCGCCTCAGAGGAAATGCTTATGCGGATCTCTCCTCATATTTTAGCTTCATCTGCTGTTACCTTTGGTCTAGGTTATCATTTGTCTTACCGTGATTATAGCATTACAAATTTTTATGTTGTAGATCAGGAGGCTTTTTGCGAAGAGCTGTGAAACAATTAAAAAAAGTTTCTGTTTGTTTCAGCTCTTTGGGAACTCGGACACTTAATGGAAACGATGAATGTTGGAACATCTCAAATCGCGTCAAAAGATGAGAATGGCTCAATGGGTGTTCCTCCGCACACTGACTCTACTACTAATCCAAACTCAATATCTGGTAGTATGTTGATTTGCATTCAATGTGGATAGATTAAAATCTCTATAACACAGACTCAATCATAGCAAAAGTCAAAACATATAATGAATATGAAACATCATCCGGTTATACAATGCGATTTGTCAAAAATTCTATGATGGGCGAAAAAACAGCAAACCTGTCTGCACACATTCGAGGTTATTCGAAGATTTAGCATATAAATATCATGATATTGATATTGGAGAATCGTAATGGGAAACTCTAAACTTCTGAAGCGCTCCTCTAAAGCTCATCGCAGCACACCAGCTTATTCACGAGCGCTGCGTCGTATCTGAAGGGTTGTCCAGAGATCTATTTCCAGTGGCCAGAGAGACCAGAGAGAGAGAGAGACAGACAGACAGACAGACAGAGAGACAGAGAGAGAGAGAGAGAGAGAGAGAGAGAGAGAGAGAGAGAGAGACAGAGAGAGAGACAGACAGAGAGACAGAGAGACAAAGAGAGAGACAGACAGAGAGAGACAGAGAGAGACAGAGAGAGAGAGACAGAGAGAGAGAGGAGGAGGAGGCTAAGAAGCTGCTTAGGCGGTTTCGCTGAGGACGAGAAAGCTTTGAAAGAGAGGGATATATCATATGGATAGGAATTCTTGGAGGTGAGATGTCAATTTGAAATGGAAAGCCTGTGGAGTGATGAGTAGGGGTCTGAAGCAGGTGACGGTGGGTGCCAGAGTGGCGGTACTGGTTAAGAAAGTACAAGACGTGAAGTTTCATGCAAACATAAATTGTACTCTGTTAAGCGAAAGATGAATTCACCGCCAGATGGAGTCCTGCACAGCCAGGCATTCCATTCAAGAGACAACCACTTGACAGCTCAGACCCTGAGTACCAGGCAGTTGTCGCTAATATGATCGCTTCCGGTGGTGGCCGGTGGACACAAAAAATCAAACTGGTGACTATAACACACCCTGATAATATGTGATTTAGTTTTCACAATTCGGACTAAATTTCACTCACCTGCTTTAGTCGAAGGACACGGTAGCCGCTTTGTTAGACGCTCACCTTGTAAGGTTCTACGGGTTGTACGGGTTCTCCTGAGACTGTTTTTGTGTTTGGCCTTTGAGGAAGTCTTTCACGGAGAACGGATTGATGCCTGACCACTATTATATAGATCGTAGCGCTTAATAAATGGATAATACTGTAATAATAAAAATATAATTAGCTTAAATAAATACGAGTCTAGGTGGCTAGAACTTAATTGCAATGTGTGTAAATGCAGATATTTCGGAATAGACCATTAACTGCAACTTCGTACAAGTATTCCACATATAATTTTGGTTGCATATTTTACACCTAGTTTCTTCGGTTACAAAAGGCAATGTTAAATTGGATTTTAATTCAATTTAAGTGAAGTTATACAGACTGCCTGGCTTCGAGGATAATGTCTGCTTTTACTTGTTTTCAGATCAGCAGAATTGAAAACTACCGGTTGTACAAAGTCTACAGATTATGGAAAGAGGAAATGAAGAGGGAAAATGGACCAGAGTTTAAGAGCGAACGCATACTGTGGCATGGGACCAGAGCAGATGTACTCAGCAACATTTACAGAGATGGATTCAATAGGAACTACTGTGGGAAGAACGGTCAGTCATTGAAGAGCTGTTTAGAAAAAACGAAAAGAGAAGTTCATTAGACTTCATTCATTATTAAATTCCTCACAAAGTGAATTGTATTCGAATGACCGCTTCCAATGATCGACCACTCGGCTGACAGCTGTGAATAAGTTAGAAATTGTGAATAAATGAGGAATTGTGAATTAAATAAAAAATTTAATGAGAAATTTGGAATCAAGGAGAAATCAATTTAGACTTTATGTATTGTATAGGCTATGTCAAGATGTCAAGGTTTTAATTCGTTGTTTACCTAAACAATTTTCTGATAAAAATTTAATCTTTTAAAATATCGTTTTAAATAAAAAATTCTCATGTTAGTGCTGAAAAGTTCTGCGTATAATGTTAGCTTTCGCGTTGTAGGAGCGGCCTTCGGTCAGGGCGTCTACTTCGGCACCATTTTCAATTACTCGGCCTCGTTGAAATATTCGCCTCTTGATTCCACTGGACAGAAGTACATCTTCCAATGTCGCGTCCTGACCGGTCACTTTATCAGCGGCGAAGAGGAACTCATTGAACCTCCTATGAGAACGGATGAACTGCGTTACGACTCCGTTGTAAACGACGCTGAAAATCCTCGCACATTCGTCGTCTTTAAAGACATGCAGGCCTATCCTGAATACGTAATAACACTCGAAACGGTAAAGGACCCTGTGGCGACATTAAACGTAGGACTGTAAACTGACAAATACAATTGTATACAAAACAATATAATGAGCACAAGAGTAGGCCTATACAACACTATAATCCAGTTCAACCAATACGATACTCTGCAATGCAATATAGTCAGGGCCGTTTCAGACATTTACCATAGGTGCAAACGGTGCGGTGCACCGCGGGCCTCTAAGCCACCGCGGGCCTCTGAGCCGAGTTTTGTTGCTATTTGCTAAATGTCGTGTGCAAGTCTCAGTCTCACTTCAAATTTCTGTTAAATGAAAAAGTGTAAGGAAGCACTAGTAACTATATTGATTTAATTGATATAACATTATATCTATGGCACGCCCCCACTCTCTCTGCTTACATGATTGTGAATCCGTGGCAAACCCCCACCATACCGGAGCAGCATAAAGTGAGCGAGCCACCGTGGTCGCCCTCACCACGTCGTAGAGCCCAGGGATTTTGACGTGTTTACATGGCTTAAACGTTAAAACGTTAACTTAGCAAGTGGCTGTGACATGTAGACCTATGTATAAATAATTATATTGAGTTTGAAAATTGACTTAATTTCGACGCGTTAGCAGCGTTGAAATTATGAGTAAAAACTTACTCATAAACAAATCCGGATCGCAGGAAAGACAGGCGAGTGAAATTCGGAAGCGCAGTGACTCTGCAATACAGAGTAATCGATTTGCAACTGGACTATGTCGTTGACGCTTTCATGGCAACAAAATTTAGACGCTGGATTTGGACCGTTTAGCCTGCATTTGCTGGATGTAACCAAACTGTGTTGCTGTGAGAGATGAAAACAGACTTCGCTGATATTTTGGCCTAGCTGATAAATATTTTGGCCTACGACATTTACTTATTTTCTGCAGGTTGCAGCGTTAAAGAATTAATTACATATTTGAGATTTATCAGATTTTATTGACAAATTGTTGTTATATAGTGTTAAAGCGTTCTATCTAGGCCAACACTTACTCTCAGTCAGTGGCCGCCATTTAAGGCCTACTAGAGTGTATAAGGATTATAACTAAGGGATTAATGGGATATAATAAACCAACGGCAAACAACGGCCGCTCGATCGACACGGGCCCCTGTGGTAACTTTTTGCACCCACATTCGCAGAACCTTATCAACGGCCCTGAATATAGCACAGTGTAAACACACAAACACAACACAGTGCACTAGATTTCAACACTATATGCAATAGAATACAGAGCATGCACCGCAATTAAGCCATACATGTAGGATTCTAGGCATACAAAGCAATGCAATGCAATGTAATATTCGTAAAGTTTGTCGGTACGATAATGTTTTGCTGTCAATACAGTTTCTTTTCGGTCTTGTTTCGCTGAAATATTTTAGCCGTGGTGTATGGTGTGAAAGGTCACAAACTGCCTACTGTGACCTCAGTCAGAAACGTGATTTGCAAAGTGTGAAAACTTTTGTCGGAATAATCAGAGCTGTAACACGTAGGCCCTACAGTTGTTTCCGCTACATCGAATTTTATAAAATGTCAAATATTTCATAGAAAGTTTCACGCCGTTTGAAGGTTTATTAAAATCGTGGGCCGCCAGGTCTCCTGGGGAGCTTATATCGCTCTACCAGATCCCCTATTCTGAAAATAATACGTTTGAAGCCTTCTCACTCTCAAGAGCACCGTCAGTTTCGCCACGTATACAAGAGTTCCTAATTCACAACAGCCTAACGCCCTTTAGGTGATCCGTACTTTGTTGGCGAACGTGCTTTGCGTTGGGATTTTCCCGGCGTCAGTTTACTTCTATTTTTGCGAGACGCCGTCACCAAGGCAATTCAGCAGAAGCGCTCATTAAGAAGGTCATTGAGTACCGGCTCAAAAATCGTAATTAGGTTCATTATCTGTTGAACCGATGGAACCACATCCACGTGTTTTGTGCAACGGGTGTAGAGGTCAAGTTGTAGGAGTACGTCACAAGTGCATCGTCTGTGCGAACTATGACCTCTGTGACGAATGTCGGAAAAAGGGGTTCCACCCGGAACATGGAATGCGAGAGATACTACGAACACCCGAGCCTGGCTGTAAGTAGATTACCGCAATATGAGACTAAAAGTTGCACGCTTCCAGACAGAAATTAGATCGCTTTGGTAATATTATATGGATTTGCCCAATAAATTGATCATTAATTTTGTCAAAATATATCTATTCGTGTCAAATCCTGCGCTTTTCTGTATTTATCAAATTGCGCAATTTTAAACTTTTACATATTTAAAAAGTAAGTAGGCTGCGAGTTATTTATAAAGTATAGGTAATAAGGCATTGCGCCACGCATAGGCTATAATTAGTCTTAGCTCCTTTATAATAACAATAAGTTACGCACTTTTGTCGTTGGCTGCGTTATGACAGCCAGTTTTGAATAAACGAAAATACAATACAATATAATATATTATGATTGTTTTGGTTGATTTTCTACGGGTCCTCTAGATTTGCACAGAAGAGTCCGATGTGACGGTTGTCTTGGTCGAGTTCGTGGCATCAGATACAAGTGCACATCATGTTCCAATTACGATCTGTGCAGCGGTTGTAGACAGAAAGGAAGCCATGGTCAGCACTCATTTCGGGAAATCCATGGACCAAGTCGAGTCAGCGGTGAGTTTATTCATAGGCCTATTAGGCCTATTATAAACCGATATTTCTCACTAGCAAAATGCACTATATTTCGGATTTTATGGAGTATTTCATATTTCAGGCTACTTGAAGGTATTTTACTAAACGTAGGCCTAATGAGACATAGCACCATTGAATCCGGGATCTGACCCATTAAACTCGAAGTAGCGTGACTAAAACACAAATTTAGTAAAGTAAGTAAGTATGTATTTTATTGAACCGCCTGTAAACGCACTGCGGGAACATCGGAACATTCATATAGGCTAAGAATGTTAAAGACTTCACAAATTCGGTTATCTTACACATGTTCCAGAATCCATTTACAATTTTCTATAGTTCGATTTGTTTATTCAGGAGGTCTTAGCAAAGGCAGCGAACTCTTGAAATTAAATGTCTGTCTGTTTTAGCTCTTCGGGAACTCGAACACTTAATGGAAACAACTCAGACGTCCAGTGATCAGAATAGCCCACTGAGTGATCCTTCACCAATGGACTCTACTACTAATCTCACCCCAGTATCTGCTAGTATGTTGGTTTGCTTTCAACGCGAGTTACTTTGAAATATCTTTGTAACACATACTTTAACCATAGTAGTGGTCGGACCATACAGGTATTATCGATCACCTTATGGCTAATTCTAACCAGCTGCTAAAAATTGCATGATATGCAGAACAACAGCAAATAATGCTGCAGACTTGATGAGGCAATTCATGGATTTACTCTGCATCTTGAAAACTCAGCTAAAAGTACTTAATTACATACCAATGAAGAGTATCAATCAATGATCAATGAATACTTTATTGTTCACCAAACAATTCACATTCAGCAATAAGACAGACATGACAATCCATTAACAATGGGAAGACCCAACGAAACGACAAGTTCCGCTAATAGGTTTGCCCTATAACAATCATGCATTAGTAGGTACACATGATATCTAAACTAAAGAAAGAGCGAAAGGTGGCTTCACGTAAAATGAGAAAAATTCTCATTTATGTAGCGGAAGACACATTCACGTCCAGATGGAGCCCTGCGCAGCCAGGAATTCCTTTCAAGACACAACCACTCGAGAGCTCAGATCCAGAGTACCAGGCCGTTGTCGCAAATATGATTGCTTGTGGTGGTGAAGAATGGACACAGAAGATAAAACTGGTGAGAACAACACACCTGCATTGTAATTAGTTTTCATAATGGGTACTAACTTCTAAGATTCATTCACCTGCTTTAGCTTTGAATAATTATTACGAGTTAAAGCGTTGAAGCTGATTTTAAGTAAGCTATACATAATTATGCTGCCCAATATTTGTGCCATTTCTATATACTATGCAGATATTTCGGAATAGACATAAACTGCAACCTTATATTACAAGTATTTCAAATGCAAACTTAAATTTATATTTTCCCAGAGTCGTTTCGTTTTAAAACGTTAAATTGGGTTTAATTCAATTTGAGCGAGGCTAAACGGACTTGTTGGACTAGTGAGATAAGATCTCCTCGTACTGTGTTTCCAGATTAGCAGAATTGAGAACTATCGGCTGTACAAGATCTACAGATCATGCAAAGAGGAAATGGAAAAGGAAAACGGACCAGGGTTCCAGAACGAACGCATCCTGTGGCGTGGAACCAGCTCAGGCCTCCTTAACAACATCTACAGAGGCGGATTCAACAGAAGTCACGCTGCGAAACGTGGTCAGAAAAGAGGAATTATTAAGAAATTGCTGCTAAAGTAAAATTTATTCATCTAGCTTCTTTGTTTTAAAATATTATTTATGAAGTGAAATCAACTGGAATGACGGCTTCAAATGATTGGAAACTACACTCATGGATATGAATAAATGAAAAATTATTAATTTAAAAGAGATGTTGTGAGACAATTGTTAATAAATTGGAACTCTTGAATAAGTCAGAACCTGTGAATAAATGATACTTTTTTTACACTATATATTTTAGATGTAAAAGCGTTACAGTTTTTTTATCCATTGTTTACCTAAGCCACATTGTGGTTAAACTGTCATCTAGCAATAAATAAAAACCATCTGATTACGGTACGTTTTGCTTATGATTTTAAATTTCTCCTTGCAGAATGGACCTACGGTAAGGGCGTCTACTTTGCCACCAACTTCAATTACACGACCATATCGACCCAATCTCCTCCTGATTCCAAAGGACAGAGGTACATCTTCCAGTGTCGCGTCCTGACCGGTCACTTTATCGAAGGTAACCGGCATCTCATGGAAGCTCCGATGAGAACCGATGAACTGCGTTACGACTCCGTTGTAAACGACGTTGAAAATCCTCGCAAGTTCGTCGTCTTTAGAGACATGCAGACCTATCCTGAATACGTAATAGCACTCGATGCGCCAAAGGACCCCAGTGATGAAGTCCAGGTCACCTTGGATGAACCCGAGTCGATTGCGAGATGCCGAGGCCGTCGAAGCTGCCTGCGTCCGAGTCCAGAGGTGGCCGATTCCGAGTCACGAAGAAGAAAGTCCAAGTCCATCAACATCAAAATACACTGAAACACAGAATTCAATGGCTTAGAAAAACAGAAAAAATTGCTAATTTAATTTGATAAAAATTACGCTAAGACACTACGTTAGACAAAGTTTTTGATGATCGAACACGATGACGACGCATAACAATTCTTCCACTGCTTAACACATATTCAGCAGGAGCACTCGTTGTAGGAACAGTTGCAACTGTAGCTTCCACTCAGTGTACAGTCGTGGCAATACAGTCGCCTGCTGTGACCAGAAATCGTGACTCGGAAATCGAGTCAGCGAGTCATATTCGAGTCCAGAATCTTTGAGTCCAAGTTCAAGTCGTGACATTCTGAGTCCAAGTTCGGACTCGAGTACTACGTCACTGAATTTGACCATATGGCGACATTAAACGTAGGACTATAAACTGACAAATACAAGTTAAATACAATGCAGCTACACACCTATAGTAGGCCTATGCCACAGTTCACCGATTAGGCCTACTATTCTCTGCAATGCAATAGGCCCTATAATACATTGCAAATACAATACAGTAAGCTATAGTATCCAACACCATGCAATAACATACAAAGCATGCAACACAATACCATACGGTGCCTACAAAGCAACACAATATTCCTAAAGCTCATCGGTTAAAGATACGGTTTGCTGCCGATGCAGTTTGTTTTCAGTCTTGTTTCGCTTAGCCTATGTATTTAGCTCTTTGGCGTATGGTGTGAACAGTCACAAACTACTGTGGCCTCAGTCAGACAGGTTTTGTAGAGTGTGGATACCTTTGTCAGAATAATCAGAGCTGAACACAGTTGTTATCGCTAAATCTTCACTGATAAAAAGTTAAATTTTTAATAGAAATGTTCACAAAGTTTCAAGGTTTGTGAAAACCGTGGTCCACCGGGTCTCCGGGGGAACTAATATCACTCTGCCAGATATACACTTCTGAACTTGTTTACGCCTTATGAGCCTTTTCAACCGCAAGTGCAGCCTCAGAGTTTCGCTCCGTCACAAGAGATTTCCTAATCCACAAAACCCTACTGCCCTTTAGGTGATCCGTACTTTGTTGACTAACGTGCTTTGCGTTGGGATTTTCCCGGCGTCAGTTTACTTCTATTTTTGCGAGACGCCGTCCCCAAGGCAATTCAGCAGAAGCGCTGATCAAGCAGGTAGTTCATTAGAGCCTCAAAACGTAATTAGGTTAATTATCTGTAGAGACGATGGAGCCGCATCCACGCGTTTTGTGCAACGGGTGTAGAGGTCAAGTTGTAGGAGTGCGTCACAAGTGTATCGTCTGTGCGAACTATGACCTCTGTGACGAATGTCGGAAAAAGGGGTTCCACCCGGAACATGGAATGCGAGAGATACTCCGAACGCCCGAACCTGGCTGTAAGTAGATTACCGCAATATGAGACTAAAAGTTGCGCGCTTCCAGACAGAAATTAGATCGGTTTGGTAATATTATATGGATTTGCCCAATAAATTAGTCATTTGTTACAAATTTGCCCAATATAATATATAAAATCTTACGCTTTTCTGTATATCGAATTTCGCAATTGTAAACATATATCTATAAGTGTCGAGTTGTAAAAATCAAGACTGCGCTAGGTTCTGTATGTTTTTATCGCAATTCTGCCGTCTAATTTTAAAGTCCGATGTTTACTTGGTATGGCATAAAAAGTAATCGTGTTACGAGTTGATTTATAAAGAATAGCCATGGTCAGCACAAGAAATCCATGGCAAAAAGAAATGCGGCGGAAAATTCATCTATAGTATGCGCATATACGAATATTAAGATTTGTAGAAATTGACGAATATTTTGAATTTCTGCCGTCTAGATTTGCACAGAATTCTTGAGTCCGATGTGACGGTTGTCTTGGTCGAGTTCGTGGCATCAGATACAAGTGCACATCTTGTTCTAATTATGATCTGTGCAGCGGTTGTAGACAGAAAGGAAGCCATGGTCAGCACTCATTTCGAATATTATTATGAAATCCATGGACCAAGTCGAGTAAGCGGTGAATTCATCCGTATAGGTCTATTAGGCCTATTATAAACCGATATTTCTCACTAGCAAAATGCACTATATCTCACACGGATTTTATGGAGTATTTCTTATTTCAGGTCACTTGAAGGTATTTTACTAAACGTAGCCTTTACGACATAGCACCTTTGAGTCCTGGATTTGACCCATCACACTAGAAATAGCGTAACTAAAACACAAATTTAAAAAAGTAAGTAAGTATACTTTGTTGCACCGCTTGCAAACGCACTGCGGGAACATCGGATATATATTAACATTTATTTAAACATTTTAAAGACTTCTCAAATTCGGATGTCCCAGAATTAATCCTTTTCCGATTTTCTAGTTCGATGTTTTATTAATTCAGGAGGTCTTTCCAAAGGCAGTGAGTCCTTCAAATTAAATGCCTGTCTGTTTTAGCTCTTCGGGAAATTGAACACTTAATGGAAACAACTCAGACGTCCAGTGATCAGAATAGCCCACTGAGTGATCCTTCACCAATGGACTCTACTACTAATCTCACCCCAGTATCTGCTAGTATGTTGGTTTGCTTTCAACGCGAGTTACTTATAATATCTTTGTAACACAGACATTAGCCATTGTAGTGGTCAGAACATACAGGCATTATCGATCACCTTATGGCTTATTCCAATCAGTTGTTAAAAATTGCATGATATGCAGAACAGCAGCAAATAATGCTACAGACATGATGAGCCTGGGAATGAGGTAATTCATGAATTTACTCTACATCTTGAAAACTCAGCTAAAAGTATTGATTACATAACGACGAAGAGTAGTAAGTTGTAATGATATCTAAAATAAAGAATGAGCAAAGAATAGCTTCATGGAAAATAAAAGAAATTCTCATTTATGTAGCGGAAGATACATTCACGTCCAGATGGAGTCCTCCAGAGCAAGGAATTCCCTTCAAGACAGAACCACTCGAGAGCTCAGATCCAGAGTACCAGGCCGTCGTCGCAAATATGATTGCTTGTGGTGGTGAAGAGTGGACACAGAAGATCCACATGGTGAGGACAACACACCTCCATTGTAATTAGTTTTCATAATGGGTTTTAAGTTTCATTCACCTGCTTTAGTTTTGAATTATTATTAAGAGTCAAAGCGTTGAAGCTGATTTTAAGTAAGCTGTATGCTGCCCAATATATGCCATATACAACGCACATATTTCGGAATAGACATAAACTGCAACCTTATACAAGTATTTCAAATGCAAACTTAAATTATATTTTCCCAGAGTCGTTTCGTTTAGAGTTGTCTTTCTCAAAAACGAATATAATTATTAAAATTGGGTTTCATTCAATTTGAGTGAGGCTAAACGGACTTGTTGGACTGGCGGGATAAGGTCTGCTCGTACTGTGTTTCCAGATTAGCAGAATTGAGAACTATCGGCTGTACAAGATCTACAGATCATGCAAAGAGGAAATGGAGAAGGAAAACGGACCAGGGTTCCAGAACGAACGCATCCTGTGGCGTGGAACCAGCGCAGGCCTTCTCGGCAGCATCTGCAGTGGCGGATTGAACAGAAGTTTCTCTGTGAAGGGTGGTCAGTCATGGAGGAATTATTATGAAATTGTTGCTAAAGTAAAGTTTATTCATCTAGCTTCTTTGTTTTAAAATAATACGTATGAAGTGAAATCAACTGGAATGACGGCTTCAAATGATTGGAAACTACACTCATGGATATGAATAAATGAAAAATTATTAATAAAAGAGATGTTGTGAGTACAACATTATGAGAAAATTGTGAATAAATTGGAAATCTTGAATAAGTCAGAACCTGTGAATAAATGATACTTTTACACTATATATTTTAGATGTGAAAGCTCTACAGTTTTTTATCCATTGTTTACCTTAGCCACTTTGTGGTAAAACTGTCATCTAGCAATAAATAAAAACCACCTGATAATGATGCTTTTTAATTTTCTCCTTGCAGAATGGACCTACGGTAAGGGCGTCTACTTTGCCACCGACTTCAATGACTCGACCTCGTCGACCCAATCTCCTATTTCCAGGGGACAGAGGCACATCTTCCAATGTCGCGTCCTGACCGGTCACTTTATCCGAGGTTCCCGGCGACTCAAGGACGCTCCGATGAGAACCGATGAACTGCGTTACGACTCCGTTGTAAACGACGATGAAAATCCTCGCACATTCGTCGTCTTTAGAGACATGCAGACCTATCCTGAATACGTAATAGCAGTCGATGCGGTACAGGACCCCAGTGATGTAGTCGAGGCCACCTCAGCTGAAACCGGGTGGTCTTCCAGACTCCGAGTCCGTCGAAGCTGAGTTCCATTCGAGTCCGAGTCCAGAGGTGTCCGAGTTGGAGTCGCGAAGAGGCGAGTCCGAGTCCGTCATCAACAAAATACACTGAAAGACGTAATTCCATTGTATAGAAAAAAATAAAACGCTATTTTTTATGCAAAATGAATTGTTAATATAATTTATCAAAATTACGTTTATGAGCACTAAGTTAGACAAAGTGTTTTGATGATCTGACACGACGAGGACCCATTAAAATTCTTCCAAAGCGTAACAGACGTTCAACAGACGCACTCGTTGTTGGAACAGCTGACACTGTCTAGTCCTACTTGCCACTAAGTGTAGTCGTGGCAAATACAGTTGCCTGTTCTTTCCAGGACCGTGACTCGTAAACAGAGTCAGCGAGTCAAATTCGAGTCCAGAGGCTTCAAGTCCGAGTCCAAGTCCGAGTCGTATCAGTCCGAGTCTAAGTTCGGACTCGAGTCCTACATCAGTGAATTTGACCATACTGCGACATTAACCCTCAGCATAATTTTTTTTTACACCGAGTACCAGTGTAAAAAGATCAACAAATTTTTACAATAAGTTATTTGTTTTTTGCATTTTTATTTATTGCCATGAAAAAAAATTTAAAGTATTTGGAAAGCATCCGCTGTTGAAATTAATTAATTTTTAATTTAATAGTTACAGATTAGTGCTTAAAGTGATCGAGTGTTCAATGTTCAAAACTAATATGGAAAATTTCCAGTCATTAGTTGTGTTTGAAGTTTATACAGGTATACTCGGCAAGTACGACCTCATTGTTCTTACAGGCGGCACAGACTATGTTGGAATTCTTATCACTTTCTAATGATTTTGTCCACTTGTCAAATATTGTTCTAATAGTTGCAAGTTGTTTAGGATATTGACGTTCTCTTCTGTGCACCGCATCGTCAAATCTAAGGGAGTCTGATATTTTCTGGAACCGATTTCTAGTCATGCTGTCGCTGAAACTCGTCTAAACTCTGCAACTGCTGCACTGCTTCATTTCTTGACTTGTCCGAAATATCACTCCATGTTTAACCATAGATGGCACTATTTTTCTTATTTTTATCCACTTCAGTTTCTTATAGAATTGGTTTTCTCATAACCAGTTGGACACCTGTTAGCGGACTGTCGCATTTTTGCAATAAATATACCATGTAAACAATTTATAATAGTTTATCTTTGTTAAAAATACTTTTAAAATAAATGTTAGCTCAATAAAAATGTATTTTGTTATTTTTACATATGCCAAATTAATCAGTTTACGCCGGGGTCCGCATGAGTACTCGGTGTATAAATGGAATACCTGCGCCAGTAGAAAGTCGTAAAATAAAACTTGGAATTTTGTACAAAACAGGAACACCTATAAAGTAATCCGAGTCTAATTTCGTTGAGATACTCTTATGGGTGGTGAGCTATGCAAATTACCACTGGGGATTTTTGACCCCAGCGGTTGTCGCAGGGTTAAACGTTGGAACTATAAACTGACAAATACAATGAAATGCAATGCAAATACAATTCACCGATTACCATTCTCTGCAATGCAATATAATACATTGTAAAACAATACAGTAAGCTATATGTCACAGTTCACCGATACCATTCTCTGCAATGCAATATAATACATTGTAAATACAATACAGTAAGCTATAGTGTGCAACACCATGAAATAACGTACAAAGCATGCAACACAATACCATACGGTGCATACAAGGATGTCCCGCCCCTAATAGATATGGAGCGAATAACCGAAATGGTTATACTTCGAGTCACTATCACCGACGACTTAAGAGCATCAGCTCATGTCCGTCAGGTGGTGGGCGCCTGCTCTGAGGGCACACGGTCTTCCATCAGCGGCGCTTCACGAGGCCACCCTGATGGCCACCACAATTGCACGCCTTTTATATGCCTCCCGGCCTGGTGGGTTTACACCTCCGCTAGCGATCGAAATGATCTCCAACGGTTCTTACAGAGAGTCCAGCGACTGGGCTACCTCCCGCCTCAGCAGCCAGATTTAGTCTGTGTGATGGAAAAGCAGTCAATCAACTTCTCCAGGCAGTTATATGGAACTCAAGTCATGTTCTGCGCAGCCTTTTCCAACGACAGTCCGACGTAGCTATGCACTGCGACATTGACCTCATGACTTTGAATTACCAAATAAAGACGATCGCAGCTTCATTCCCCGTTTGCTCTTTAAGCCAATATCAAAGAGATAGTTCGCAACTCAATCCAATACACCGATCCATTGTCGTACTGACATCTGGCGATAACACTAATATAGCTCTCTCTCTCTCTCTCTCTCTCTCTCTCTCTCTCTCTCTCTCTCTCTCTCTCTCTCTCTCTCTCTCTCTAAAACTTAAATAAATATCGAAATAAATTTTATATACAACGCAATATAATATGCCCAAAGCTCATCGCTTAAAGATACTATTTGCTGACGATGCAGTTTGTTTTCAGTCTTGTTTCGCTTAGCCCAGGCCTATATATTTAGCTCTTTGGTGTATGGCGTGCACAGTCAAAAACTGTACAGTAGCCTCAGTGAGACAGGTTTTGTAGAGTGTGGATAGCCTACCTTTGTTAGAATAATCAGAGCGTAACACAGTTGTCGCTAAATCTTCACTGATAAAATGCCAAATTTTTAATAGAAATTTTCACAAAGTTTCAAGGTTTCTGAAAACCGTGGTCCACCGGGTCTCCGGGGAAAATAATAATTATCACTCTCCCAGATCCACAATTCTGAACTTGTTTACGCCTTTTGAGCCTTTTCAACCGCAAGTGCAGCCTCAGTTTCGCTCCGTCCAAAATGATTTCCTAATCCACAAAACCCTACTGCCCTTTAGGTGATCCGTACTTTGTTGACAGACATGCTTTGCGTTGGGATTTTCCCGGCGTCAGTTTACTTCTATTTTTGCGAGACGCCGTCACCAAGGCAATTCAGGCGAAGCGCTGATTAGGCAGGTCATTGAGTAACGGCTCAAAAATCGTAATTAGGTTAATTATCTGTTGAACCGATGGAACCGCATCCATGTGTTTTGTGCAATGGGTGTAGAGGTCAAGTTGTAGGAGTGCGTCACAAGTGTATCGTCTGTGCGAACTATGACCTCTGTGACGAATGTCGGAAAAAGGGGTTCCACCCGGAACATGAAATGCGAGAGATACTCCGAACGCCCGAACCTGGCTGTAAGTAGATTACCGTACCGCAATATATGAGACAGTTAAAGATCGACTAACGCTGTGCTCTTCTGGACAAAAATTAAGATCGATTCGGTGATTATGTGGATTTCGCTAGTAGGTTAAATAAATTGGCAATTTATCAAAATATGCACTATTCGTGTAAAATCTTGTGCTTTTATATTTATTCATTTCGCAATTAGGCTAAAGCTAGATGTCTTTCTAATAAGTGGATAATTTCCTAATTTTAAATATATTCCACATAGCTTAAACAACCAGTTTATAACAAATGATTTGCATAACGCCAAGATAACGTGTAATTTATTCCATTTGAACGCATTGCATGGTATATAAATTCGTGCACGCATAGGCCTGCATCCATGCATTGTCCTAAGTTATAATTTTTAGATCAACTAAGAATGGTTGATTTTCTGCCGTCTAGATTTGCACAGAAGAGTCCGATGTGACTGTTGTCTTGGTCAAGTGCGTGGCATCAGATACAAGTGCACATCGTGTTCCAATTATGATCTGTGCAGCGGTTGTAGACAAAATGGAATCCATGGTCAGCACTCATTTCGAGAAATCCATGGACCAAACAAAGTCAGCGGTAAGTTCTTTAATAATGTCATGTGACTGAGTAATAAGGATAATGGAAATGGTAACATAGAACTAAAGTCGGAAACCTAAACTGATATTAGCGGCAACTGAATATACCAGAATGAAGAATTATACATTAAAGTGTATGAAGAAATATCCCTAAAGGTACGTGCTTAAGGGGATCTTTCTTCATTTCTGTCGCTTCAGATGCTGTCACCTTTTGGTCTACAGCCTACAGGTTATCATTTGTTTTAAGCACTAGGCTACAATGTTTTGGTGCTTGTGTTCTTGAAGTTTTTGCAGAGACCTTTGAAACAATTAAACAAAGTTTCTGCTTGTTTCAGCTCTTCGGGAACTAGAACACTTAATGGAAACGATGAAAGTTGGAACAACTGAGACATCAAGTGATCAGAATATCCCACTGGGTGATCCTTCACCAATGGACTCTACTACTAATCCCACCCCAGCATCTGCTAGTATGTTGGTCTGCTTTCAATGCGAATTACTTTAAATCTCTATGTACAACAGACTTCGTCCTAGCAGAAGTAAGAAAATACAATGAACATGAAGCATCATTAGGATAATACTAATCAATTTGACCAAAATTGTACGATAGGCCAGCCGATAGCAATCACGTCGGCAAACGTTAGAGGTAATACGAAGATTTAGTGTATATCATACTCAGCTTAGAAGTGGTTCAACGCACATAACAATGTTTTACGTGAAATCGAAATTAGAGAATCGTCATGGTAAACTCTAAATTTCCGAAGCGCTACTCTGAAGCTCAGCGCTGAGCACCAGTTTTTCATGAGCGCTGCATGAGGAGGGTTGTCCCTTGTCCAGAGATCTTCTCCCAGTGACCACGAAATCCAGAGAGAGGAGTAGGCAGAACAGCTGCTAAGACAGGCTTCTTTGAGAACGAGAAAGCGTAGAGGGTGGAGGAACCGATGGATTGGGGTAGGAATTCTTGAAGAGGTGGGACGTCAATTTGAAATGGAAAGCCTGTTGGGTCATAAGTAAGGGAGTCTTATGCAGATGACGGTGGGTGAGTGGCGAAAGTACTAAACTGAAGTTTCATGGAGAATGAAAATGAATGTATTTTATTCAGCGGAAGATGAATTCACCGCCAGGTGGAGCCCTGCACAGCCAGGAATTCCATTCAAGCGACAACCACTTGACAGCTCAGATCCAGAGTATCAGGCCGTTGTCGCGAATATGTCTGCTCACGATGGTGGCGCGTGGACTCAAAAGATCAAACTGGTGAGGACAACACAGCTCCATTGTTATTAGTTTCCACAATGGGTACTAAGTTTCATTCACCTGCTTTAGTCGTGGGACACGGTAGCCGCTCGGTTAGTACGCTCGCCTCGTTACTCGAAGAGTAAGGGTCCTACCTGAGACTGTTAGACCTACTGTGTAAGGACCTTGAGCAATTATTCTTCCACGGAGAATTGATTGGTGCTTGGTCATTAGATAGTAGCGCTTAATAAATGCGTAATAATGCCATGATAATTATTTCCAATAAATATGAATCTTTGTCACGCTGTTTTAAGTATGATGTATAAATATGCAGATATTTCGGAATAGACTATAAAATGCAACTTCGCAAAGCATTCCAAAAGTCAATTTGGTTGAATACATGTCTTCTCGTTTCTGCAGCGACAAAGCGTGGCCTAATGATAAATTGGATTTTAATTTAATTTAAGTGAAATTATACAGGCTGGCTGGCTTGGTATGATCAAATCTGTTCGAACGGTGTTTCCAGATCTGCAGAATCGAAAACTATCGGTTGTACAAGTTCTACAAATTATGCAAAGAGGAAATGGAGAGAGAAAATGGACCAGAGTTCCAGAACGAGCGAATCCTGTGGCATGGAACCAGAGCAGAAACCCTCAGCAACATCTACAGAGACGGATTCAACAGGAACTACTGTGGGAAGAACGGTCAGTCTTGGAGGAGTACATTAATTTTTCAAAAATTTTCAAAAAAGAATAAATAGTTCATTTGACTTCTTTCATTGTTAAACTCTCCAAAAAGTCAAATGAACTAGAATGACGACTTCCAGTGATTCGGCTCAGAGCTGTGAATTAATGAGAAATTGAGAATAAATGAGAAGAAGAAGAGCAGACCCGTAAGCTAGCCCTGAGGCAGCCATGGGTATGAAGTGTTAGCAACTTCATTTTCATGGCCTCAGCATATGAGGGCGGGTGGTCAGTCCTCTCCCTCGCCGTCTCATCTTCCCATCGACAGTGTACGGTCAGTGTACTCATTAGCTGAGTTGGCTACGGGGTGCCGGTGGAACAGAAATCTCGAACCAAATATTCTGTCCTGGCGAGGATTTGAACCCCCGACCTCTCGATTCACAGTCCAGAGCGCTAACCACTTCACTATACTATGAATAAACGCGGAACTGTGAATTAAATAGAATCAATTGTCAATAAAGTAAAGACAATGAATTGTAAATAAATAGGAAATTAAATTGAAAATTGGGAATGAATGTGAATGTCAAGATGACCAAAAATTTGATTCGTTGCTTACCTAAAACTTTTCTTGTAAAACTTTTATCTTCTCAAAAATGAATTTAAATAAAAGTGTTCTTTGTGCTAAGTGCTAATGAGTTTTGTTCATAATGTTAGCTTTCGCGTTGTAGGAACAGCCTTCGGTCTGGGCGTCTACTTCGCCAGCACCTTCAGTTACTCGACCGCGTCGGCCTACTCTCCTCCTGATGCCAATGGACAGAAGTACATCTTCCAATGCCGCGTCCTGACCGGTCACTATATCCGCGGTGGCACTAATCTCAAAGAACCTCCGATGAGAACCCGTCGACTGCGCTATGACTCCGTTGTAGACATTGTTGTGGCGCCTCGCATGTTTGTCGTTTTTAAAGACATGCAGGTCTATCCCGAGTACGTAATTACACTCGATGTTTAACAGATCCTGTGGCGAAATTAAACGTACGACTATGAACTGACAAATGCAATGAAATGCAATGCATCACAATGCAATGCAACACAATACAATAAGAGACAATACATTTAAATACAATAAAGTACGATATAATATTTCAGATGGCTCTCTGTACCAGATTCGATATGCTGTCGATACTGTTTGTTTTGTGTATGAATTGTGATAATTATGGATTTTTAAAAAACTCTGTTAACTAGAGGCGCAATTGCAATCATTACTAAGAAGTAGTAAGAACCCACCCACTATTCCTCGCGTATACCGAATACAGTGATAGAATAGTCCTGCAGTAGTTGAGTTTATTCAGAACGTACAAAATTTCTTCTCTAACGCGTGGCACCTCTCTACATGTTAGGCTCAGCCTAATTTATTATTTACTCAGCCAAGTCAGTCGGTTGGTTTACTGGCTTACTAGCATAGCTACGTCTGTTCATCCCTCTCTGTGTCTCTGTACTCGTCTTTGTCCGTTTGTGTATGCTGTCCACGTGGCAACCTGGTCTATATTTGACGACCTGGTATTTGAGCCTCGTGCTCTACATACGTACATTGTACATGTCTCATGTAATGTAATGTAATGTAAATCTTCGAAAATTTCTCAGCGCACACAAAAGCCACGTCAGGGAGACCAGCTTAAACACCGGCGCTATATCAAATCAAGTCCGCAATAGCCAAACTCCTCTCATGCAGTGGATTAAGTATTTGGCGCCAGAGAGGTCAACCTCTGCAGTTCCAACGTTGGCTCATAACAAAAGAACGGGCTGAACACACACACGCACACACACACACACACACACACACACACACACACACACACACACACACACACACACACACACACACACACACACACACACGATCACCCGGATGCAACTTATTTAGGTCGATGGGCAAATTTGAAAGCACAATCTATTATTATAATAGTGCTTCACTGTGTGACGCATTCGGTATTCTATTAATAGATATGCTTCCTTATTCGGGGCTTTTTACGGTTGGGTTTCCTCGTGATGTTTAAGTCATATTTGCTTGGTGAAACCACTTCCTTGTTAAAAGCGGGGCGTTGTGCTTATCAGTTATTCTGACCGGATGTCAGAAATTGTCCTTAGAACATCATATTCTAGACAGAATTCGTCTTCTATGTTAACCTTCAGCCAACTCTTATCTTGAGTTTCTCCGAGAGACAAGTAAACCTGTAGATATTAGGCTGTCATAGGCTTCAGTCAACCATAGCCACTCGACCATCCGGATATCTTACGAAACCTCGACGTCTTCGAACAAACAAGGAGTTCGTGTTGGAAATGTTTTCACAATGGAACCAGAGTTTTAACGGTCACTCGATAGGTAAGAAATCGGTTCCCTTAGAAACAGATGGAGTAGGATCTGACAACGTCCATACGCAGAACAATAGACATAATAATCGTTGTTGTTTCCTTTTGTTTTCCTATACAACGAAACAGGACTGCATTAAGGAACTCGTTTGTCGTGGCGGCGGTATACAATTTTGTTTCAATCAAGGTTGTTGACTATCGAGTACAATATATGGATGGACAAACGAATGAATGGATACTGGATAGATGGATGAATGGTTGGTTGGAATGAGTGCATGAATGGTGTATGGATGAATGGATATATAGACGGACAGAAGCTCAGACAGACAGATCGAAGATCGATCGATCGATCGATCGATCGATAGATAGATAGATAGATAGATAGATAGATAGATAGATAGATAGATAGATAGACAGACAGACAGACAGACAGACAGACAGACAGACAGACAGACAGACAGACAGACAGACAGACAGACAGATAGACAGACAGACTGATATGGACGAATGGATGGATAGATGGTTAAACCTGTTATGTGATAAACGAACTTAGGTGGTGGTGGCTATCCTTCGATGGCGCCCCATCCGGGTGTCCAGTGTGACGGATGCCATGGTCCTATCGCTGGCATCCGTTACAAGTGTTCGATGTGTCCTGACTACGACCTCTGCGAACGATGTCGGTCGCAGGGCATCCACAACCAACACCAGATGCACGAGATACGCCATCCCAACCAGCAACCAATGCACGGTGGCGGCCCAGGCATCAATCACGGACCACCGCCGCCGCATTCATCTGGCCCAGTTCAACAAGGTCAGGACTCTAACTGTAAAAAGCAGGTTACCAGAAGACTCGGTTTATTTATGTAGCGCATCAGGTTATCGTTGTTTTGATGAAATTTCACGACAATATTAGCGACAGGGTTAGAGGAATAATAATAATAATTATCATCATCATCGTAGTCGAAGTTGGATACCAAGTTAAGCCTCACAGTTAACTTATCTAACCTGATCTTAGGCTACTTTGATCATATAACCATACCTTACCATAACTAACCTATCCTGAACTTACGTTACCTAATGACATATACTACTACTCCTACTGCTGCTGCTGCTGCTGCTGCTGATGATGATGATGATGATGATGATGATGATGATGATGATGATGATGATGATGATGATGATGATGATGATGATAATAATGATAATAATGATAATAATGATAATAATAATAATAATAATAATAATAATAATAATAATAATAATAATAATAATAATAATAATAATAATAATAATAATAATAATAATAATAATAATAATAATAATAATAATAATAATAATAATAATAATAATAATAATAATAATAATAATAATAATAATAATAATAATAATAATAAATAAGAACAATTCTTTTCGTCAGATGAGCATCCTGGCGTGAGATGTGACGGCTGCAGAGGTCCAGTGCGTGGCATTCGGTACAAGTGCACCGTGTGTCCTGACTACGACCTCTGCGTCCAGTGCAAGCCAACCGGAATGCACAACCAGCACATGATGCGTGAAATCTATCCTCCGCATCATCACCAACAGCCGCACCATCAGCATCAGCAGCAGTATTTCCCGGCACCATCCGCCGGACCACCTCACTGGGGAATGGGGAACTCATTCGGGTCATCGCATGGGTCGGCAATGCCCGCCTACCCCTACCCTCACGGCTCATCATCTTTCAACAACGGTGAGAAAGCTGCTCAAAAGCTGTTTTGGGTTCGAAGCTCGACCCAGTGGCTGTCAAAGTATTCATTCATTCAATTAGTTCATTCATTCATTTTTATTTCGTTCGTTCATTCGTTCATTCGTTCATTTATTCATTCATTCGCTAAGAACAGTTACATAGCGCCTATTTTTTCAAATATTTAGGCTAAGGTGCAAGTAATACAGTTGCTAGGTCTATTCTTGTGTGGATCGCAATAAAATGCAGTGTGTAGTCAGGTATAATGGTTGTGAAGCCAATCAGCAGAAGACACGTGTGTATGGGGATTGTAAGAATACTTCCATGGGATGTAGTCGGAGGAAATGGGCTTGCTTCTTTTCGCTTACAACCATCTAAGACGCAGGAGAAGTGGCTGTGCAGTGTCGTTAGTTACTTCAATTGCGCCTGGTTCTATTGCACAATGCATCAACTCATGGCGCACCAATTGGGACAACACAGAGCAGAACAGTCCGCTACGAAAGACCTGTAGTGCATAGAGCTAAAGTGCAGGGTATGTTTACGGTAGTTTTATAATCTTGAATAATCTTGTGAATCACTGGAACCAATACGTTTTGTCATGCAACCAGAATGAAACACTATTTTATGGCAACAATATCTTCTCACGATCATAATTGCTGTTAATGTTATATCCTGTCTAAGGCATGTATACCAAAGTGCGGATTGGCAGTTGGTTTAACAGAGAATAATACACTCCACTGGCTCAAAATTCCTGAACGAATAGAATATAAAGTCCTATCTCTCACCTACAATACGCTTCAATCCTCTCAGCCCTCGTATCTCCGTCAGTTGTTCTCGGTCCAACCTCTTCGTTCAACCCGTTCATCTTCCACCCTCACACTGCTCCGCCCTTCCGTCACCTCATCGCTTAAATTTGCAAATCGTTCCATAGCCATAGCTGTCCCGCCTCTTTGGAACAAACTCCCGCCTGTGCTACGACAAATATCCGATCCATCCTATGAACTCACCAAAACCTCACCTCTTGCTATCTCTCCACAGGTCTTCCACTCAAAACTGAAAACACTGCTTTTTCACAAATCCTATCCCGATTCCTTCTCTTCCCCTCACCTTCCTCGCCATTTCAACTCTAAGCATCATCCACCTTAGCCGTCTGACTGTCTGCCTGCCTGACTCTCTGGATTTTGACCCCCTGCCTATCGATTCTGTTTTGGTTAAGCGCCTGTGAATAAGCTGGTTCCCGCGACTTCGCTTTTGTGGGCGCTGTAGAAATATCGAGTTTACGATTACGATTACGATTACGATTACGATTACTTACCTTTACTTACAAATATGAACACTGACCAACGATGTGTGTCGTTCATGGCTCTGGTTTTCTGTTCGCAGGACATGTTTTGTCAGTGCCGACTTCCTTCCACGGCAGTGCTCCTCCTCCAAACATTTTCTCCTCTCCGACTTCCGGTGAGTCGCTGCATCCTCGACTTTAATGAAAAATAGATAGGCTATGTGTAAATGAAATAGATTTTCTCGTAAGTATTCTGTCCACTAGATCTCAAAACATCTCAGATGATATAATACGATATGATCTCTTCGGTTTTCTCTGATATGTCGGATTCTACTTGACTTCGCTCATGGATCTTGATTTCTTATTGCAATTTGGAGCACAAAAGCCAAAGATTATACAAGGTTAGGCAATAGGCAACCCTTTCCATATTGCACTCGTTTATGTTATTGAGTCATTATGGTAGGATGGCCATACTTCAGCAAATCGAACTGAATAGACTAGAAACTAATAATTAAACATTAGTTAACTAGAATGTCAATAATAATAGTTCCAATTTGAACTAGGTTCCATTAGTAAAGGTTCTAGCAGCATTTCAATTGAAGTGATTGCTGCCACCTGCAATATGAAAATGGATCCATAGATCGGCTAAAATAGATTAGATTAGATTAGATTAGATTAGATTAGATTAGCAGGACAATAGGAAGGACACAAAAAAAGGAAAAGAAAAGTTATCTGAGACACGGCTTTTGAAAAATTTGAATTATTTCAGGGTCAGATCTGTCAACCGTGAAATGGTCTCCGGCGCAGGCGGGCGTTCCCTTCAATCGAATCACTCTCCAGAGCTCAGATCCGGACTATCAGGCTGTCATCCAAAACATGAACAACAACGGCGGCCAAGCCTGGACCAGCAAAGTCATCACGGTAAGAAGTAGCCTAACTCTGATCAGAGATGGATCATGTCATATGGAGGGCGCAACAGCTGAAGGTCAACCTAATACACGACTGTGTTGAGTGTGTTCAGCGCTCGCCTTTCATCGTGGAGAGCTGTCGCCTTACATCATAGAGAGTGTGTGTTCGATTCTCCTTCTGCGGGGCGGTTGCTCTTCATCAAGTCCATCACTCACAATTGCTCAGCGCCATCGATTGATGCTTGGTCATCAGATACAATTGCTCCTAATAAAAGAGTAATAATAATTCAGGATGGAGCGCATTAGAAACGTGGCGCTGCATCTATAATGCAACATGACTTTCATTAATATTATAGCACGTTTCATGAATCTCATAGTTGTTTTATGTATACGTGTCTGTGAAGTATCGGTATTGGCTGGCTGTCTGTAGGACTAAACATGCTATGCTGTGCTGTATATGCTACTCTTGTCTGCATTTGTTTATGTACTTATGTGTGTACTTGAGTATGTACTTATGTGTGTATTTATGTGTGTATTTCTGGCCTTGACAGATAAGCCGAATTGAAAACCACCGACTATTCAGCATCTACATGTCGTGCAAGGCAGACATGGAGAGAGAACACGGACCTGGCTTCAAGAATGAACGCACCCTGTGGCATGGAACCAGCGCAGACGTTCTGGGTAACATCTACAGAGGAGGATTCAACAGAAGCTACTGTGGAAAGAACGGTAGGTCGTGTCTGCCTTTGCACCTTGCCTTGCTTTCGATGCTGAATTGGAAAACAAGCTTTGTCTATATATATATATTCAAAGGTAATCAATCCCCACGAATCATGCAGTGCGATGTCACAACGACAATTATTTATTAAACTTCGTTAGTGGCCTGAAAGTTAGATAATAGATAAGTTCTTTTTTATTTTAATATTGAATATGTCAACCTTCGACCTGAATAGATGATTGTGATGATGATGATGATGATGATGATGATGATGATGATGATGATGATGATGATGATGATGATGATGATGATGATGATGATGATGATGATGATGATGATGATGATGATGATGATGATGATGATGATGATAGTAGAGTAGTCACTGCTATGTTGCAGTGGTGTTAGTAATAGTAGTAGCATAGGTAGTGGGAGTAGTAGTAGCGGAAGTGTATTAGCAGCAGTAATAGATGTCGGCACTCGGCAGGCTGCTACATGTACGCTGACAGCAACCTCAAATGCCGAAAGTCACCCGATAAAGTCCATGAATAATTGTAATCTATTGGCGGAATTCTATTCCTCTCAAATCTGATTATGTTCTAAAACGATTCAAAACACGTTGCTGGGATCATTCCACAGAAATTGGTTAATAAGTATGCTATCCTTTTATTTTCAGTTTCACTTGTGTTCATTAGATCTGCTTCAATATCTAGATGTCATCTTAATAAATTTTAAAGGACTTTTATTAAATTTCAGCAACCGCTTACGGTGACGGCGTCTACTTCGCCACATCTTTCTCATACTCTGCTTCGTCATCCTACTCTCCTCCAGACTCCAGCGGACAGAAGTACATCTTCCAATGTCGCGTCCTCACAGGCCACTACACCGGTGGACAGTCGGGTCTGAAGGAACCCCCTATGAGAACACAGGAGCTGAGATATGACTCCGTGGTGGACAATCAAGGAGGCCCCAACATGTTTGTCGTTTTCAAGGATATGCAGGTCTACCCTGAATATGTCATTACTCTCAAGGCATAAGGTCAAGACTGAAACCGAACTATTACTGCAGGACTACACGGTAGCCGACTGGTTAGAGCGCTCGCCTTATAACGCAGGGAGTAATAGGATTCGAGTCTCCTTCCCTGAAACGGTTACTGTGTAGGTAGTACTAGGTACGTTGAACAAAGTCCATCGCCATAGATTTGTTCTTGGTCATTAGATAGCGGCGCTTAATAAATGCATATATAGCAAAAATAATAATATAGAGAGTATACACAAGGTTTGAATGCCTACTCAACAGCACAAAATGCACTTTTCTCTTACGTACCATTTGCTGCATAGGCCTACTCTACACGAACACTGCGTTGATAATAGGTCGATTTTTGCCTGGGGGAAGATCTATGCACTGTAGAAGCGAAATGTTTAGGAAATGTAAAGAGTATGCTTGAGAAATGTATTAAGAATGTATGGGAAATGTACGAGAAATGTATGGAAAATGTACGGGAAAGGTATGAAAAAATATATATTCCTGGGAAATAATCTGACCCAGTTGGGTGTCACTATTTCTGCCAATAAATCGCACTGTGATTGTAAGTGTAACAGTATTAAGTGTAAACACCCAACACCATTGAAAGCTATATTGTAATCAGATCATCATACTCGATACAGATACAGATATATTCCTGCACAAGAGAAAACATTTCATGGACGAAACTTTATCGACATCGGTGCTGTTCTGTTTTGGATAGTAACAACTAACAATACATTTCCTTGGCTTAAACAACGTATATTAGCATAATAATTAACTAGAACGTCGCAATTTATGACAGAAGCAAGAAGCGAATGCCTGTGCTGTTGATATAATGTACATAGACATAGTTCTATAACTTAGAAATCATCAATAATTGATGTTTTATTTTCTGATCTGATCTTCAGTATATACTGTTTTATTTTTATACACCGGGAGTAAGTCTTACTTTACTGTCTCTTATGTATACATTGTTTTATTGTTTTGCGTCAGAAGCATTGTTGTTCATGTCGAAATGCAGGCGCATGGTCTTTCTTTGTTTCATAATGAATCTCCTTTGCTAAGCTGGAATAAAAGGTGTTTTAACGTCCGTGTGTTTAATTTAGCTTGAGTATAGATGCGCCCAGCGCTCGTCAATAAGCTGGTGCCCTGGGCTTAGCTGTAGAGTAACGCTTTGGATTTAACGATTACGACAATCTGGATGTATACGATTTGAATGAATGATGAATGAACGAAAGAACGACTGAATGATTGAATGAGTAAATATAGATGTTTGCTGCTGGGGCGACCGAGCATTACCAGGCTTGAAGTGCTCATTGCCCCCAATCGGGGCCCTTAAACAACACATCCTAAAATAGTCAACCCCACCCGGACTAAATTTCACAGACACAAATCCGAGGGCAACAATATTTTCAAAATTGGTGAACAAGATACAGACTTTTGCGAAATTAGCTCCCCGCCAATATTTCCATGGGCACTAGAAGAGACCTATAATTATGGGCTCACTAAAGGTACCATGCTGCAATACGGTAACAGCAGGGGCTCACTAAAGGTACCATGCTGCAATACGGTAACAGCAGGGGCTCACTAAAGGTACCATGTGGTAATATATATTAACCAGTTGTGTAACCGTAACAGCAGAATAAATGTGAAACGAGTTTCAGCGATGTTGACCTTTTTACCCAATTAAAGATCTGTAGTCCAGCATAGAAACTTTCTATGTAGACTGTTTATAACCCTTAGGCAACGGTTGGCCGTTGGTCTGTTTTATGAGGGCGGTCTCAGAAATATTAAGCGAAGCTCACCAGATAGACATTGCTATATTCGGTGTCCGCTTATTTTTAAAGAAATCGTGTCACCTGAAATACCTGAGTGGGTTGGTAACATTGTCCTGTATGCGGAACCCGAAATGGTTATGTCTGAGGAATTTCCTCACTGAAAACCACCTGATGTGACGATGTCTAGTCACCGTCTGAGCTCAGAGATGAATAGGAAAACCCAAGAGTCTCATTTCCGCCCGGGATTTACCCGTGTTCATGCAAGCAAGGCTACATTGTCAATCAGGCAATTGAGGCCTCTTGATCGTAGACCACGTATCCGGCTGATGTTCTCTCGTAGGCCTACGGTCGTGTGTGAGATTCTGAACTTTGGATGGAGGGCAATATGAAATGCAGTTGTATTGCATTGTATTCTGTTTTATTGCTTGAATCGTCGACAAATGCTACGGTCTCAAAACGTCTCTTTCTGCATTGCAATCTCTCAAGCGTCGGAAGACTTTTCTGTACACGGTCCAGAATTTAATGACATCCTTCGCGCCTTCGTGAGGTTCCTGAAAGGCGCTATGTAAATGGCCATATACATCCGATGACAACAAAGGCCATTGACGATGGCAGAAATTATTTGGCATAATAGAGCCTTAAATGTTCTTGCCTGTACAAGTAACATATATTTATATGGCAACAGTTACTGTGTACAGATTAAGACGCCGCAATGAAGCCAATCATCTTTGACAGAGTGGCATGGTTAAAAAAGCGTTATCAACAGTCACAGACGTAGGCCTATTAACAAACGCTTATTGAATCACAATCTTTGCTCAGATAGGCTGACCTATTATACCATCTCCAACATTAGCTACTCGCCGAGCTCTAGTGTTTTGTCATGAATATTCATACTCTTCACTGACCTACCCGTATAAATAGATCTTCTGTTCTTCGTAAAATAAAAGTATATGTCAATCCCTAAGCTGACAGATAATAGAGGCCTGCAGTGTGCACTTGGGTTTGAACGACGCATGTCTCGAGTGGTACACACTACATGCAGCAGTTGGGCAATTTCCCGAAAAGTCCACGACTCTAGGCCTAGGACTGATTAAGGAAGTAACTATCTATAGGGTTGTTTCAGCGAGTATAGTCCTACTCCAGGCGCATTTCGATCTTTCCAGGTCATCATGGTTGCACACTCGATGCATAACGCGAGTTTTTCTGGAACTCCAGGTAAGAAACGGTCTTAGAACAGTAGTTAATAGAAGAGACATAGGCCAGGCAGGCCTACTATATTATTGCCATAAGGGGTCGTCCATTAATTATGTCAACAAATTTTAGGCAGTTTTTGACCCCCTCCCCTTGTCAGCAACTGTCAAACATTGATGGACCCCTAAAAAAGTATGTCAACAATCCCAGAACCCACAACCCCTTCACAAAAAAAGGAACACAATGGCTCATACATGTAGAATCATTATTAAAAAAGTTTACATGTAGAATTATTAGAAAAAAATTTCACTAAAAAATGCAATCTCGAATTTCAAAATATATGAGTTTAGTTTATTACTAGCTTTTTAGTAGTATTAAACATTAAGCACTTTATACATTTTTAGGATTACTTAATGTTTTTGCTACCATTTTAAGGGTCTGTGTTGAGTCATTGTAAAAAACATTTTGACGTCAAACTGTACCGAACCCCCCTCCCCTGTCAACAACTGTCAAACTTTTCCAAACCCCTCGCCCCTATTTTGTTGACAACTTGACATAATTAATGGATGACCCCTAATTTGTTCTCACTTCCGCTCCATTGTATGCATTACTTTATTATAGCCACACAGTGAGGCCCAGCAATGTGACTTAAGCCGATCGGATCTCTAAAAAAATCATCTCAGAATGGCTCTTGTTATTGTAATCATTACATTGGTCAACAAGCATTTTGCTACTTGGATTCTAACACCTGTTCCTAACTAAATTTAATATGCTGATTCCAAATCCGGAAACCGTTTTTGTCTATCACGTCCAGTTTTTAAGTTATAAGGTTTATGGGATTCTTTCAGTTGTATACGCCTACATTAACACTGGGCAAAAAAAAATATTTTTTTTGCTACTCAGAACTTTAGAACTGTTCTTGGCTAAATTTTGGGCGCGGATTTCAAATGTGAAATCGAAGTTTGTCTAGCACGTCGGGTTTTTTAGGTACGCCTAAATGAGGTTCTACCGTTCTACACAATTGCGGATTCTCAACTCATACTATCAGAGAATGTAAAGTATTAAACATATATCGGACATTGCTTTTGCGCTTGTTCTTAGCTATATTTTGGGTGCTGATTTCAAATATGAAATTGAAATTTGGCTAGCACGTCAGGTTTAGGGCTGCCAACTTTTGATTTTGCCAATCCGGGACGTCTGCTTAAACATAGTCACTCGATATGCCATTATCAATATTTACCCTATCCGCATCACTTGACAGAGTAATAATAATAATTAATAATATAATAGAACGCGTGCGTCTGTGGCGTAACGATGTTTCGCAAGAGTCATTCGCCAAATGGCAGCATGCATTTCTGTTTCTCAGTCTGGAGGCAAGACCTGGAGGAATCTTGGTCTGGAGGGGCAGGTGAGGGGAACGCGAGGTGGGCCAGCCACATACCTTCGCCGCGTAGCGGTCGACAACCACACACATCGATAGGGGGCGCGCGAGCGCCGTATAGCGGCCAATGAACAAACACGCCAGAGAGTCAACACAGAGTCAACACGAGTCCAGCTCTACACTGGACGAGAGGGAGTGGAGGAAATGGGGTGTGGAGGGAGGGACTAGGTGGGGAGTGACGGGAGGGAGTAGAGTAAAGGGGAGGGGAGGGAGTAGATGTTTTAGCGAAGATTCAAATTTAGGGGAGGGAGCAAAGGAGAGGAAAAGGGGATTTAGGAGGGAGGGCGGGAGGGATGTAGGGGGAGGGGAGGGGAGGAGTGGAGGGAGGGAGGGAGGAGAGGGAGGGAGGGGAGGAGGAGGGGAGGGGAGGGAGGGGGGGAGGGATTTTAGCGGAGATTTAAACCGTTACGTGGATTCAAATTTGCGTGTAATGAAAAGCGGTAGGTGGCGCTGCTATCAACTTTTCTGCTTCTATTTGATAACTTTTTAAGTACAGTGCTGTGCGTTTGCAAGCGTTTAATAAAGAGCACACCTACTCACTTACTTACTTACTCACTTGCTTACTTACTAATGTCATGCACAATTTGGCCATTGGAATAAACGCATTTTCTTTAAATTTCCTCTAACCGTCTTAAGACGGGCAAGCATCTAGTAATAATAATAATAATAATAATAATAATAATAATAATAATAATAATAATAATAATAACAATAACAATAACAATAACAATAACAATAATAATAATAATAATAATAATAATAATAATAATAATAATAATAATAATAATAATAATAATAATAATAATAGGCCTAATAATAATAATAATAGGCTAATAATAATAATAATAATGATAATAATAATAATAATAATAATAATAATAATAATAATAATAATAATAATAATAATAATAATAATAATAATAATAATAATAATAATAATAATAATAACAATAATAATAAGAGATTCGAGTGCCGTAATTTGATGAGTCAAAGCAACGATTCAAAAGCAACGATTCAGAAGCAACGATTCACAAGCACTTGGTGGAGCAGGGAGATATCAGTCAAGTTGGGCCTGTATAAACAGTCCAGTTTCTAGATTCTTCTTGAAAACAGCGAGGGATGTAGAGATGTTGATGTCGGTGTTGTCAGCATATTGATGGTGTTGGATCCCGAAATATTGGACGAGAAAGCTAACTGGTGAGATGAACATGGAGAAAAGAAAAGGACCGAGGACACTACCCGGAAGTACTCCAGAGGTGGAGCGTAGAGTGTCAGATTTGACAGAGCCTAGGGCTATGAAAAGTGCCTTCCTTCAAGGTATGTGGTCAACCAGTTTTAGAGCATGATCAGTGATGCCAAAAGCATATTGTGAGTGGGCAACAAGGAGTTTATGGTCCATTTTACCAAAGGCGGCCGAGGTGTCAAGAGAAAATAAAAAGGTTGATGAGCCGTTATCAATATTGGAGAGTATGTCATTTGTGACTTTGAGGAGAGTTGTCTAAGTCGATTGGCCAGGCTTGAAACCAGATTGGAACAGGTTGAAACCTAGAGAGCCTGTGATGTGTGGGGATAGTCTGGCGTGGGCGAGTTTCTCAAGAATCTTGGAGAGTGTTGAGATTTGATATCGGCCTGAGATGTAGGATTTAGTCTACTAAAAAATAGTCGTTAAAATTACAGTCAAATCATCAAAAGACAATTGGCCTATAAAATTCGAATAAACTTCAAGCAAAAGGTTTATTAGCTGCCCTCTATTCCATGGCCACTCTGTAAAACTTATTTATGACCGGCTTTTTGAATTTAGTGTGCGAAAACAAGAATATTCCTTGAAGTGGATATTTACACCAAATTCCGGGACAATTCGTCATCAGTCCAGGACACGGGACGCACGAGGCCGATTCCGGGACTGTCCCGGCGAATCTGGGACGGTTGGCAGCCCTAGTCAGGTTTTTGAAGTACGCATCGCATAGTTCATACTGCAAATGTACCGCATTAATTTCCGGTTATGTAGAACCTCACTGATGCGTACCTAAAAAACCTGACATGCTAGCCAAAATCTGATTTCATATTTGAAATCAGCGTCCAAATTTTAACTAATTACAAATGCGAAAGCAAATGCCTGGCATTGTGTGATACAGTTTTGATACTTTGCTTTCGCTTACAGTATATGAGCTGGGAATTCGCAATTGCGTAGAACTTCACTGAAGCGTAGCTGAAAAACTAGACGTGCCATCCAAATTTCGATTTCATATTTGAAACCAGCGTCCAAAATTTAGATAAGAACAAGCACAAAATCCAATTCTTCATACATTTTTAATATACTTTTCATTTGCTGGTAGTATGAGTTGAGAATTCGCAATTCCGTGGAACCTCACCGATGGTTACCTGAAAAACCTGACGTGATAGCCAAATTTCAATTTCATATTTGAAATCAGCACCCAAAATTTAGCTAAGAACAAGCGCAAAAGCAATGTCCGATACATTTTTAATACTTTACTTTCTCTGATAGTATGAGTTGAGAGTTCGCAATTGTGTAGAACCTCACTTATGTGTACCTAAAAAACCTGACGTGCTAGCCAAATTTCGATTTCATATTTGAAATCAGCGCCCCATATTTAGCTAAGAACAGTTCTAAAGTTCTGAGTAGCAAACAAAAAATATTATTTTGTTGCCCAGTGAATTATTCAGGACTGTTACCTATCCCGAAATAAATTTATTGTCAATATGAATGTCAACACTTTTTCTTAAAAGCAATGCAATACCAATACTTTCCCGTAAGTAAGTTTTCGTTTACTGTCAAAAATACGTGCAAACAGTGTCAAGCGGTAATGCACTGTAACCTACAGACAAACTTTACATAAATGTGCGATACCACAACCTACCGTTGTACCAGACGTAAAAATACCATCATTGCAAATACTGCATACTGTTTAACGATGGGAAATTACAGCGGTGAAAGTACTCAGATTCCTAAAGAAAAAGTCTTTCTACTGCAGCACAATTATTATTATCACTACTAATTGTTTGATAATATATCGGATATTTATTGGTTGTTTTAGGTGAGCATGTGGGGGTCAGATGCGATGGATGCAATGGACCAATTCGTGGCGTTCGACACAAGTGTAGTTTCTGTCCCAACTATGACCTTTGCACCCAGTGCAAACAAAATGGCATCCACAACCATCACGTGATGCACGATATCCAGGCACCACCACCACCTCATCATCCAAACACACCATCCCAATATCCTGCATATCCACAAACTCCTTCCCAATATCCAGCATATCCACAAACTCCTTCCCAATATCCAGCATATCCACAAACTCCTGCCCAATATCCCGCATATCCACAAACTCCTACCCAATATCCCGCACATACACAAACCCCTACCCAATATCCCGCATATCCACAAACTCCTACCCAATATCCCGCACAAGCACAAACTTCTACTCAATATCCCGCATATCCACAAACTTCTACTCAATATCCCGCATATCCACAAACTTCTACTCAATATCCCGCATATCCACAGACTCCTACTCAATATCCCTCATATTCACAAACTCCTACACAATATCCCGCACAAACACAAACTTCTACCCAGTATCCCGCATATCCACAAACTCCTACTCAATACCCAGCTTATCCACAACCACCTCAAACTGGCCCACAAACAGTTCAAGCTGTTTCACAGCCAGTTCAGAGCTCACAACCACCTCAGACTGGCCCACAGACAGTTCAAGCTGTTTCACACGTAATTCAGAGCTCAAGGCGACGTCCAAATTCCCATCATGCACATCACCGACCACCAGGACCTCCATTTCCTTCTGGTCACCACCCACGTGGACCTCCATTTCATCCAGGCCGCCATCCACATGCAACTCCATTTCATCCAGGTCACAATCCACAAGGATCACCATTTCCTTCAGTGAACGTCAGTCAAGGTAACAGTTGATGTCAGTTCTCCGGACAAAGTAATCGATTTAAAGCGACGCTTTATTCTTCTTTGTAACACAATCGAGAACTTCATTACAGGTTTTGCATCCAATTTTTTAAACACAAACTAATAAAGAATTTCAAATGATATCACAAAAGAACAATAATCCTTTTAAAATGAAAATGTTCATACATATTTAAAACGAATAGGTGTTTGATTACTGTGACTTGCCTTTTGGGGAATGTAGAAAATAATAATAATAATAATAATAATAATAATAATAATAATAATAATAATAATAATAATAATAATAATAATAATAATAATAATAATGATAATAATAGAATAGCTTAACATGTGTGATTCAGTTATCCCGAAATTTATGTAAGTGAGTCTTAATGTTTCTGTGAACGCTTTTCAGTCCAACCTCTTCTGCAACAGCTGTCCTTGACTGGTGGAACGGTCTCCATCCCAGCGCAAATCAACTCAACGACGAGCGCACAACCCTCTTCCGTCAACAATTCCTCATCATCCGGGTCGTCCGGCAGCGGTGGGTAGTGTTATTAACGAAAACTCAAGTTTTAGTTTAACTAAAACTAAAACGAAACTAAATAGAAAACGATAACGAAATAAAAACTGAAACTCGCGAAACCGGCCCAAAACGGTCACAAACATAAAAACAGTGAAAAATAATAATAACGAAAACATGTTACGAAAACCTTGCACCCTAGGATATTCGATGTTCGACCGATAACTGTTATGCGTAAGGAACTATCTGGGGTGGCTAGAGAGATAATCAGAGATTTCTAGACGACGGGTCGTAGTCCATCAACGAGGGACCCCTGGACGATAGGACAACCGTGAGCCATAAACGGCAGATCACATCGCATGTCGTCGCTCCTCCTTCTAGATTCTGCGTGCTTCAGAAACTCTGAGCTTGCTGCCATCTGTCAACTCTAGTTTGGAATCTGCAGTTTGGCTATACGAGTCTGCGCGAGCCTTATACCGGTGTCTCTTCCTGTTAACCGAGAAATGTTCTTTTCCTAATATAATTCAACATCACCTGCCCAGAGATCGCCCTTAATGTTTTTCACTTTGAGAGGCGCTATATAAATGTCTAATTACAATGCGATTTCACCAGAGCTAACAGTATGATGCGAATGACACCATGAGCATTGTGGTAACGATGACATGAATTAAATTAGACTACTATATTAGATTAGATTAGGTTGGAATAGATTAGATTAGCAGTACCTTGAGACACTATAAAACACAAGAAAATGCTCGTTGTTTCAGACACGGTCTTGTAAACTTTGAATTATTTCAGGGTCAGATCTATCAACCGTGAAATGGTCTCCGGCGCAGGCGGGCGTTCCCTTCAGTCGGGTGACCCTCCAGACCTCAGATCCTGACTATCAGGCTGTCATCCAAAACATGAACAACAACGGCGGCCAAGCCTGGACCAGCAAAGTCATCATGGTAAGAGGTAACTCTGATCAGAACCAGTGGCGTGACTATAGTAAAAAATGAACCCGAGAAGCAGTAGTAGTAGTATTTCGATATTGAAAATCTTTGGTAGGAATTGGTAGACATCATTTTTATTCATTTGAAAGTGGCAAGTTAGCAACTATTATAATGTTATTATAATTATAATAATTCACTGACTATAGCATTTAATATTGCACGGATATTTCTTGCTCTGGCAGATATGCCGAATTGAAAACCACCGACTATTCTACACTTACAAGTCGTGTAGGGAAGACATGGAGAGAGAACACGGACCTGGCTTCAAGAATGAACGCACCCTCTGGCATGGAACCGGCGCAGACGTTCTGGGTAACATCTACAGAGGAGGATTCAACAGAAGCTACTGCGGAAAGAACGGTAGGACGTTCGACCTGTATCTTGCCTTTTGTTCGGTGCTTAAGTTAAACCTCAGATTACCAGAATTTTTTGATACACTGAGTACCAGTGGGGTGAAAAATCACACAAACACAATTTTTACAATAAGTTCTTTGTTTTTTGCATTTTTATTTATTGCCATGAAAACAAATATTAGTAAAGAATTTGGAACATGTAGAGGCTGTTGAAATGAATTTTTAATTTAATAGTTACAGATTAGTGTCTAAAGTGATCGAGTGTTCAATGTTCAAAACCAATAAGCTCATGGACAATATATGGTCATTACTGTAACTGTTTACAGTTTATACAGGTGTACTCGGCAAAATCGATCCCGTTGCGCTTACAGGCGGCACAGATTATATTGGAATTCTTATCACTTTCTTATGATTTTGTCCACTTGTCAAATATTGTTCTAATAGTTGCAAGTTGTTTAGGATATTGACGTTCTCTTCTGCGCACCGCATCGTGAAATCTAAGGGCACGCGATATTTTCTGGAACCGATTTCTAGTCATGCTGTCGCTGAAACATTGTCTAAACTTTGCAACTGCTGTACTGCTTCATTTCTTGACTAGCACTGCCCTTCCTATTTATCCACTTCCGTTTCTTATAGAATTGGATTTCTCATAACCAGTTGGACGCCTGTTAGCGGACTGTCAACATATTTGGTAATAAATATACCCTGTAAACAATATATAATAGTTTATCTTTGTTAAAAATACTTTTAAAATAAATGTTAGCTCAATAAAAATGTATTTTGTTATTTTTACATATTATGTCAGAATTAATCAGTTTACACTGGGATAAAAAAATTACCCCACTGGTACTCAGTGTATAAATGGAATACCAGCGCCATCTAGTGTTAGAAAATGTAAAATAAAACTTGGAATTTTGTACAAAACAGGAATACCTATATGGTCATAAAATTTCGTTGAGATATCTCATATGGGGGGTGAGCAGCACTAATGCAAATTACCTCTGGGGTAATTTTTGACCCCAGCGGTAGTCGCAGGGTTAAGAAACGTTTGTCTATTCAACGCTCATTCGTTCCCCACGAATCACGTAGTGTGATGTGAATACAGAAGTTATTTAATACCGTAAGTAGCCTGAGATTTATGTAGGCCTATAAGATATAGTTTCGTTTTTTATTTTGATATTGAACATGTCAACACATTCGACCTGAATGGACGATGATGATGATAGTAGTCGTAGTAGCAGCAGTAGTATTAGAAATAGTAGTACTAGTAGTAGGTGTAGTAGTATCAGTAGTAGTAGTAGTAGTAGTAGTAGTAGTAGTAGTAGTAGTAGTAGTAGTAGCAGTAGCAGCAGCAGCAGCAGCAGCAGCAGCAGCAGCAGCAGCAGCAGCAGCAGCAGCAGCAGTAGTAGTAGTAGTAAAAGTAGTAGTAGGAGCAGCAGCAGAAGTAGTGGAAGTAGTAGTAGTGGTAGTATATTAGCAGCAGTTACGGATGCCGGAAGGTGTCACGCGCGAGCGGGGTAACGACCCCGAAGGTCGAATGCCGCCATCCGCTGAATACAGAAGGCTTTGTATTGTAACCTGTAATTGGTGTCAAATCTGACGCTGTGGCTGTCCTGACATCGATTCAAAACTTTGGAACACGCCACTGTTGGGGTAATTCTACAAAACATTGTGAATAAGTGTGTTTTCCTTTCCTTTTCAGTATCACCTTTGTTCATGAGGTCCATTTGAGAATCAGTATCTCCAGGTCATCTTAACATATTTTAAAGGATCTGAAATTTCAGGAACCTGGTATGGTGAAGGCGTCTACTTCGCAACGGATTTCTCATACTCCACGAAGCCAGGTTTTTCCCCTCCTGATACCAAGGGACAGAAGTACATCTTCCAATGTCGCGTCCTCACCGGTCACTTCACCCGAGGTCAAAAGGGTCTCAAGGAACCCCCGATGAGAACCCCCGAACTGAGATATGACTCCGTGGTGGACAATACAGGAAATCCCAGCCAGTTTGTCATTTTCAAGGACATGCAGGTCTATCCGGAGTACGTCATCACCTTCAAAGCATAAGGTCCAGAGCCAAACCGAACTATTACTGTAGGATAACACGGTGGCTAATTGGTTAGAGCGCTCGCCTTATAACGCGGAGAGTAGGGGTTCTGACATCTATAGGCCTTTAATTATGTTGTAAAACTTAAAGAAGTGTAGAAATAGCTGCAACACTGCGCTTGAATACAAGGAACATTGCTCATCAGTTAAATTAGGAATTATCTTAAAGAAAAAAATGAAATGAAGGCCAGGGTGCCTGTGACCTGCCATTGCGTTAGTAAGGGTGCCATGCTCTGGAAAAGGTTTGGAACCAGTGACATAGAAGAACTGGCTCTATAGTCTATATGCATGTTGAGAAACCCACTGACTAATTAAATTTGGTAAATTTGAATTATAAACAAGCTACGAATAGCTTGAGAAGAATCTCATTATGACATGCTTTAATCAATCAATCAATCAATGAAACTTGATATAGCGCCCCTTCAAAATATCTACTCAGAGGCGCTTTAGTAGGCCTATATTTTAAAGGACTTCTTAAATTTCAGGAACCGCTATTGGTGATGGCGTCTACTTCGCAACGGCTTTCTCTTACTCAGCATCGCCAAATTACTCTCCTCCAGATACCAAGGGACAGAAGTACATCTTCCAATGTCGCGTCCTCACAGGTCACTTCACCCCAGGAAAATCGGGGCTCAAGGAACCTCCGATGAGAACGCCAGAGCTGAGATACGACTCCGTTGCGAACAATACAAGAAGTCCCAGCATGTTTGTCGTTTTCAAGGACATGCAGGTCTATCCGGAATATGTCATCACCTTCAAGGCATAAGGTCCAGAGCCAAACCGAACTATTACTGTAGGATAACACGGTGGCTAATTGGTTAGAGCGCTCGCCTTATAACGCGGAGTGTAGGGGTTCGACTCTCCTCCTCTGAAACGGTTACTGTGCAGCGACGTTGAACAAGTCTTTCGATCACAATAATTTCTCATCGATTGATTCTTGATCATTTGATATTGACGCTTAATAAATGCATAAGATTGAATAACTATAATATTACAGAGATTACTCAAGCGTTTAGTGCCTTCTCGATAGACAGTGAACTTCTGTATTCGTACCATTCGCTGAATAATATGGCTATACTTTGTATGAACAATTGAACATTGCGTTGATACTAGGTCGATTTTTGGTTGCGTTATCGGAGCGAAATGTATGGGATACTTCTGGAAGATTCATGATAAATGCATGGGAAGTGCCTACACGTTTGCTTACTTTACATATTGTTTTATGTTGCATGAATTGATGACGCCATCCATTTTGTTGTAGTAGAGAGTAGAGGGGAAGAGGAGGGAGGATTAGTCACCACTCTGTGAGCAAAGTTACACCCTTGCTATGGCTTCCTTGTATTATTAACCATCTGTGACACGGTAACATTATGTGACGTTCGCCCTCTCCTCCCCGACTGTGCGCTACTACAGGCGGTTTATGTAAAGGAGTGGTAACGTTTTGAAGTGAGATTTGAGTTCTATTGATGTTCGATAATGTAGAGTAGTCCTTAGGTCTGGCACCAGTTTCCGTTCTAAATCCAGGTTTCACAGGGAAACGGTAATCAGGCTGTGGGCGATCCTTTAATCTAGTGCTCCGGCGTGGGCCTAGCGTCTCGGGTTCAAATCCATCCGATTCTGCTATTATGGGTTTCTTGACGAAGGTTTCCAAGGGTAAGGCTGCGGCGGAAGGGAGTTCGGCAACTTCCGGTTGAGATTCCGAAAAGTCAGGGTTCGTAGTGGTACTCACTTCCTTACTTACTTGTCTATTTGATTCTAAGGATTCTATCCTATCCAACAGACTTCTCTGGTCTCCTGCCAATTCAGATTGAGCTTTAGACATTTCAGATTGGATTCTAGACAATTCAAAGTGGGATCTAGACAATTCAGACTGGTTTCTAGACAATTCAGACTGGTTTCTAGACAATTCAGACTGTCCTTCGAACAGGTCTCCTAGTCTTTGTCTTAGGTCAGACTGTCCATCATTTAAATTATTTTGTCCAGCAGTGACGTCAGTTAGTCGTTTGTCCAATTTATTTTGTCCTTCAGTCACCTTTTCTATACCTTCCAACAAACGTTCAAGAATAGAGGCTCGAATCAACTCTGGTGACAGAGGCCTGACTTCACCTTGCTCACTTACTTCCAAAGAATGCAATGATTCACGAGACATAGTTAGAAATTATTATTAAAGATTATGCAACAAACAGTCTCAATTATATACAACAATTCAAGTAAAACACTTAACTTAATCCTATGCAGTTTCTACTGGCAGTGACTTGCAATTACAATCAAATTAAAGAAACAGATGATTATTTACCCATCTTTGGAACAAAGGACATGATTAATAATCCACGGCAATTATAGGTTACGAAGATACAAGATAATCCAGCGAATAAGCGGAGACGACGACAGAGAATAATCCAGAAAATCGACAATATTATTCCAAAAGTACTCGTTTCTACTTTAACTTCTATAGCGCACTATTTAACTCTTAGGAAGAGACTAACGCAAGTGTTTCTCAATTCCTTATCTAATCTACTTCGAAAACGGGGACTCAAAAAGAAATGATCTCTCTGGACGACTTGGCGACGACTCCTAGGTAATCCATCGGTACAGATTTAACCTCTAGGACGTCTCGGCAGCAAGTGACAAATTTTACTAGTGGCAGAGTCTCTAATCAGACTCTTCAACCAATCAGCGGTCCAGCTCAAGATGCTAACCTTATATGGACACGAAATAAGACAGAAAATCGATGACGTAGGGGATGAGTCAGTGGTTCTGCTGCTGTACCAGGCGTGGCTAGCGCGTGATCAGAGGCTGAAGGAAAATCCCAATAATAATGCTATCAACGGCGAAACTACCGAGGCCAAGCACGACACCATCGTTTCATCGGCTCGCTACGTTTCTACCGCTAGAGGTCTCAGGGGGCGGACACAAGCAATTCTAAAAATAACCCCTAGTAATGATTTCATAGATCATTACAATTAAATACTAAATTAGTTCATTGTAGGTTGACCGTTTTTACCCTAGTATAGACCCGTAGTCCAGCACAGAAACTGTCCACGTGCTCTTCAGCCTCTTCTTATGGGCAGCGGTTAATTGGCCGTTGGTCAGTTTTATCATTTTATGCCGGTGGTCTTGGAAATATTAAGTCAATTAGTTCACAAGATATACACTGCTATTTTCGGTGTTGGCTTATTTCTTAAGAAATCGTGCCAGCTGATATACCTGATTGCGTCGGTAAAATTGTCCTGAATGCGGAACCCGAAATGGTTATGTCTGAGGAATTTCCCAACTGAAAACCACTTAATGTGACGATGTCTGTAGTCATCGTCTGCGTTCAGAGATGAATAGGAAAACCCAAGAGTATCATTTCCGCAGGGATTTACCCGTGTTCATGTATGCAAGGCTACATTGTCAATCAGGCAATTGAGGCCTCTTGATCGTAGACCTCGTATCCGGCTGATGTTCCCTCGTATGGTCGTGTGTGAGATAGAACTTTGGATGGAGGGCAATATCGAATACAGTTGTATTGTATTCTATCAATGGCAGTTGTATTGTATTCTATTCTAGTCCAATAATACATGAATATTCGACAAATGCTACTCTCTCAAAACGGTTCTTCCTCCATTGCAATCTCTCAAGCGTCGGAGGACTTTTCTGCACAGGGCTCAGAATTAAACGACATCTATGACAACATAATACAGCTTTAATTGTTCTTGTCTGTACAAGTAACATATACATGTATTTATATTACAACTGTGTCTCATATTAAGACGCCATGACGCCAATCATCTTTTATAGAGCGGCGTGGTTAAATAAACGTTATCAACATTCAGAGACGTATTATCAAAGCTTATTATATTTGCTCATATCATAGCCTGACCTATGATACCATCTCAAACATCGAGTGTCTTGGTCATGAATATTGATACTGTGCACTGTGTCCTATCATGAATATTCATACTCTGCACTGCCCTACCCGCATATATAGATCAGCTGCTCTTCGTACAATAAACGTTATTAGTCAGTCAATCTATAAGCCGAATGACAACATAGGCCTGCAGCGTGTAGGCCTACACCATACACAGCTGTGCGGCGCACCGACTTGGGTTTGCACGACGCATGTCTCGAGTGGTACACGCTACAAGCAGCAGTTGGGCAGTTTCCCGAAAGTCTGCACGACTCTAGGCCTAGGACTAATTTAGGAAGTAACTAGGGTTGTTTCACCGAGTAGTCCTACTCCAGGCGCATTTCGATCTTTCCAGGTCCTCATGGGTGTACATTCGATGCATAACGCGAGTTTTTCTGGAACTCCAGGTAAGAAACGGTCTCAGAAAAGTAGTTCATACCAGAAGAAACATACTATATTATTGCCCTAATTTGTTCTCACTTCCGCTTCATTTGATGCATTACTTTATGATCGCAACACAGTGAGGTCCAGCAGTGTGACATAGTTTATCAGATCTCCAAAAAAATACTTTAGGAATGGCGCTTGCAATTGTTATCATTATTACCATAACTACTATTATTATTCAGTGCTGTTAACAATACCAGAAAATGTATTGTCAATACCAATATATAAATACTTTTCTTAAAAGTGTTGCAACATCAATACTTTCCCGAAGTAAGTTTTCGTTTATTGTCAAACATACTTGCACACAGTGTCAAGCGGTAGGGCCAACGAAGTATAACCTACATAGGGGCCTAAAAAACTTTACTTAAAGGAGTGATACCACAACCAACGATTGCGCCAGACGTAAAAATGCCATAATTTGAATCACTGCATACTGCTTAACGACGGGAAAATTACGAAAGGAAATATTTGCACCGACTCCTAATTCCTAAAGAAAAGAGTCTTCTCCTGCAGCACTTGCATGTAAACCAGTGTTTAAAATAATGTACAGTAGTGGAAACGGTATTGGTATCGAGTATCGGTGATTTACTGTACATGAACTGGTATGTAGGTTAAAAAGAATCGGCGATAACAAAAAAAACAAAACTAGATATCGCGATACTCGCTGCAATAATGAAATAAGTATTGGCGATATCAAGTTACAGCGATAGCTCACTGAAAACGCATTTTGCTATTGGGATTCTAACACCTGTTCTTAACTAAATTTTATATGCTGATTCCAAATCCGGAAATCCATTTTGTCTATCACGTCCAGTCCTATAAGTTATGAAGCTCGGAATCTTTAAGTTTTATAGCCCTTTAACAGCGCAACAAAAAAAGAATTTGTTGTTTGCTACTCAGAACTTTTTAAACTGTTCTTGGCTAAATTTTGGGCGTTTGATATTCAAATATCAAATGAAATTTGAGTAGCACGTCAGGTTTATTAGGTACTGATAAGTGAGGTTCTATGAATTGCGGATTCTCAACTCATACTATCAGTGAAAACAGAAGTTTAAAATTTGCAATGGCATTTGCTTTTGTGTTGATCTGAACTTTTCGGTTGATTTCAAACGATGAAATTGAAATTTGGCTAGCAAACTCAGGGAAAGGTACGCGTCGCTAAAGTTGGTGCGCAAATGTACCGACCACTTTCGGTTATGTCTTAACCTCACGATGCGTACCTGGAATGACTGGATAGCCAAATTTTGATTTCAAAAATCAGGTCCAAATTTAACCATGAACAAATGTGAAAGCAAATACCTGGCATTGTGTGATACAGTTTTGATACTTTGCTTACGCTTACAGTATAGGATATGAGCTGAGGAATTCACAATTGTGTAGAACTTCACTGAATAGCCAGCTGAAAAACTAGACCTGCCATCCAAATTTCGATTTCATATTTGAAACCAGCATCCAAAATTTAGCTAAGAACAAGCACAAAATCCTCGATACATTTTTAATATGAGTTGAGATCGCAATTGTGTAGAACCTCACCTATGCGTATACCTAAAAACCTGATGCTAGCCAAATCAAGATTTCATATTTGAAATCAGCGCCCCAAATTTAGCTAAGAACAGTTCTAAAGTTCTGAGCAGCAAACAAAAAATATTATTTTGTTGGTCAGTGTAGTGTATCGTGATAACAGCCCTATTCTTCTTATTATTTTTATGTCCCGAGGTACACAATAGGCCTATCCATCAAGGACTGAAACATTTACTAAAAAAGAGTGAAATAATGCAGTGTGATTCTCATTAACGATAACGATAACGAAAATGTTCGTTAACGAAAATAAAATGACTTTTGTTAACGATAACTATAACTATAACTAAAAAATATCATTAACTATAACTATAACTATTAAAATAACACTAACGAAAATTCATCTTTATTTTCGTTATTACAAAAAATAAAAATAGGAAGTGCAATATGGACGAGACATGTGAGAACGAAAAATGCGATATTTTAATTGTGCAATTTGTCAGTTACTTTGGAAACTCGTGTATTTCATGAAGCTGTATGCATGTTGCTTCAAAGGCTAGTAAACTAAATGAGCAAATTGTCCAACAGTAAAATAATGTTTACAATTTAGCTTATAGCCTTAATCTCTTGTAACTAACAGTAACTAAAACACTCGTGTAAAATCCATCATCTATAACCATAACTATAACTACAAAATAATACTGCTATAATATAACTAAACTAAAATACGCCCCATTAATATAACTGTAACTATAACTAACATAAAATATGTAAGGAAATCACACTGAAATAATGCCTGGAAAGGCAATTATTAACACTATTTTCCAGAGGCTTGTGTAATCCGCGGAAGTAAAAATAATGTTAGGAGACGCTATTATTCTTAGTACAATAATATTATTATTATTTTGACTATTATTATCACTATTATTTGTTTGATAATTTATATATCGGATGTTTATTGGTTGTTTTAGGTGAGCATTTGGGGGTCAGATGCGATGGATGCAGTGGACCAATTCGTGGCATTCGACACAAGTGTAGTTTCTGTCCAGACTATGACCTTTGCACCCAGTGCAAACAAAACGGCATCCACAACCATCACATGATGCACGATATCCAGCCACCACCACCACCTCAACATCCAAACACTCCTGCCCAATATCCCGCATATCCACAAACTCCTACCCAATATCCCGCATATCCACAAACTTCTACCCAATATCCCGCATACCCACAAACTCCTACCCAATATCCACAAACCCTGCACATCCACAAACTTCTACCCAATATCCCGCATATCCACAAACTCCTACCCAATATCCCGCATATCCACAAACTCCTACCCAATATCCCGCATATCCACAAACTTCTACCCAATATCCCGCATATCCACAAACTCCTACCCAATATCACACAAACTTCTACCCAATATCCCGCATATCCACAAACTCCTACTCAATATCCTGCGTATCCACAACCACCTCAAACTATCCACAGACAGTTCAAGCTGTTTCACAGCCAGTTCAGAGCTCACAACCACCTCAAACTGGCCCACAGACACAGTTCACAGACTTCTTCAAGGCGACGTCCAAATTCAGAGCTCACGGCAACGACCACCAGGACCTCCATTTCCACATCACCGCCCACGTGGACCTCCATTTCATCCAGGCCGCCATCCACATGCAACTCCATTTCATCCAGGTCACAACCCATCAGGATCACCATTTCCTTCAGTGAACATCAGTCAAGGTAACAGTTGAAGTCAGTTTTCCGGGCAAAGTAATCGATTTAAACCAACGCTTTATGCTTCTTTGTGACACAACAATAAAACTTCATTACAGGTTTTTGCATCCAATATTTGGAACACAAACTAATAAAGAATTTCAAATGATATCACAAAAGAACAATAGTCCTTTCAAACTGAAAATTTCATACATATTTAAAACGAATAGGTGTTTGATTACTGTGACTTGCCTTTTGGGCATGTAATCGAGAAATAATAATAATAATAAATAATAATAATAATAATAATAATAATAATAATAATAATAATAATAATAATAATAATAATAATAATAATAATAATAATAATAATAATAATAATGCAGTTCGTTTCTGAGTTGGGAAGACGGATAAAGTGACTGCAACCCAGTGATCGACAATGGAGCCCCACATCATACCTATTCCAGCGGCACGGGCTCTCAGTGGCTCTTCCTGGTCGCAACGGGGCGACCATAAAATGACCCATCTGAAGTCTCCGGGACACTGCCACCGACTTTCTCTAAGCTCTGCTGAAATTGATTACTACATAATGATAATGATGATAATAATCCAATAATGCGAATAATAATAATAATAATAATAATAAATAATAATAATAATAATAATAATAATAATAATAATAATAATAATAATAATAATAATAATAATTTAAAATAATAATAATAATAATAATAATAATAATAATAATGTATAATAATAATAATAATAATAATAATGTAATAATAACAATAACAGTGAGTTGCCAATCCAACCAATAAATTTAAAAAACTGAGTCTTAAGTCTTAATGTTTCTGTGAACGTTTTTCAGTCCAGTCTCACCTGCAACAGTTGTCCTTGACCGGTGGAACGCAATACCTTCCAGCTCAGATTAACACAACGACGAACGCACAACCCTCTTCCGTCAATAATTTCTCGTCATCCGGGTCGTCCAGCAGCGGTGGGTAGTGTTGTTAACGAAAACTCAAGTTATAGTTAACTGAAACTAAACGAAAACCCAAAGATAAAACGAAAACTCAAGGTTACAGTTAACTGAAACTAAAAACGATAACGAAATTTAAAAAAAACTGAAACTCACGAAAGCAGCCAAAAAAAACCGGTAACAAACATAAACAGTGCAAACTAATAATAACAAAAACATGTAAATGAAACATGTAACCAAAACCTATATGAAAACACACAACGAAAATCTAGCGTCCTATGATATTCAATATTCGACCGCTACCTGTTCTGCGTGAGGAACTATCTGGGGTGGCTAGAGAGATTTCCAAACGACGTGTCATCGTCCATCAACGAGGGACCCCTGGACGGTGGGACAACCGTGAGCCATCAACGACGGATCATATCGCCTATCGACGTTCTCTATTCTAGATTCAACTCTAGTTTGGAATCTGCAGACTGGCTCTACGAGTCTGCGCGATCCTGATTCTGGTGACTCTTCTAGTTAACCGAGAAATATTCTGTTCCTAATGTCATATAACATCACCTGTAGGCTAGCCCAGACAGCGCCCTCTGATTTTTTCACTTTGAGCGGCGCTATGTAAATGTCGAAATTACAATACGATACCACCAAGGCTTACAGTATGATGCGAATGATACCATGAGCATTATGATGACGATGGCATAAATTAAATTGGATTGGATTATATTAGATTAGATTTGTGACACTATAAAACACAGAATATTCTCGTTGTCTGAGACACGGTCTTGTAAACTTTGAATTATTTCAGGGTCAGATCTATCAACCGTGAAATGGTCTCCGGCGCAGTCAGGCGTTCCCTTCAATCGAACGACCCTCCAGACCTCAGATCCTGAGTATCAGGCTGTCATCCAAAACATGAACAACAACGGCGGCCAACCCTGGACCAGCAAAGTCGTCATGGTAAGAGGTAACTCTGATCAGAGCTGGATCACTCATATGGAGGCAGCAAGAGCTGAAAGTCAGTCGAAACCTTTGTTGAGTGTGTTCAGCTGAGACGTTTAAACACGTAAACTTGGTAACCTATTGGTTAGAGAAGTTGGCCTTGTAAGAGATTTAGTCTTAATTCGAAAGTGGCAAGTTAGCAACTATTATAACGCGTGTTATTATAATTATAATTATTCACTGACTATAGCATTGCAATGTATTGCACGGCTATTTCTTGCTTTGACAGATCTGCCGAATTGAAAACCACCGACTATTCTACACTTACAAGTCGTGTAGGGAAGACATGGAGAGAGAACACGGACCAGGGTTCAAGAATGAACGCATCCTGTGGCATGGAACCAGCGCAGACGTTCTGGGCAACATCTACAGAGGAGGATTCAACAGAAGCTACTGCGGAAAGCACGGTTGGTTGACCGCTCTGAATCTTGCCTTTCTTTCGATGCTGAAGTTTAAGAAAAGGTTTGTCTATTCAACGATAATTCGTTCATCACGAATAATCAGTGTGATGTGAATACGACAAGTTATTTAACAACATTAAGTAGCCTGAGAATTAGGTATAAGATAAAGTTTTGTCTTTTATTTTGATATTGAAAATGTCAACATCTTCGACCTGAACAGACGATGATGATGATGGTGATGATGGTGGTGGTGGTGGGATTATGATGGTGGTGGTGGTAGTAGGTAGTAGTAGTAGTAGTAGTAGGTAGTAGTAGTAGGTAGTAGTAGTAGTGGTAGTAGTAGTGAGTGGTAGTAGTTTAGTTCAGTGGTAGTAGTAGTAGTAGTAGTAGTAGCTGAAGTAGTAGTAGTAGGAGTAGTAGTAGTAGTAGTGTAGTAGTTTGAAGACTTAGTTAACAGCAGTAGCAGATGTCAGGTGAAGGTGTCACTCGCACGCGGTAACAATCCCGAAGGTCGATAATCTCCACCTGAACATCACGTGATGAAGGCTCGACGAAGGCTCTGTATCATAGCCTATCAGCAGCTTTTAATTCCTGTCAAAATCTGATTTTGTGGCTGTCCTGAAAGCTATTCAAAACTCTGAAACAGGTTTGCTGGAGTCATTCTACAGAAGTAGTAGTGTGAATAAGTATGCTATCCTGTCCTTTTCAATATCACTTGGGTTCATGAGGTCCATTTGAGAATGAGTTCATTTCATTTTAGAGATTTATATAGCACCCCTTCAACATTATCTACTAAAGAAGCAGCAGTGACAGATGCTGGAAGGTGTCACTAGCAAGCAGGTAACAGTCCCGTAGGTCGATAGCCGCCAAAAATGTGGCTCTGCATTTGTAACCTATCAGCGGCTTTTTATTCCTGTTAAAATCTGCACTGGGATGTCCTGAACTCTGAAACACGTTTCTGTTGGGGTCATTCAGCAACCGTGTGAATAAGTATGTTTCCTTTCCTTTTTCAGCATCACTTGATGTCATGAGGTTCACAGAATAAGCATCTCCAGGTCATCTTAACATATTTTAAAGGACTTCTTAAATTTCAGGAACCGCTATTGGTGACGGCGTCTACTTCGCAACGGATTTCTCTTACTCAGCATCGCCAGGTTACTCTCCTCCAGATACCAAGGGACAGAAGTACATCTTCCAATGTCGCGTCCTCACAGGTCACTTCACCCCAGGAAAATCGGGGCTCAAGGAACCCCCGATGAGAACGCCAGAGCTGAGATACGACTCCGTGGCGGACAGTACAGGAAGTCCCAGCATGTTTGTCGTTTTCAAGGACATGCAGGTCTATCCGGAATATGTCATCACCTTCAAGGCATAGGATCCAGACTCAAACCGAACTATTATTATATAGGACGTTAGATGCGTTCTAACCTGATTGGTTAGAACGCTCGCATTGGTAACGTGGAGAAAACGGGTTCAACTCTCCTCCTCTAAAACGGTTACTGTGTAGGGGGCGTTGAACAAGTCCTTGGCTCACAGTTTCTCAGCGCCATCGATTGATGTTTGATTATTAGATGATGACGCTTAATAAATGCATAATAATAAACAACAATAATTATAGGGAGTATTCACACGCTTTGAATGGCTACTCGACAGACAATGATGTATGACAACTTTATATGAACATTGCGTTGACACTAGGTCTATTTATGGTTGGGGAAGATCTTTGCACTGCAGGGCGATATGTATAATATGGGAAATGTATAAAGATGCATGAGAAATGTATGGGAAATGCATGGGAAAGTGTACGGGAAGTGTACGGGTAAAATGTACGGGGAAAAGTATAGGAAACATATCTTCAACGGGAAATAATCTGACCAGTGGGCTGTCACTATTTTCCCCAATGCATCGCACCTCGATTGGAAGGAAGTGTAACAGTATTAATTGCAAACTCCAGACGTCACTGAAAGCTGTTATAGTCAGATCATGATACTTGATACAGGCCTAATATAGATTATATTCCTGCACAAGAGAAAACATTTCATGGACAAAACTTATCGACATCAGTGCTATTCTGTTTTGGATAGTAACAATTAATGTACTTGGCTTAAATTTCATAATTAATTGAGCATTAATTAGCAGCATTATTAATTAGCATGATAATAGGTGAATTTATTACACAAGAAAGAAGCGAACGCCCTGTTGTCTTGTTGACGTATTACTTAGGCATAAAGTGTATTATTATACTCAAGAGGTTTAAGTGCATGGTTGGGAACGCGTGGGAACGGCGTAGGCCTACGAGGATGGAGGGAATAGACACCACCACTCTGTTGGGCAAAGTTACGCCCTTCCTATGACCTCATTATATTAACCATATTTGTAGCGATAACATTAAATGCAAAACGAGTTCATTTTAGTAGTCGACGCTGACCGCTTTTATAGAAGTCATATAGACCTGTAGTCCAGCATAGAAACTTTCCACGTGCTCTGCATGTAGGCAGCGGTTGGCCGTTGGTCTGTTTTATGCAAGTGGTGTATGGGAATATTAAATCAAGTTCACAAGATATACATTGCTATTTTCGGTGTTGGCTTATTTCCAAAGAAATCGTGTCATCTGAAATACATGAGTGCGTCAGTAAAAATTGCCCTGAATGCGGAACCTGAAATAGTTACGTTTGGGAAATTTCCCTGGTTAGAACCACATCAAGTGGTCTAGTAGGCCTAAAGGTCTAGTCACCGACTGAGTTCAGAGATGAATAGGAAAACCCTAGAGTCTCATTTCCTCCTGGGATTTACCCGTTTTCAAGTAGGCTAGATAAGGCTGCGTCGTCAATCAGATAATTGAGGCCTGTTGATCGTTGACCTCGTTCGTATCCGACGTATCTAAGATTACAACTGTAACTGAAAATTTATTATAGGACTAGGCTACGCCAAGAGAGACTTATCAGAGGCGCTCCCAACCTGACACAATGAAACCAGGATTTCTGGCTTTGGCATTGGTTCATTTTTAAACTGAGTAGGCCTACGAACCAGTAGCGGCGCCAGGCCAGGTTTGGGGGGGCTAAAACCCCAATTCCTTCCCTTTTCCCCTTCTCTGGCATTGGCAGTGATTTCCCACTTTTGTTTGGGGGCTGAGCCGCCGATAGGGAGGGCTTCAGCCCACCCTAGCCCCATGCTGGCGCCGCTGCTACGAACTGTGCCTCCCTCGCAACACCTATAGCTAGATTTCGATTGTATACTACACATGCTATTCACAGTGATTGTTTCGGTATAGGCAGTGTACTATGTGGCACGATAACCGCTTGGTTAGAGCGATCACCGGGAGTACAGGTTCGAAGCTCCACTCCTCCTCAGTCAGGCGGTCACTTCAAGTACAATTGCTCAGCACCATCGATGCATTGTCGTGCGATCGTGTGTGAGATTCTGAACTTTGGATGGAGGGCTATACAAAATGCAGTTGTATTGTATCAAATGCATTTGTTTAATAATAATAATAATAATAATAATAATAATAATAATAATAATAATAATAAACGTAATAATAATCCAGGCGACATCTGCGTCGGCGGGCGCGGCGGCGGAGGTGGCAGCCACCAGGAAGAACGCTAAATACATCCAGCTGGCAGGCACCTATTTCTTTGTTCCTCTGGCCTTCGAGACCATGGGCCCCATTAACAGCAATGGAATGGATTTTGTTAAGGACTTGGGACGCCTTGTAACCCAAACCACCGGGGACCCTAAAGAAACTAGTTACCTTTTTCAACGCTTGTCAGTCTGCATCCAGCGATTTAACGCCGTTGCTTTCAGAGGCACCTTTGAGTACATGAGTGAGCGGTCGTTTCAACTTCGGACATAGTTTTCAGAGCCTGAGGGAATAGAACTACCTCGGGCAAAAAAAAAAAAAAAAAATAATAATAATAATAATAATAATGCAGTGGCATTCAGAGGCACTTTTGATCAGCACGATGGGGACGAGAACCTTTGACACAGTAGTTTAGTTTCTTAGAGCCTGAGGGATCTTTTCTACCACGGCAGTAATAATAATAATAATAGATTTATAGTTTTGTAGTACAGCCGAGGCCGAAGGACAGGGCGCTGTACATGAGTTCAACAAATCAATCATTGTCAAATGATTGTTTAAAATGCAGTTGTAGTGTACTGTATTGTCTTGTATGCTTGAATTGTCGACAATGCTATTGTCACGCCCACTTGAAGACTTTTCTGTATGATCAGGCCTGGCTTGGGAGCGCCTCTGAGTAGACTTGAAGAATGCTATTAAAATTCTCATTGATTGATTGATTGATTGTCTCAAAACGGCTCTTTCTCCATTGCACTCTTTCATGCGCCGGAGGACATATTATCTGTACAGGGTCCAGAGTTTAACGACATGCTATAACAACAAATCCCGTTGCAGTCGACAGAAATTATTTGGCATAATTTGCAGCTTATTCTTATCTGTACAGTGCAAGCAAGATATATTTATTTTATATGACAACTATGTCTCCGATTAAGATGCAATAACGCCAAATATCTGTGATCTATAGCGGCGTAGTTAAATAAACGTTATGAAGGTTAAGAGACAGTCACAGACAGACCTATTTACAAAAGCTTATTATATCGCAATCTAAGAGAGGCAATAAACCACTCGTGTTCGCTCAGGTTGACCTATAACCCCATATCCAATATTGATATTGTCGTGAATATGCATGACCAATGTGCTGGCCTACTCGTATACATATAATATTACATAGGCCTGCACTCTGCTATAAGCTGACAGACGACAGCGGCCTGCAGCGTGTAGGCCTCTGCCCGCATGCTGTGCAGACCAGGATTTTGCGCTACTTGTCTCAAGTGGTTTAGTAGGCCTACTGCACGTTGCATGCAGCTGTTCGGTAGATTTCCCGAAAATTCTGCAGGATTGAAGGACGAATTTAGGAAGTTATTAGGTTTGTTTCACCGAGTAGTCCTATACTCCAGGCGCTTTTCGATCCTTCTAGGTCATCATGGTTGTACATAACGCGAGTTTTTCCGGGACACCGTCCCCAGGTAAGAAACGGTTTCAGAAAAGTAGGCCTACAACAGATAGGACACATTTTAAAGTATTGCCATAGTTTGTTCACACATCCGCTTCATTTCATTTGATAGCCACACAATGAGCTCCAGCAGTGTGGCTTAGGCCTATCCGCCGGTGAGCCCCCTATCCAGAAAAGTCTCCCCTCTCCTCTAAATGTCTCCGCCCGGGTAAATCTATTCCGGAACAGATCCCCCGGCGGATCTTTTAGAATAAATTCTCCCAGGAGACTATCTTCTAAAACAAAGTCTCTGTGGGGAAAAGATTTCTTCCTACGTTGAAATAATGTATCCTCATGGATACTTTGTTATTTGAGAAATACAGTCAGATTTTTGAAGTTAATGATAATTTTAATCAACTGGATTTTCTAAATTTATTGTTAAACTATTTGGGTATTTGTGAATAATGTTACAATAATGACATAAAATTTGTGAGAACAGAAAAGAAACGGGGAGGCATCATTCCAGATAGGGGAAGACTCTGTTTCGAGGGATATTTTATATAGTCAACTCAGCTGTGATGCGTACACTGATCTTGCAAGTACTTACACTATCGGTGGCAGGGTGAGAATTGCCGGAGGGGTTGGGGGTTCAACCCCCTAGTCTTTCTTAGGCTCCCATAGTAAAGTCTACATTTTACACCCAAACTGCACATAAATCAACGTCTACTCCCCCCGTTATTTTTTTACAATTCCCATGCTGATCGGTGGGAAGATTAGATGGCGAAAGAGGGGACAGGCCACCTGCCGTCATATGCCAATGCTGAGAAAATGAATTCGCTAACACTTCGTACCCATGGCTGCCTCAGAGCTACGTTAAGGGACGGCTGTTCTTGTATCGTGACACCGGCTCTTCAAAGGAAGGACATTGGAGCCATCAATAGTCAACGCGTTAACCTACTTTTCTCGACGTTTGTCTTCACATATTTAACCGTGAAGGGCTGTAGGCAGTATGGGAATTGTAAAATAATAACTGGGGGGGGGAGTTAGACGTTGATTTATGTGCAGTTTGGGTGTGAAATGTAGACTTTACTATGGGAGCCAAAGAAAGACTATGGGGGTTGAACCTCCAACCCCGGCAATTCTCACCCCGGCTGTAGGCCTAACTGATCCGAACAGATGTGTATTAAGACCGTGTGAAAAGTCCGATAAATTCTTACTATTATGGTTGTAGCCTAGGCCTAACTGCTGTTAATTGTTATTGCTGTTAAACATGACCCTCTAGATTTAAAAAAATGACACCTATGACTGGCGTTTCTGGTTATATTAATACTATTAGGCCTATTATTATTTTTTAAACCGATGTAGCCTAAGTATAATCCCTCCGGAAGCAAAAATTGTCCGGAGACAGTTAATAGCATGTGGAACGCCTACTCTTCATACAATTCTGGGAGGGCAAAGGCATTGCGGTAAGAAACGGCGTTGAAACACTGAATGACTAAAATTATTTCTTCCCAATGTAAGCCTATGTGCAAACCTCAGGAACAGAAAATTATCATAGGAGCTGTTATTAGAAATACGATCGATTAGTCCCTATTATTTAGACTATTAGTATCATTCTTACTGTCATTATTATTATGACCATTATTATCATTATTAGGCCTATCACTATTAATTTCTGTTGATAATAATATTTCTGGTGTTTATTGGTTGTTTTAGGTGAGCATCCGGGGGTCAGATGCGATGGATGCAATGGACCAATTCGTGGCATTCGACACAAGTGTAGTTTCTGTCCAGACTATGACCTTTGCACCCAGTGCAAACAAAATGGCATCCACAACCATCACATGATGCACGATATCCAGGCACCACCACCACCTCAACATCCAAACACTCCTGCCCAATATCCCGCATATCCACAAACTCCCACCCAATATCCCGCATATCCACAAACTCCTACCCAATATCCCGCATATCCACAAACTTCTACCCAATATCCCGCATATCCACAAACTCCTGCCCAATATCCTTCACATCCACAAACTTCTACCCAATATCCCGCATATCCACAAACTCCTACCCAATATCCTTCACATCCACAAACTCCTACCCAATATCCCGCATATCCACAAACTCCTACCCAATATCCCGCATATCCACAAACTCCTGCCCAATATCCTTCAAATCCACAAACTTCTACCCAATATCCCGCATATCCACAAACTCCTACTCAATATCCAGCGTATCCACAACCACCTCAAACTGGCCCACAGACAGTTCAAGCTGCTTCACTGCCAGTTCAGAGCTCACAACCACCTCAAACTGGCCCACAGACAGTTCAAGCTGTGTCACATCCAATTCAGAGCTCACAGCAACAACCTCCATTTCATCCAGGTCACTACCCACATGGGCCTCCATTTCCTTCACTGGACATCAATCAAGGTAACACTTAGAGTCAGTTTTCCAGGCACACTGATAGATTTAAGTCAACGTTTTATGCGACTTTAAAATACAATTCTAACACTCCAGTAGGTTTTTACCTAATATTTGGAACATAAACTAATAAAGAATTACATTCTCTAACACAACAGAACAATATTAGATCTTTTATACGAAAATTTTCATACAAATTTACAATGAATATGTAATTTGATTCCAGTGACTCTCCTTTTGGGGCACTATAGAAAACTTTAGCGTACGGTTTTAATATAATTTTCACAGACCTGCAGTTTCAGTTCTACATAATATTTCTAGGGCCTACATAGCGTGGGAGTCTGGGAGAGAGTACTGTTACAGTAGCTGAGTGGTTATAGAACGCTCGCCTTGCAATGCGAAAAGCAAGCTGATTCAAACCTCCCGAACCTATTGTGTAGGAACTCCTTTCAAGTCCTTAACTCGCAGTTTCTCGGCACCATCGACTGATGCTTGGTCATTATTTAGGTGGTGGCTTCTTAATAAATGGATGATATTAATATTATTAATGATGATGATGATAATGACGATGACGATGATGATGACAGAGTAGCAGCTCAGCATGTAGGATTCAGTTACAGTGTACCTCGAAATTTATATGAGTCTGAATGTTTCTGTGAACGTTCTTCAGTCCAAGCTCTCCTGCATCAGATGTCCTTGACCGGTGGAACGCTCTCCACTTCCTCATCTTCCGGGTCGTTAAGCAACTGTACGTTTCTTGTTTCCGACTATTTTTTTTATCCAAACAGTTTAAAACGGTGTTCTTTGTTAAATCTAATGACTTCTATAGCGCCACGACCATGCTCAATTAAAGCATCGGTCAATGATCACTATTAAGCAAAGTCGATGTTCACTCGAAATTCCAGTATGAGTCCAGCTGAAAGGTAAGATGGGAATCTGAGAAGACACGGAAACTGCCTATGGAGGAATTTAGGGTAAACATTTAGAAACGGGGTGCGTAAGTCTACAAGGTCGCCGTGAGGGTCGTTTAGGGTCAGGGTTAGTATTAGTGTCATTAGAAAACATGGTACCTTCCGCGCATGCATGCCAAAAGATACCGTACAAATCGAAGAAGACTTAAGCACCCTGATACTAAATGTTTGCCGAATTTAGTCCAATGCATCATTCATTCATTCCGAGCATTTATATAGCGCCCTTCAAGGAACCTATTCAGAGTAAGCGCTCCCAGCCCAGCCACGGCTAAACAGAGAAGCCTTGAGAAGGCGGCAGTAAGCAGGCAAATTGCTGTGAGGCATCAAGCGCAGCTCAAGTGGGAGCCCATTGCAGGTTGAGGGCCCAACAACCGAAAAGGCTCTGCGCTGCTTGAGACATAAACGGGCCCGGGGACAAGGAGCTCTCCCTTGGCCGAGGAACGCAGAGCCCGACGGGGGGCTAGGTCAGAGACAGGACGACAGAGGTCAGATAAGTATGATGGAGCACAGCCAGCAAGGCGCCTCTAAACTAAGGCTGCTATCCTGTAAGAGATGCGCTGCGAGGCAGGAAGCCAGTGCAGAACATCGCGCATGTAAGCAGAGACTGAAGCGTATTTCACTTCCTTCCTCACTGGGCGCACTAACTGTGTTGTTGTTGGGTCCTCTAGGTCCCGTTGGGTCCCTGCCCCTTTTGGTGTACTCGAAGGTACATATACAGTATGATGCTTTTGAAAACGACCTCTTAAGCTTCTGCAGATGACGGCTGAAATGTCTGATTATGATTTCAGCACAAGATCTAACGACTGCAAAATGGAGTCCAGCACAGGCAGGAGTTCCGTCCAAGAGACACCTACTGCAAAGCTCAGACCCAGAATATCAGGCCGTCATTCAGAACATGACTAACAACGGTGGATCAACCTGGACCGGCAAAGTCTTAGAGGTAATTAAATTAAATTAAATTCTACTTTAAAACAATGCAACAATGCCAACACACCTCTACGCAGTACTTGACGTTAACCAAGATTTTTTTAAACTAGTCTTATTTATATTCTGTGAGGCATTTGAGATCTTCATTCTTAAGAATTAATTAATCAAGATCTCCATGCAAATCAGTGTGATCTGAATATATTTCTTTGTGAAACGATGCCTAAAAGTCTTCTTCTGTTGGGAAGTCGTGCATATTTAAAGCTTTCTTCACTGGCTATTTACTTTTCCAGATAAGTCGCATAGAGAACTATACTCTCTACAACATCTATAGGTCGTGCAAAGTGGAAATGGAAAGAGAATATGGACAGGGCTTCCAGAGCGAGCAGATGCCACTCTGGCATGGAACCCACGTCGACGTCCTTGGGAACATCTACCGTGGTGGATTCAACAGAAGTTACTGCGGAAGGAACGGTCCGTCTCTTCATGATGTTGCTTTGGATAATTGTTTTTCGCAGAACTTAACTTGGTTTCCTTTAGATTCTAATCAGACTAGAACAGCGTACAACTGTAATGTGATCCGCTGTGTTGTTAACCTGATGTCCAACTTGTGTGCGAGAGTCTAGTGGTTAGTATGCTGGGCTGTCAACCTAGAGGTCGGGGCTTCACATCCCCACCACTGCAAAAATGTATTTGGAGATTTCTGTTCCAACTGGACTGTAATGAGTACAATGACCACACACCGTCATTGGGAAGATGAGAGAGGAGAGGGACGGGATAAGCCACTCACTAATAACCCAAGGCTAAGTAAAATGAAGTCGCTGAAACTTCATGCCCATGGCAAACTCTCATACTAGCTCATTGGACTGTCCTTCTTCTATCCTAATGTCCAAGGTATCGATTACTGATGGTTGCTTCAGTAGTCAAATACAGCAACATTTTGGAGACATCAGTTGAAATGATTTGCCTCAGTCTCAGATCTAATCTAATGACTTCTATAGCTAATCTAATCCAGACTAATGACTGCCCATGGACTCATGACTTGTCCTCCATATGCATGCCGCTACAGCTCAGTCCAGAAGCCTTGCCCATGTTGGGCCCACCAGCTGGAATGGTCTTTCTCGAGAGCTGTGGCTCGAACTGCTCCATTTGCCCCTTCCACAGTTTCACAAGCATCTCAAGCCTATTTGTTTGACAGTGATTTCACTGGTTCGGGTTGGGAGTGCCACTGACGAGTTGTTTTCTTGAAGTGGTGCTTTATAAATGTCAGATTACAATTACAAAGGATTCTAGCTGAAAGAGCATTTTCGTTTTTCAGCAACCGCTTATGGTGATGGCGTCTACTTTGCAACATCCTTCAGCTATTCTGCCTCATCATCCTACTCTCCACCTGATGCAAAAGCACAGAAGTACATCTTCCAATGTCGCGTCCTAACCGGGCACTTCATCCAAGGAAAAAAGGGGCTCAAGGAGCCCCCGATGAGAACACACGAACTGAGATATGACTCGGTGGTTGATAGAATGACAAATCCATCTATGTACGTCATTTTCAAAGACATGCAAGTCTACCCGGAATACGTCATAACGTTGAAAGCGTAAACTCTTGAAAACTATTTGATTCAACTTTGGTGTTGAATCAAATAGCTATCTCTGCATTAACTGGCTCCATATAATGCATCAAAATATTAAGTAAGTTTTTCGTTTATATAGCACCGTTAACAATGTACAATTGCCATCATTTCTCAATCATGGTAATTATATAATTTTTCAGTAATTATATAAATTCTTAGGTAAGTTTTGAGTAATTATATAAATCCAATGAATTTTTCAACCATAGCAAATTAAATGAAGTTTCTAGTTGTATAACATTAGCCATGTAGCACCTTGTGGGGAAATGCTTCATGCACTGAGCACAATTAGACAAACTATCCATAACTGTTAAATACAAATCTCCGACATTGTAGATCAACAACTGAACAGGTTTCATTTGTAAATCGCACAATCCCAGATATGTAGGGCTATCAAACAATCCATTCTAGCAATCCTACACCTGGAAATGGTCATGGAACAAACCGTGTGACAGTATTTTCTTATTCCGCTGGAGTTCTCGTATCGGATTCCAAGTCTTAGGCTCTGATAATCCGTGCAGTTTGAAGCGCTTGAAATCTAAGAAATTCAAAATCCACTGCAAAAGTCAAAGTAACTTTAAACCTCATATGTGTTTTTTACTGAATCAGAAAACACAATTCACATGTAACCAACCTTACCTTACAAGTAATGAAATGTAATGTTGCTCAACAAAACACGTTCTAACGTACTGGACCATCTTCGTGCAAAAAGTCTTCTATTACATACAGTTGCATCATGCAGCAAACATTCTCAAACTGTCTTAAAACGCACTTGCTTAAATCATTCAGATAGTCATGTGTGCAGCGCTTTTTGTGGCACTAAAAAGGTGCTATATAAAGTATCTTCATACATTATACATAAATACAAGATTCAACACAAAAACTGGCAACTGATCGATGACGTAACTTTCCATTCTGTACCTCTCCCCAGAACTTCCGGGCAGGTTACCACGTCTCCATGTCAAATTTCTTAACAGCGGGAGCACCAAGTTCCTGACTCGGCATATTCAGTATCCTCGATGAAAACAAACAATAGTGAGTTACCTGAAGCCGCAACCATTTATTAGCACCTCTTCAGCACCTTTCTCAAAAGCACTGTCAAGTGAGATAGAAAAGTGTAAGAAAAAGTGAATGAAACGTTTGGCTTGCACAAAATTCCAAGCAGTTAGATTAGATTAGATTATATTAGATTAGATTGTCTTAATGGAACTACTTTCTCTCTACCTTTCGCAGTCCAAATCTAATTAAGCCCTCAAAGACAAAATTCTGAATTTCTATGATCAAACACACCAGAAACTCTTTAAAATGCAGACTTAAGGAGCCATAACAAGAACCACCTGAAAACGAGACCATCTTATAACAAGGCTAATAATTAGGGATCCATAAACCGACTGTGTTATACCAGAATTCTTGTTATAATGAAGCATGTTATATAACAGATCTCTGTTGTACTGTCGATAAAATTGACAGACGTCAATCGTTCATTAAGAGACGGTTGAAACCTGAAGTGAAGGCCAAGGCCATCAAAGAGATTTCGTCGAATGTCCAGAATCTCGGGCAGCAGACGATCGTTTTCTTCTCCGGTTTCGTTTTACGTCACTCCGAACATCTCCACCTGGAAAATACAATGGAAGACTCAACAACTAACAGCGAAATGCAGTAAGGCATTTATATAGCACCACAACAGCATGATTCTACAAAAACATGCTAACCACAGTGACAGCAGCTGTCGAGCTCGAATGTCCTTGGTCATGAATATTCATACTCACACGATCTGTCTGCGCTGGCCTACTCGTATACATTGCCTACTGCGCTTCTAATAGCCTTCTATACGTGGTCAGACAACAGAGTCTTGCGTGTAGGCCTATTCATACAGCTATGCGCACCGATCAGTGTTTTCGCGCCGCATGTCTCGAGTGGTAGGCCCTACACGTTGCATGTAGCTGTTGGGCACCTTTCTGGTGCCCAACAGCTACAGGTCTGCAGAACTCAATGATGAATTTAGGAATTTACCAAGGTTATTTCACCAAGTAGTCATACACGCTTTTCGATCTTAACAGGCCGACATGGTTGTACATTCGCAATATAGGCCTAACGCGAGTTTTTCTGGAACGCTGCCTCCAGGTAAGAAACGACTTCAGAAATGTAGGCTACTTCAGATAAGTCTGTTACCTGAAGTACTTTTCTGAAGCCGTTTGTGTCATTTTATAGTTTGTTCTCAAGTCCGCGTCATTTGATGAGGCTTATTACTTTATGGTAGCCAAACAGTGAGGCCCAGCAACGTGACTTAGACCTATCAGATTACCAAAAACCACACTAGGAATAGTGTTTGTTGTTATCATTATTTTGGCAAGCCTATAGAATCGGGGATGAACTCTTCATAATTATTATCTATTCTACAGCATATTGGGCTCAACGACGCATAACTTCAACCTAACTGACATGGACAATAAAACTTTACGTCGTGAGGGTCGGTTATACAAGAAAGATAATAAGCACGACGACATAAAACGTCATCCGAAATAGTCGTTACGGTGTTTATACTGCCATCTAGAGAAACGTAGCACTACGCGAGCTAAGCAGTTTTTGGATGCGTTGAAGCCTATTGAGCTCAAGGGTCTGAGTTCAGCTAACTCAAACTCACGCTCACTCTCTCCATCGTCCTTCCCTTGCAGTCTATCTGCTTCTTCCAACTTCTTCTTCGCCTAGTATGTATTCGTATGAACTTATTATGGTAAAATTAATCAAAAACAACGCAGCTGCGAAAGAGTTAAGTATCAGAATACATACGTTTCATGCGTTCTCGTGATGATCCAGAATTTAAAATATCTGTGCTGGTTTAAAAGTTAAAAAGCAGATAATTATGTACTGTTACTTGTACATCAAACAACTGATATCAAATGCCTGGTTTGCCAACGGGCTTCAGGTATGAGACAAAAACTGAAAATGGCATAGCAGTGTCAAATGATATGCCTAAACTGCATGCACACCAACAAGCTCAATGGAACACATGCTAGCCAATAAAATTTGTGGAGTTGGGTGGGGACTTGTGCCTAAAAGAAGGAATTTTGTTATAGGCCTACGAATCTTGAAATTGTAATAGAGCGATTGTGAACCTCAGAAAGTGCGGCATGATGTATATAAGCGTCTGCGTGGAAGAGAGTCTGAGACTTTACTTTTCATTTTTATAATGCATTATGGAACCAGATACTGTACCATTTTGTATTACACTATTACAGCTTTGCATAATACTTTGAACAGCATTTGAGAGATGGCAGAAGGATTAGGAGGAGATACTGCACAGCTCAGTGCTCAGCCGCCATTTGAAGAAGATCTTCCGGTTAGAGGTCAGTAGAATTGTGATTGTGTTCATATGGTGACCATAAAAGTGCAATGCACCTATATGACTTTAAATAGTACTTGCTCACAATGGAGCTCTAACCCCACGGTTTTGTGGGTTAACTTGAGACTCATTGTATATTATTAATTATTAAAAATTGGAGTCATAGTGTATTATTATTAATAATTAAAATTTTAAGCCATTGCATATTTTTTATTAATTATTATATTTTGGAATTATTGTATATTATTATTAATTACCTAAATTGCGGGTTATTCTATTAATATAATAAAAGAACAGAAATGTCCTGATTTGTGTGTGTAATGTTACGCTAAAGTTTAATGACCATTCGCTAGGGGCGACAAGACGCAACGGACGCGAGTACCAGTTACCTTCACCAGGGGCGACAAGAAATTTGAATTGTCAACTGTCTTAGGACGGACAATAATTTCGAAGCCGGATTACAACGTCTATGCCTTTTTTAATTTATTGTTTCTCTTTTTGTAACTAGCTTTATGTAACCTAAACTGAAGAGTTGAAAGGCGTCTTATGAAAGTAATTGTCTTTTGAGACAGGGCGATAGGGAAAGGGATGGATGGAGGAAAAAGAAGGAAGGAAGGCAGGCAGGGACGGAGGGGAGAGTTGGACGGACGGTGAGAGGTAAGGAGACAGGGACGGATGGCGGAAGCGATGGATGGACGGACGGACGGAGAGACGAAGGGAAGGAGGGTGGAGAGGAACGGAGAGAGGGAGGGACGGACGGTTGGAGGAAGGGTGGGGAGAGACGAAGGGAGGGGAGGGAGGGTAGGAGGGGAGGTAGGGAGAGGGATATGACAGACGCCAATCACAAATCACGTTACGATGCATTATCTTCACATTTTCAAATTGTTTTTAACCGTCTTAGGACGGGCAATCATATTACTTTTAGAGTTTTTTTACATTCAGCTGGATTTTGCTTAGTAGCAACCATTAATTGACGCGGTAAGCATTACACAGTGTCATTTAAAAGAGGTGTTACATACATTTATTGCACAACTAGGTTACATTGTGTTCTAGGTCATGGAAGTGACGAGGAAAACATGAGCAATGTCCATCATCTGCTTGTTGAGCGAATGGATCCAGATTTCGGACTTCTGGATAAGTTGCTTCAGTTGCGTGCCTTGACTTATCCTGAAACAGTGCAAATTAAATGCAAAGCGTCAATCTTTGATCGAAATGATAAACTCTTGGAGCTAATTTTCAACAAAATGAAGCATCAGGCCTTGTTGACATCACTGACGGAAACCGGGCAGAAACACCTTTTCAACTTAGTGAGAGGAAATGGAGGTATGCAGGTTGTGGTAATTGAAATTGATAAATATGTCTAAGAATGCAGGGATGTATCTTCCTATACCGTGTATAACTGATAAATGTTCAAAGAGAATTTTATAGGGCACTTTGTGTATAGCTATCTAGGGTGCTAGATGTTAGAAATGTGTTTAGTGTATGAAGACGCATCCTGTGAGTTTAAATGCAGGATATTTTATGCTTCTTGGAACTGGTTACAGTGATTCAGAATGAGTGTTTTCCAGATTTCATATCCCTGCTGCAGTATTTCGCTGCAACTGCTCAGTTGTGTCTTCATATGAGAGAAAAATTGCATTCTATGTACGGAATGGGTTTACAAATTAATAGAATGCTAAAACAAAATATGATTAAGAATAAACACATTCAGAATAAGAATAACATTAGGAATTCATTCATTCATTCGGGAATTTATATAGCGCCCCTTCAAGGAAACTACTCAGAGGCGCTCAGGAATACAGAGAATGCAAGAACAAAATATGATTAGAAAAAGGCACAAAGACTAAGAATAATTTTAAGAATACATTGCCAGAATAAAATATGATTAAGAACAAGCATTAAGAATAAGAATAATATTAAGAAAAAAACGGATACAATCATACCAGAACAAAATGAGGTTAAGAATAAGCATCAAGAATAAGAATAACATTAAGAGGACAGGACCCTATTTCTGACTGAGAAACTTTTTCTTAGGCATTTTAATCCAATGTGCCTGTTGGGTAATAACTACAGGTAACAATGATTAGTCGATGTGCACTGATTTTCACAGTAGTGGTGGTAATGTTTGTTGGCAGTGTTAGTGGCGGTGTTCATGGTCATGGTGGATGCAAGGTAACAATGGCAAAGACAGCAACAACAATTACAGCTGCTGTACTAGATGCTGCTCGCTGTTGCAGAACTTTGTAAGATGCTGCTTTTTGTTTACGATGACAGGATACAGACCAGAATATGGTACCGTTTGGCCACTTCAAGAGAGAGAAATAGATATATTGGATTTGAATCGTTTAAACCTGGTTGACGTGTTGGATCCATGTGATCTGATTACACGATTGTTTAGTAAGAGTGTCATCAGTGACAGACAGCAAAGGTACATCAACAGCCTACACAACAACACAGAAAAAGCGGAGTCCCTGTTGGATATTTTGAGGCGTGGCAGTGAAGAATATTACCGGAAGACAATATTATGTCTTCGGGAGTCAAATCAAAGCAACGTTGCAGAACTTCTAATGAATGGAGGAGGTAATTTTCCAAGGATTTTTGTAAAAATACAGTATAGCAAACAGACTATTATTTAAAGTAGTGTAATATCATACTCATATCGGGATATGACTCATGCGGAGGTGGATCTTCACCCACTGAACTCTTTAGGCTATAAACAGCCGGGAGATGAGTCCAATAAGTGGAAGATTGGCAGAGTTGAGGAAATGGCAGTGCTTCAGAAATGGCTATGCCATTGATGATGATGTGACGGAGATTTTTGGTTAATTTTCATGCAAGTCTCTTGCAACACTATCGACAGCCTGAAATATGAATCCATCCAGAGCTCGTGCAGGCCGTTAATTCAAGTGACAATCAACTCTTCGTTTTCCAATCATATTTTGAAACACTAAACTCTGGACTCAGAAACTCTACAGCCACGTAACTCCTTAATGCGTCAATACACGAGTTCACTGTTTTCATCCTGGTCCAGCAATGTTAGCCATTGCCAACAGACACATCCACCGTCAAGGTCTACTCGCTCATCATCTTGTCTTTCTCTGTCTCGGCCTTCGAGTGTCCTCTCTGAAATTCTGCAACCATGCACTCTTTAATCTATACAGCACCAGCTCTTTGGAACCAACTCTCAAGAGAACTCCGCTAACTAGTTTGCTCAGCTTATCTTGACTGTTAATTTCACCTCTCCTCCGTTTTCACTCTCCTCTGCTGCATTCCACACACGTAACTGACCACCAAACTCTTAAAGCTATCCTATTCTGATTCTACCTCTGCGCTACTACACGACCACCAAGCATCAATGATTTCCACTGTAGCACAATGCTGACTTGACCTTCCCAGATTCTGACATGGCACCAGAACGGCCAAGACAACTTGGCTATTATAGCGGACTATAGTTAATATAGCGCCGGCGAATATACTAGTCTCTCTGACGTGACTTTTGTGTGGCGCTTGGAAATTTCAGAGCTTTACATTGCATTAGATTACATTAGGCCTACATCATAAGTCACCAATTTTTCCATTACCATAACAGCCATGTGTAGAGCACCTCTGATGCTCTGAGAGGTGCTACAGAAATTCAGACTGTAAGTCAATAATTACTTGGTTGATCAACACATACAATAGTTATACACGTAAAATTAAATTACTTTTACTGCACGAGAATTGCTAATTTAATTTTTTCTATTTCAGTTTTGGCACAGGTACATGTCTCTAGTGAGGGCGAGACAGAGCAAGTGAATGAGGAGGAAGACCACATTCTTGAAGCCTTAGCAAACTTACTTCAAAACACAACGCTTCCTCAATACCAGAGAATTAGGGAGCGTTTAGACCTGCGAATTATGCAAGCCACGAAGGGACATAGCATCGTGTTTTACATCTACTGCAAGACGCTGGAGGAGCTTCTGTATCTGTATGAGTTGCTGACCAAAGGAGAGTTCAAGAAACTTATTGCAACAGTCTTTGATCTATTTATTTCGAAAAGAGAAACGACAGTGTCAGCTGTGAATTGGTCAGAAGAGGAGTTCAACAGATTCAAGACGTACTTTGACGGTAAGTTTACTCTGTCGTTTTAAGTTTCACAGTCTGCTATTAGAAAGGAAATACCTTTGGGAAACTAAGGTGGCTGAAGTTGTTAAAGATTCAGTTTGTTGCTCAGTCATTGCTCCCCTCGCTGTTGCTTGTTCAAGACAGCACTTCGTCCGAGAGGTCTTCCAACTGTCTATTTTTTATGTATGGGAATTAGTGTGAGTGTTTCTTAGATACTCGCATTAAAATTGATGTACGTGTGAGGCCTGATCAGCAATAGGGCCTACTTAATTGAGTTTTTATTCCAAAGGGATCAATTTTATATATGAGTAGTAAATTAGTATTAGTCATGATAAAATTAATAATTACGATGATAAATAAGTAGAATAGTATTACGTAAACATCGATGAAGATAGCCTTTCCAGAGCAACTCTTCCTTTAATTTGTTATTCCTGAGGGACCGCTTATACCACAGATTTAAAGACAAATTAGGTAGTGATCGTTATGATAATGATGATGATGATGATGATGACGATGATGATGATGATGATTATGATGATGATGATGATGGTGGTGGTGGTGGCGACAGCAGCAGCAGCAATAGCAGCAGCAATAGTAGTAATTGTAGTTATGATAATTAGGCCTACAATTAACACCGTTGTATTTTTGCAGCAGTTTTACTCTGCCAGATCTTGACAACTTCTAGCCATTCAAGAGCATCATTTTTTATTCTTTAGGGAAATTTGTGAGTTCTGAGGGATCACTTCTACCTCAAAGAAAAATAATAATACTTCTATCCTTATTTGTCATTCACGAAAGTTGTTAATTCTTAGTTTATGATCATCTACTAGGTAATCAAGTAGGACGTTTGCTTCTCTTAATGGTAAATAAAAATCGACCCTTTCCCTAATGTGTTCTATATGAACTTTGTTAAAGGTAATCTCCAGCTTGATGAGAAAGCCGTTAAGCAACAGCGCCAGTCATCAGGTGAGACTTTGAAAGATAAGAAAATTTTTGCCTGTACCTATGAGGCTATACCTATGCTTTGTTGGTGTAAACTCTGTTTTAGTATTATTCCATGTAATATTATCTCTGCATCTAATATACATGTATTGTATTGTATTGTATTGTATTGTATTGTATTTGTTAATGTATATAGCGCCGCTCACAGCAGTGACCATTCAGTAGCGCTCCCAGTGAAATTGGTAGCATACCGTACATATAGATTTCATGTTGCACGTTCTTTTGTGATTTGGCCTCGTATGAGCTTTCTTATCAAGGCTAAGACTTCTTAGAGATCAACTTAAACGCTTAGTCTTGGACTTGATATCAATGTCGGAACTTGCGTTTTATTCACACTGCAGAACCTTCAAAACAAAGAAAAGCTGTTGTAGAAAGAAGAAGTGATAAAGATGTTGGGTCTCAGAAGAAGTCACTGGAAGCTGAAGGTATGCAAAAGTACACTTCATTTGTCAAAACTAAAATTACCCGGTATTTAGCGATCGTGAATAAGCTAGTGCCCTGCGGGTAGCTTTAGAGTACAGCTTTAGACATTTGGAGATTACGATTAAAGTACAAGTATAGTTTTTAAATGTTGCAAGTTTTGTATTTACACTGTTCTCATATTCGTCCAGATTTTTTAACTGAGGACACAAATGCCTCTCATATAAACTCGTTGAGTAGCTGCGTTGGATTGCTCTATATAGCCTGCAGTGTATTAAGAACACAGATGACTATTGTTCCGTGTATATTATCAGACTCTGCTTTACTACGCTACTACTGTGATTATTTATACACTGGGGTGTGGTCTATCTTTAGCGTCGGTCAACTGCTGGCCTATTCCCTTACAGCTACATTTTCAGAGAATACCAGCGTGAGCGATGTGTATGGGATCTTCAGTACCTTTACAACCATCCTTAGGCATTTGATACAATATGTCCAAGTGTGGCCTTTAAGTGATATCCATATTTCTTTCTGCTTATTACTTTAGAGAGTGCAACACGTTTATTCTTACCAAGAAACCAAAAATTGGCTTATGTTTAATTTATTGCAGATTTGTGGTATTTATGGTACATGTAAATTTATATGAAAATCGACTTATAGTGTTACATGGTATTTTAAAGCTTTTCCTGTGTGACATGGTAGCCAATTGGTTTAAGCACTTGCCTTGTAACATGGAGAACGTATATGTTCAACCTCCTCTGAGTCCTTTAAATACAATTGCTCAATACTATCAATAGATACTTTGTCATTAGACAGTGGCGCTTAAAATAAAAACACCAATAATAGTAATAACATAGACTCTTAAGAACTTACTCAAACTTAATGTTGAGGTCAGTCCAGAGAGAAGGTGCAGTTTGGGAGTTGAGTTTACATCAATGTCCTTATTATCAAGTGGTTGTTAGAAAAGAGTTATAAAGACTTATGAATGAAAATGTGGAAAGTGTTTAAAACATTTGCTTTTCACAGAGGCTCTGATTTGGCCAGGACCTTGTCGTATACTGTTGTCAGTAAGTCGTTCTTAACAGCGTATTATCGGCTGGATCATTCTGTTGCACTTGGATCTGTTTTCAGTACTTTTCATCAACGTACTTGTCTCTGCTTATCATTCTCGTGTTTTAGCAGCAAACTTGCATTGTCTCGTGTACTCGCAATTGCTCAGCGTCATCGATGTTCTGTCGTATTGTCGTGTGTGAATTTTTGACCTTTCGAAGGACGGCAATATCAAATGTATATTTTATTACGCCAAATATATAATATCATTTAAATAGATTCTCCATCTTCTCGTTTCCTCTGTTGGTTTTCGCCAGATTTACCCTTGATTATGATATGGGCAACTACTCTGATTACTAACGACCAGCGAGTGCACGATGTCTTGCTCATTATTACAGCTGTGCTATCGAAGTTCTGAGATTATAAGAAGCGCCTACTCAATATCCTGCATATCCACAAACTCCTACCCAATATCCCGCATATCCACAAACTCCTACCCAATATCCCGCATATCCACAAACTCCTACCCAATATCCCGCATATCCACAAACTCCTACCCAATATCCCGCATATCCACAAACTCCTACCCAATATCCCGCATATCCACAAACTCCTACCCAATATCCCGCATATCCACAAACTCCTACCCAATATCCCGCATATCCACAAACTCCTACCCAATATCCCGCATATCCACAAACTCCTACCCAATATCCCGCATATCCACAAACTCCTACCCAATATCCCGCATATCCACAAACTCCTACTCAGTATCTCGCATATACACAAACTCCTACCCAATACCCACCGTATCCACAAACTACTACCAAATTTCCCCATATCCACAAACTCCTACCCAATTTCCCCATATCCACAAACTCCGACCCAATTTTCCCCATATCCACAAACTCCTACTCAGTATCTCGCATATACACAAACTCCTACCCAATACCCACCGTATCCACAAACTACTACCAAATTTCCCCATATCCACAAACTCCTACCCAATTTTCCCCATAGCCACAAACTCCTACCCAATTTCCCCATATCCACAAACTCCTACCCAATTTCCCCATATCCACAAACTCCTAGTCTCCTACCCAATATCCAGCGCATCCTCAAACTCCAGTATCCTACCCAGTATCCTGGATATTCACCAAACCAAGTCAGTATCCACCACAAAACCAGTATTGTTGTTTTAGGTGAGCATGTTGGGGTCAGATGCAATGGATGCAGTGGACCAATTCGTGGCGTTCGACACAAGTGTACTTTCTGTCCAGACTATGACCTTTGCAACCAGTGCAAACAAAACGGCATCCACAACCATCACATGATGCACAAAATCCAGGCACCACCACCACCTCAACATCCGAAACACTCCTGCTCAATATATAGCGTATCTCCAAACTCTTTCCCAATATCCTGCATATCTACAAACTTCCACCCAATTTCCCGCATATCCACAGACTCCTACTCAATATCCAGCGTATCCACAAACTCCTTTCCAATATCCCACATATCCACAAACTCCTACCCAATATCCCGCATATCCACAAAATCCAACCCAATATCCAGCATATCCACAAACTCCTACCCAGTATTCTGCATATTCACTAAATCCAGGTCAGTATCCACAATTTGAATTGAATTTGAGTTTATTGAACCATTTGCATTCAGAATCACAAGAACATAAACATCAATGAAATAAAACAACTAATAATTTAACTAACAGAATGTTAGAGATTAACAATATGTGAGCCAAAACCAGGTAATTTCACTGTTGCGAGTCAAGTTGCAAACGATTCATGGAGAGATGAAGCTGAGACAGCTTATCTAATCTTCCCCAATCTTCCCCATTGGTTACCGGTCACAGAAATACATCAACAAAATGTACTAAATTAACAGGCTAAGGCAGCCGTGCAGTTAGTAACAGTATTCATAGTCCAACGATGATAGACACCATTATGCTCCGAGTTCTAAGTTGCTGAATTAGTTGCCTACTGGTCAATCAGAGAAGTCTTATAACTTACAATATACACACTTGAAAGCGATCAAAGAGCGTACGTAGTTCCCGTCTGCATGAATCAATAGACTACCACAACTGCGGTCCTTTAATTCTGACTGAGAAACATCTAGCATTTATCCTATCAAGCCCTACTCAGTATCCGCAACCATCTCAGGACATACAGCAATCGCAGAGCTCCCAACCACCTCAGACTGACTCCCAGGCAATTCAGACTTCTTCACAAGTAATTCAAAGCTCACAATCATGTCCTATTACCCTTCACGAAATGTCGTTCGACGAGTTGTCGCTGAACCGAATTTCATTGATAACACAGCAGATTGTGATCTGCCTATGAAGGGTCAATAGGACATGATTGGGTTCCGCGACAACTCGTCGAACGACATTTCGTATAACGACACTTCGTCTACGACAATTCGTCTACTAGTGTATGTGTATCCATTACGGCTAATCAACAGAGGCCGCTTTCTTATAGTTTCGCTAAAACGTGCTTTATATTCTCAGGAATCCAGCTTCTAATTACTGACAAGATTATTTTCATCAATCCAGCTTCTGTTGAATGGAAACCAAGTTTTTCATCCATGCATCCAGGTTGATTTCCAGCTTATTTTTACGTGAAAAATTATTTCGATCAATTCAGCTTCTATTTCAACACAGGAATGTTTTCATCAATCCCACTTCCATTTTGGAAACAGTTTTTTTTCATCAATCCAGCTTCAAATTTTAAAGTGACAATGTCAAATAACTTAGAGACGAAATGTCGTTCGACGAATTGTCGCTCGACGAAGTGTCGTAGACGAAATGTCGTTCGACGAGTTGTCGTGACACCTTGCAAGACATCCATTTGTTCCAGGACACCATCCACACGGACCTCCATTTCATCCAGGCCAGAATTGTATTTTAAAGTTACAGAAAGCGTTGATCTAAGTCGATTACTTTACCCTGAAAACTGACTTGAAATGTTACCTTGACTGATGTTCACTGAAGGAAATGGTGATCCTGATGGGTGGTGAGCCTGGATGAAATGGAGGTCCGTCTGGATGGTGTCCTGGAGTAGCTCAACATGTGGGCTTCAGTTATATCGAAATTTATATGAGTCTCAGTGTTTCTGTGAAGGTTTTTCAGTCCAATCTCTTATTCAGCCGATGTGCTTGACCGGTGGAACGCTCTCCACTTCCATCAACAGTTCCTCATCATCCGTGTCGTTAAGCAGCTGTACGTTTCTTGTTTCGGACTATTTCATCTAAACAGTTTGCAACGGTTTTCTTTATTTAATCTAATCTAATGACTTATATAGCGTCAGTATCGTAATGCATGAGGCATCAACCGTCGATCGATTGTGACTTTGGAAAAAATATTACACAGCTGTTTACAGGTCTCTGTAATCAAGTCTGCCGACGATCGAGTGTTCCTGAAAAATGGAAAATCGTAATAGGCTAGATCTGTTTCTTATGCTGGTAATACTGATAATACAATTCTGAGAACCTTCGTAGCACTACTGAATAATGCTCAATGCATCGGTCAATGGACGCTACTAAGCAAAGTCGACTCAATGTCCACACCAAATTCCAGGTTGTCTGGTTGAAAGCTAGGAAGGGAATCTGAGAAGACACGGATACAGCCTATAATAGGAAATTAGTCCAATACATCATTGTAAGCTTCTGCAGCTGGCGGCTGAAATGTCTGATGATTTCAGCACAAGATCTAACGACTGCAAAATGGAGTCCAGCACAGGCAGGAGTTCCGTCCAGGAGACACCTACTGCAAACCTCAGACCCAGAATATCAGGCGGTCATTCAGAACATGACTAACAACGGTGGATTAGAATGGACCGGCAAAGTCCTAGAGGTAATTTAATTAAATTCTACTTTAAAACAATGCAACAGTGCCAACGCACATCTACGCAGAACTGGACGCAAACCAAGATAATTGTTTGGAAAACTATGTTTATTTATATTCTATATTTTATATGTATATTTATAAGCTGAAGAAATTTTGTTTTCTCTTTATCTTTCCCAGATAAGTCGCATAGAGAACTATAGACTCTACAGCATCTATAAGTCGTGCAAAGTGGAAATGGAAAGAGAATACGGACAGGGCTTCCAGAGCGAGCAGATGCCACTCTGGCATGGAACCCACGTCGACGTCCTTGGGAACATCTACCGTGGTGGATTCAACAGAAGTTACTGCGGAAGGAACGGTCTGTCTCTTCATGTTGCTTTCGATAATTTTTTCTGCAGAACTTAAGACGGCTCACTTTAGATTCTAATCAGACTAGAGCAGCGTAAAACTGTAATCTGTTCTGTTGTTTACCTAATGTCCAACTTGTGCACAATAGTGTAGTGGTTAGTATGCTGAACTGTCAACCGAGAGGTTGAGGCTTCAAATCCCCACCATGGCAGAAATGTTTCTGCTCCAACTGCGCCCTCTAGCCAACTCAGCTGTAATGAGTACACTGACCGCATACTGTCAGTGGGAAGAAGTAAGTCTATTATTTGACAGTGATTTCACTGGTTCGGGTTGGGAGTGCCACTGACGAGTTGTTTTCTAGATGTGGTGCTTCATAAATGTCAGATTACAATTACAAAGATTTCTAACTGAAAGAGCATTTTCCTTTTTCAGCAACCGCTTATGGTGATGGCGTCTACTTTGCAACATCCTTCAGCTACTCTGCCTCATCATCCTACTCTCCACCTGATGCGAAAGCACAGAAGTACATCTTCCAATGTCGCGTCCTCACAGGTCACTTCATCAAAGGTCAAAACGGACTGAAGGAACCACCGATGAGAACTCACGAACTGAGATATGACTCGGTTGTTGACAACGTAGGAAAACCAAAGATGTATGTCATTTTCAAAGACATGCAAGCCTATCCGGAATATATTATAACGTTGAAAGCGTAAACTCTTGAAAACTATTTGATGCAACACAAAGACTTATTTGCAATTTTAAAAAGCTGACTTAATTCTCAAGCAGCCATTCCCAAGTAATCAAAACGCTAGACACAGCATTTATTGCTTTTGAATTACTTGCTGCTTACAGTCGAAAGGGTTAAACAAACTCCTCAAAACCTTATTATAAACAGATGAGAAAATATCCTAGAATACGAACTCCTAACTCGCTGTATGTATGTACCACGTCATGCAGTGCAGTGACAACCATTTCACGTAACTTGTGTTCTAACATAGTTATACCAATGTTCGATGTCGTGTACTTCTGTGCCGCAACAGGTTACAATTCACCTTAATGGCAAGACCACAGGTACAACCAGCTCATAAACCTACTTCGGTTCCATTAAACGTCTCAAGTGAATTCCCTGTTAAAATCTATCCCCTCCCCCCTTGTACATCCTTCAGTCAGCTAAACACACACACCTGCATTTTTAAAATTTGTCACACGTAAATGAGGGCCAACACTTCGTGCTTATTATAACAGCCTCTGTATGTACAATGTACATGTCACTACATGCACACAGCAATTTTTAAAACCACAAACGTTCCTAAAGCAGACGTTACATCACTGGTTTGGCTGTCTTCTGGGGTGATACTGTCTTATCGGCTGTAAACGATCAACTGAGCTTTGCTTGGTCAGCAAATCTAAATTGTCCAAATAAGGTCGCAACTTTGGTGGAATTGTGACAGAACCATCCTGCAAAAACCAAAGATAGTTTCCTCTGAGCTCATGACTCTTTATCACACAAGACATCGGTTTCGTTAAGTAGGAAGTCAAAGTTGAAGTTTTTAAGAAAATGCGTCATCTAGCATAGGATGTCCTGTTCCCACTGTACCCTGATTAGATTAGATGATTAGAATTAGATTAGATCATAGTAGATTAGATTATTATATTAAAATGCAAGCCATACTTCCACCTGTTTCGAAAGTCAACGTATAAACCTCTAGAAATGCTAAACCACATCTCCAAATTACTGTACAAGACCGTAACATTTCACTGATTATATTCCTCAGGGTCTCAAAACCGTAACCGCATTAAAATATTGCTTATGGTTATCATAGTCGAGAACTGGCTCCACATAATGCATCTATACTTAACTAACATTTCAACATGCATGTGCAATAAAATGTTATTTCAGCGTAGCACTTGAAGATCAGTAACTCGCCTGATTTTGATTGTTTTCCAAGAGGGATATGAGCAGACGAGGCACAGCACATGCTGTTCCATTCACCTGCAAGAACAAACATCAGTTGTAACTTTCCATCAATTCATCTCTGCATTAACTGGCTCCATATAATGCATCAAAATATTAAGTAACTTTTTTCGTTTATATAGCACCGTTAACAATGTACAATTGCCATAATTTCTCAGTCATGGTAAATATATAATTTTCAGTAATTATATAAATTCTTAGGTAAGTTTTAAGTAATTATATAAATCCAATGAATTTTTCAACCATAGCAAATTAAATGAAGTTTCTAGTTGTATAACATTAGCCATGTAGCACCTTGTGGAGAAATGCTTCATGCACTGAGCACAATTAGACAACTATCCATAACTGTTAAATACAAAACTCCGACATTGTAGATCAACAACTGAACAGGTTTAAATTGTAGGGCTATCAAACAATCCATTCTAGCAATCATACACCTGGAAATATTCATGGAACAAACCGTGTGGCAGTATTTTCTTGTTCCGCTGGAGTTCTCGTATCGGACTCCAAGTCTTCGACTCTGATAATCTGTGCAGTTTGAAGCGCTTGAAATCTACAAAATTCAAAATCCACTGCGAAGCTCAATAAAAGTGCAAAAGTAACTTTAAACCTCATCTGTGTTTTTTTACTGAATCAGAAACACAATTTACATGTAACCAACCTTACCTTACAAGTAATGTAATGTAATGTTGTTCATCATGCCTTCTGACGTATTGGACCATCTTCATGGAACAGTCTTCCATTACGTACAGTTGCATTGTGCAGCAAACATTCTCAAACTCTCTTAAAACGCACTTGCTTAGATCAGTCAGATAATAAGACGTGTGCAGCACTTCTTCTGTGAGGCACTTGAAAGGTGCTACATAAAGTATCTTCATACATACATACATAAATACAAGATTCAACCCAAAAACCGGCAACTGATCAACGATGTAACTTTCCCTTCCGTACCTCTCCCCAGAATTTCCGGGCTGGTAACCACGTCTCCATGTCAAATTTTTTAACAGCTGGAGCACCGAGTTCCTGACTCGGCATATTCAGTATCCTGGATGAAACACAATACCAGGTTATCTGAAGCCGCAATCATTTATTAGCACATTTTCAGCACTTTTGTCAAAAGCAATAAGTAAAGTCAGACAGAAAAGTATAAGAAAAAGTACAGTGTTTGCTTGCACAGAAATGCAAGAACTTAGATTACATTAGATTAGACTGTCTTTATGGAACCCTCTCTACCTTTTGCAGTCCAATTTTTAATCAAACCCTCAAAGACAAAATTCTGAATTCGTATGATCAAACAAACCAGAAACTCTTTAAAATGCAGACTTAGAGTCATAACAAGAACTTGTATCAGACACCAGACTTAGTGAGCCATAACAAATGAGAAACCATCTTATAACAAGGTTATCTTCTACAACTCAAATAATTTGGAATCCATATACTGTCTTAAACCAGAATTCGTGCAATAATGAAGAGTGTTATATAATGGATTTCCATTGTACTGCCGATATATATGACAGACGTCAATAATTAATTATGAAACGGTTGAAACCTGAAGTGAAGGCCAAGGTCGTTGAAGAGACTTCGCTGAATGTCCAGAATCTCGTGTAGCAGACGCTCGCTTTCTTCTCCAGTTTCGTTTTCCGTTACTCCAAACATCTCCACCTGGAAAACGTACAATGCCAATCTACATAACTAACAGCGTAAAGTAATAAGACATTTATATAGCACCACCTCTGCATGATTCTATAAAAACACCAACTTAAATAGGCAGATTAATTATTACTATTTTGGATAATCATTATTTACTATTACTACTATTATTATTTTTATATGAGCTACCTTTAGTTGTGCTACCTTCAGGTGAACCTGGTGCTACCTTTAGTAGATTACCTTGTTGAACTTGGACACGTAGAGACGTTTCCAGCTCGATAGCATCGACTCACTGTACACATCCTTCAAAGATATATATATATATATATATATATATCCATAGATATATATATATATCCTTAGACATATATATATATATATATCCTTATATATATATATATATATACATAGCCATATATATATATACAAAGACAAATACATATATACAAAGAAACCGCATTCGTAGCTAATATATCAAAATCTATTTTCATCTGGACTTTATACAGCACACTGACTTCAACAGTGCAATGATCATAAATCAACAGCCTCTTCATGTGAAACCGTTGGCGAAAACAGTGATCCTTTGGAGCAGTCCGGCTGCAATCTGAAAGGTCAGAGGTGAATGTCAAGAGACATGTTACGAGCAAGAATCACCTTGCAAATCTAAGCGACAGTACTTTGAAGGTATCTACCTATTTTGAGATATTTACCTATTTTGAGATATTTACCTATTTTGAGATATTTACCTATTTTGAGATATTTACCTATTTTGAGATATTTACCTATTTTGAGATATTTACCTATTTTGAGATATTTACCTATTTTGAGATATTTACCTATTTTGAGATATTTACCTATTTTGAGATATTTACCTCTTGCAAATCATTCCACTTCAACGATGTATTTTTACAGTAGCCTAGAGAAGAGACAAACAAACAATATCAGACAATCAAATAACAATACAATATTAAAAACAACACAATAAATATAGTGATGCATCATAACAGAAATGTCGAAACAAAGAAGCCACTCATTTAACTCAAAAAGAGCCAGTCTAAGGTGCCTAAGGTGCCTGCAGTGAAAGACTACATAGACTGATGAAAATGGAAATACCTGCAATCGGAATTTCTCCCGTTCCTGCCAAGCAGATGTCCCCATGCCTCTCCTTCTTCAGCTTGTAAACTTGCGTCCGAATTCCAGTCGTTTTAAAACCACAGCCTTCCTGAAAGTATTTACAACACCCTTTCATACCTGTGAAACTCTCTTGAGTCTACCAGCAAATACAGTAGACAGTCGGTCAATTCCCTGTGAACAAAACCAATGTTGTACCCTAACATACAAGAGCAGTCCCCTAAGCTAACTCCAAGAAGCAGACCTAGATATGAAGTCTTAACGACTACACTTTCTTAGCCTTGGCATATGAGGATGGCTGGCCAGTCCTCTCCCTTTCCGTCTCATCTTCCCACTGACAGTGTGCGGTCAGTGTATTCATTACAGCCAAGTTGACTAGGGGCGCAGGTGGAGCAGGAATCTTGAAAGAAATTTCTGCCCAGGCAGAGATTTGAACCCCTCACCTCTCGATTGATAGTCCAGCACACTAACCATGAGACTATCGCAAGCATCTCCTAACACCCTTTAAGTAGCTCCCAGAAATGCTGCCTGCATCTCTCAGAATGATGTCAAATGCCAATGGGACAAATATATATTGAATACATTCTTTACAGAATCATTAAAAGGATGAATTAAAATATATCATCATTACCTTTGGAAAACTAATAAATACCCAGCAATCAAAACAATTATGAGAAAAGGTTAATAAGCCTCAAACTTAAAGTCAAATTAGTCAAAAAATTGTGAATGGTTCTAGTTGAAACAAAATGCACTGTGCAATTTTCTAAAGACATGCTACATTTTACATATATAAATTTTAAACATATAAATAAATAACATAAGAATAGATTAGAATTAGGACATTTCGGAAACTAACGATGATGTCGGTGGAAACAAGATCTGGAACTGAGATCAGGTGGAATCCCTAAACAGAAAAACAAATCGTAATCATGTAATGTAAACGCTAAATTTATATAGGACCAGTTACATGGCAGAGGTCACTCCCAGAGTACAGGAATGACCATTACGATCAAAACAAACACTTTCCTTTACAATATACATATAGTCACATAAAATTTAAATAAGTGTTATGTTCCATAAAATGTAAACATTCGTCATGTTCCATAAAATGAAAATGTGTAATGTTACATAAAAGCATAAATGTGTTCTCCGAACATTACTGTATTGAAACGTTCTAAAATGTTACTCTTATTATTTAAAATTTGTTCAAAACCCATCCAAAGCTTTAACTGACCTTTTGTAGTAGAATGTCAAGCGCATAGGAAACGAGAGCCTCCTCCAGCCGAGCCAGATCATTCTTGAAGTAGTAGGTTCGAGGTCCGGTTGCCAAACCAACATCCCTTTCAAAAATTCATAACTTACCAATTAATCAACTATCATATCATGGGCCAGAAGTGTTAGCGACTTCATTTTCTTAGCCTCCGCATACAAGAATGGGTGGCCAGTCCTCTCCCTCGCTGTCTCATCTTCACACCGACAGTCAAAACCAAATTTCTGCCATGGGGGGAGATAATTTGAAAAATTTTCATCCAGTATCGTGAACGTGTTAGCGAACACAACTGATACATGGATAATCAACATGGAAATTTATTAATGACACAAGAAAATTCAAATGGAATTCCAAACAAAATAAAAACTTACTGTGTTCGAAGAATTCCGAGTCCTTCAGCCAAGTGTTCGGCTGGTTTTGGCTCAAAAGAAAAGTCTACAATAATCGTAAAACCTAGAGAGTTTAAAAGACAATAGACCATTGTCTCTGCCTTCATCACCACCACCACTATCTACACCAACATCACCACTACTACTATATCACCACAACCAGCACTATCACACACCACTACCACCACCTACAGCACCATCACCACAATCCACCAACATGCCACTACTTACAACGCAAACATTGCCACACCAACTAAACACCACCACCACCATACCACTACCATCACATACACCACCATCACTACTACTTACAATGACACAAACATAACCACACCATCACCACATGCCACCACCATGCCACTACCACCACCTACACCACCAGTCCACTACCATCACCTCAACCAACACAACCACCAATGTATTGTCTACCTGTTTGCTTGCCACAAAGCGCCACCTGGATTGCGTTTGATTCATCACCGATCGGCTACAAAACAAAACAGTCAACTGTTCACTTAGCTTCAAAACACTGCAAGATTTCTTTACAACATACCATTACACACTTTGACTCCAAGAAATGTGTCCCAAATGCAGTTAAAATGCTGACTAACCCAGTAGAGGTGTTGGTTTCTTATACTACTTTAAAACTCAGCTGGTATAGTAAACAGAAAATCAAAACGCTAGTGTTCGGAATGATGGATAGTACAGACAAAAGAGGTCGACCTCACAGAGTGGTTGGACGACATAGCTCGATCATGGTGCGAAGCATCGCTTCAAGAACTGACACGCGACGGAGAGGCGGCAGTAAAAGAATATGGTGAGAATGGCATCAGACACCTATGGGCATTGAATTCATGGTCACGATGATCACGATGGTTTAAACATACATATCAATCATTAAACTGAATTATAATTCACTTTTAAAATATTCATTTATTAAGCTGTATCACTGTTCATTTATTAAATTTATAAATAATCATGCACTTTTAAAATATTCATTTATTAAGCTGCATCACTGTTCATTTATTAAATAAATAATCAATTTGGAAAAATGCAGATTGGTTTTTACGAATGGCAAGATTTCAGTTGGACGAAAAAAGCAATTCTTACAGCATCTGCATGAGATCGATTTGGAAGATCGAAGGCGGCTTTGATCAAAGCTTTTCTAGTAGACTTATATTCCGGCGTCACCAACTAAAACATCCACACACAATACATTTCATTTTAAAAATTACCCAAAGCAAATGAACAGAATTTATATTAAAGATTTTAAATTAAATTAAATTGACTTAAATTAATTGATTAAATTGAAGTCTTTAAATTGATAGTGTATTGCTAGTCAAAAACTATTGGCTTCCATAAGTTTATTCTGTTTCAGACGGGGTTAAGCCATGTGTTGTATTAGAAGATTTAAATTGTTTTTATTAAAATGTTTTTGCGGCACAATTCTGACAAGGCTGAAGGGTTAAAACTTTCTCCTGCTTCACAAAAGTTTGGAAACTCACATATCTAAACAAATCCAACGAGACATTAGCAGAATAATTGTAAAACTCACTTCCAAATCCTGAGATTTGATCGCCTCCAACTTCCTCCATAAGTCTACCTGGAATAAGAACAGCACAGTAAGCCCAAAGTCAACAACATGGCAGGTGGTCAAAGTTAGTACATTGAAATGCGTGTCCAGGGATTGCGATTCGACTTCTTAGCTGAAACGAGAGATTATTAAAAATTTATCTCCCACTAGCAGCAACCTTTAATGAGCTGAACTGTATCGTAAATGAGTTGCAACTGGTCGCAAGAGAGCAGGTAACCAAAATGAGATTAGAGCAAAATTGTTAAGTTCAGTCTACACAACCACATGTGCACACACTTTTGGTGTGTACTTCAAAAACACTGTCATGACACATAAATACAAACTTGTCTAAAGAGAAATTCTCCTCCTCTACATCTATGAAAGTCTGCCTGATTATCCACTAATGAGCAGGATTTAATAACTAATTAACTCCTAATGAAATGCAGAATACTTGCCACGAGATCAATGTCACCGACGCCTTTTCTGTTAACGATATTCTGTCGTATCTCTCCAGTGTTTTTGGGATCGCAAATATACTCCCAGTCAAACTCCACCTCTTCATTTTCTGTGGCCTTATTTTCTTTCAACTCCCTAGTCGCCGGTGATTTGGCTGCAGAAGCTAACCAACGGTAACCATAGAAACGAGCAGCTGATGCTGTGTATCGACTGCCGTTGCTAATGAAGCCGTTAGACTGATGGCTGGTAAGTGGCAAAGTACGGGAGGCCAAGGGTAACAGTTCTGTTGTAAAGTGGTATGGCAACCGTTGCCGTAGAAACAGGCGAAATAATGTCCTGTGAATGGGCAACATCGTCAGTTTCACAAGTTCTGCAAAACAATCAAATCTCTCATCACTGTAAATATATACGAGAAAGTTTTTTATGAGGTACTAAAACTAAATCTGCCTTGACGTCCTTGACAGCTCTTCTACCTCCTCTCTCTGGTCTCTGGGCAACTGGACGCGGACCTCCAGTGTACTTCGATCTCTGGACAACCCCTCTGGTAAATAAGCTGGTCTGGTACCCTGCGTTCAGCCTTAGAGTAGCGCCTCATAATTTTGAGTTTACGATTACAACAGGGAGGGAGTATCCGGGCGATCTGCAAGAAGTCGGCTGTGCTGGTCGGTAACATAAACAATGAGCAATAGAAGAAAACTTTAAGTCATTTTTAACGGATAATACCGGACCATGCTAACGTAATGCCATTTATTTAATTTAAAAAAACATTTTACAATGAGTTTAACTCACGCCGGTCTCAACCGGAAGTTATGGTTACATTCATAGCTAAAACAGGATTCATATTCGAAACTATTCTTCGTTTTCTTAAATTAATTTGACTGTCTTAGTCCAGAGCTATCTATTAGTCGAGTCGCATTAACAGAACTCTCTGCCTTTAATACAATTGTCTTTGATATCGTCCTTCTTCCTAAGGTAGCCCCAAGTTCAGAAGTGTTTAAAAATTACCCGGGAAAAATTTTTGGCAAGAAGCTGAAAAAATAAAATAATAATTAAAGGTATAATAATAACGTATTTTAAAATGGTCCCCAGCTATAGCCTTCGAGATGTCATTATCCAGAGGGTCATGCCCCAGCACTCACGATGGGTTATGCATTATCAGAGAAATTATAGGGCAAATCTAAGGGATACACAGTGTTGCTTGGCCATCTAGCGAATACTTTGACGAACGCTATAAATAAGTGTTGCTTGGCCATCTAGCGAATACTATAACAAACGCTATAAATAAGTGTTGCTTGGCCATCTAGCGAATACTATAACAAACGCTCTAAGTGATACGCAGTGTTGCTTCGCCACCTAGTGAATACTGTGACAAACTCTCTAAGGGATACGCCAATATATAGCTCTGAGATACGCAGTGTTGCTACGCCACCTAGCGAATACTACGATAAACGCTCTAAGAGATACACAGTGTTGCTTCGCCATCTAGCGAATACTATGATAAACGCTCTAAGAGATACACAGTGTTGCTTCGCCATCTAGCGAATACTATGACAAACGCTCTAAGGGATGCAGTGTTGCTTCGCCATCTAGCGACTGTTAGATCAGTTCAACTTCGCAGACGCTTTTGATGCTACCGATGCTGTTCAAATCACAAGGCGCGTCATCCCACTTCAGAAACCTAGAAAGAAACATTCACATCATTAATTATCATCTCTGTTTAATTGTTATTATCATTATTATCATTATTATTTAATATGTTCTTGACTTAGTGCCAGAGGCCAGAATCTGTACAGAACTTTGGGAATTTTTGCATTTTTCAGGGGGACAGATAGGCCTAGGCCCAGTGAAACTTTGGGGGCACAGTTCTCCTCTGCCCTCTCCCCCTCGTGATTTACACCACTGCTTAGTGCACAATATAGTCACGTGCGACCAAACCTACAGAAATCTTTCGAACAAGACAATGGAAAACAAGACAAGACATGACAATAGAATCTAATACAATAAAAGATGTAATGCAAGTCAAGGCGAGGTTTTTGGAACTCACCTGGCGTCGTCATTGCCCTCTTTGTAGGTCATATAGAGACATTCCTCCGGACCATAGTAACTAAAAGTAAATCAATAGGTATAAACAAATAAAAATAAACAACTAGAAAAAAATGTGTCTAAATTCTGTTTAAAACTGCATTCACAACTAACATTAAAGCGCAATGTGTGCGTAATATTTGCTAATTTAATGCGTAACATATCTTATATGCACAAAGTGTGTGCGTATAGTGTATACGCATATAAATGTGTGCGATACATGTGTAATTTATTTTTAATGGATGTAATTATATAAACATAATACATTACGCAAATATCGCATACGTTATAACGCTTACATTTTACAGTAGGCCTATGATGTATGCGTTGCAATGTGTGCATGTATGGATGTGTGTCATTCGATGTAATCGTTACTTGTCTGGTTTTCCTGGGATGAAAGCCGTGAATCCTGCGATTGACCCGTGTGACCTTCCGTATGCGTCGACCCACTTCCACTGGTCATACATACACGTGCCCCCGTGACCTCCACGTGGCCTCCGCGCCCCGATCCAAAACCCTATGCCATCCGATGGAAACACTACAAAGAAAGACACCGTACATCATGTCTCTCTCTTTATCTCTGTCTGTGTGTATGTATCTCTGCAGTCTGTCTGTCTGTTTCTCTGTGTGCCTGTCTCTCTGTGTCTCTCTCGGTCTATGTTTACCTCCTACTCTGTGTTGGTCTCACAGCAAAGTAATCTAGCGCTGAATAAGTCACTTATTATTTACTCTTATAAGTTTAAAGAGGACAATGATAGATGATGATAACAATGATTATGACGACGACAAAAGGTGATAATAACGATGATGACGATGATAATGATGACGATGATGATAACAACGACGATGATGACGACGATGATGATGATGTTTGGTGTTCGTGCCGTCAATCTGAAGTTCGTCTCGTAGGAATTCTTCTAGGAAGATCTGTTCTCTGAGTGAGTTGACGTGTGCCAGATATCCTCCGTGTTTACGGCACTGATCCTGGGCTCCGTAGAACGTCATCGACTTATGGACGACGAGGTACTTGGACCCCGAAGAACTGCCCTTCGAAAAGATGACCCACCCACCGGCGTCTACAGATTCAGTTCAGCATACGACACATCATAATATTAGATCACCGTCGTCGTCGTCGTCGTCGTCGTCAACGTCGTCAATAATGATCATGATCATAATGATCATCATCATCATCATCATCATCATCATCATCATCATCATCATCATCATCATCATCATCATGATCATCATCATCATCATATCATCTTCATATTCATCATCATCATCATCATCATCATCCCCAACAACAACAACTTTATATTCACCATCTTCATATTCATCATCGTCATCATCTTCACCGTGATCGTCATCATCACTGTCGTTGTCGTCATCATCATCGAGACGTGACTATTTTGAGAGAGAGAGACCACGCAGCCAAGCTACATGTATATAGACTGGTGGCTTTCTCAGATTACGTGTCGACGGACGTGATTGACGGCTTAGTCGCTCACTTCGCCCCCTATCTTTAAGAGAAGCACGCGCCTATGATGCGCGCACACACACACACACACACATTGTATTGCATGGTGTTGACTTGCCTCTGACTGGTTTCTCTAGTTCTGATGTGACTGTTATGTAATCCTCCTGACTTGTTTCTCTTTCCAATTCCTCCCAGATCTCATTCGCCAACTTCGACTCTTAACAACAAACGACAACATTCGAAAAGAATTTAACTCTTTAAGTCTTCGCTAATCTAATCTAATCTAAATATTTCTATAGCTCCGTTACAATTATAAAGTCCAACACCTCATTCGTTTAGAGAAAACTCGCATTAAAGTAATCATAATGCGATGTAAGGCTGAATATAATGGCGCTACAGAAGGGTTACGTGGAGATACTATACAGTTTGCCACCTACATACATGCCTTTCTCCCTATAGGTATTAGCGACAGTGTGTGTCATATCAGATAAAGTTATCATCACCGCTTCCGGTGAGGCGATCCATCTTCCCGACAGGTCCCTGGCCCATTTGCCCGGAGTGGGGGCCATTTTCGGTCGGTTCTGCCAGATTAGTTTGCACCCGAGATTTGAATCCCGGATCTACCACGTGACCAACCCAAGCCCCGGAAATCTATATATAAGCCCGCGCAACCCTGATCGCGTCTTTCTTGTGGGTATACCATGGCCTACAGGAATCATTGTGTGGCTGATGATCGTTTCTCTGAATTCCGGTATGAGAGTGAATTCTTATTCTTATGTTCATTATGACTTCATTGCTCCCATTTTTATTTCTTGATTTCGACTTTATCTATCGCTAGAATTCAGTGCTTACATTAAATTACTTTTATATATGATCGAGTATATAAAATATGTTTCCTTCCTTTAAGAGTTAGGCTAGTTCCCCAGGTTAAGACCAATAAGTCTATCGACTTATTCACGTAGAGGAATCTTAATGATCCAACCATGAAGTAGGTCATTATAGATGCCATAGTTAATAATAATAACTCCCCATTATAGCTGAATTAAAGACGATAAACGGCTGTTACGGTTGTTAGGGCAATCGAGTTGGTCGAGTACATCCGGGCATTGCCACTGGAGTCCAGCGCAGACGAACCGGATGTGGACGCAGCCGACGTCACCACAGCGCACATGATCGCTGGCGCATGCGCTCTCTGCAGTGGAAACAAACACAAGGAATGCAAAGAGTTAAACTCTGATAGAATTCAACCATTTGAAGTTTTTACTTTCAATAGCTAGGTGTTGGTTCCAGTCAATTCTGCAGACCTCTTTCAATGCTCATCACATTCTTAACATTGTCCAATACCATGAACCCAAAATTAAGACAAAACAATGCAAGACAAACTGACACAGAACCATACCATGCCATGGAATACAAAAAACACCGTAGCAGCTGCTCGGGGGGGGATTCGTTGAAGGCGGAGGATCGGATGGATTAGGGTAGGAATTCTTGAGGAAGTGGGACTTTATTTTGGACTGGAAAGCCTGTGGGATGATAAATAGAGGAGCCTGAGAGAGATATGGTTGGTAAGGCTGGAGGATTTTGGTGGCTGCGACCAGATCCCTACCTTGGCTTCCACGCGGATTGATTTGTTCCAGAAGCGTCAGTCCAACAAGCAGCCCAGCCAGGGCTCCAAGGAGTGCCACAAGAAGCGTGACAATCACCAAGATCTTTCGACTGCTCAGCACATCCTCCAACGTCCAGACCTCGTATCCAGCCCTTCGACCTCTTCCAACCCTTGCCACCTCGTAGGGACTCAGAGGCTGAAGTTCACCGCTCCACGTGTCAACCAGCTTACTTGAACTCTGACCCGGGGTCACGCAGGTGCAGCTTTCGTGGCTCGATCGTTTTCCATAGCAACAAGAGAGGACGAGGTTCCTCGACGTCGGGTGACGTTGTTTCAGTCTTTCGAATTCCGACCTCGAACGTGGTAGAACTGAGGTACTCGGCTGAGGGATGTACTTCGGCAGACGCTCAAAGCTGACGCACTCATCGGTGTCGTTGTTGACGTGTTCTTTGTCGTTGTCGTCGTCATCATCGCGTGATGATGACGTCGTTCCTTCTGCGACGTTAAGGAAGTCAGAGTAGGAATGCTGTCTAGACTGTTGACAACGACAACTTCTACAAGGAATCATCATCATCATACAACGACAAAACCGTCATCATCATCATCATCATCATCATCATCATCATCATCATCATCATCATCATCATCGTCGTCATCATCTTCTCAGATATAGCAAGATAGACGAAGACATACCGAAACCGTCATCATCATCATCATCATTATCATCATCACTTTGGACCAAGAACTAACCTTCACGCGGCATATAAACTTACTATGCCGCGCTTGCTACAGACCAGCTGCGTCAGCTTAGAGTGGTCTTCCGTTCTTTAACCTCTACTGCTGCCTTAACGCTTATCCACTCTTTTTATTGTTTCTCGCCTTGATTACTGCAGCGCCCTCTATGTGGGTCTTCCGGCGGCTCGGGTTCGGTGCTTGGTTCGGGTCATGCGAGCGGCGGCACGCCTCATTGGCCGCATCGCAAGATTCGGCCATGTTAGTGATTACATGCGGGATGTCTTGCATTGGCTCCCTTTCTCGCAGCGGATAACTTACCGGATCTCTTGGTCTGGCGCTGCCTCGCGGGTGTGGCCCCTGTTTACGTCACAGGAGCTCTGCTGCTCCACCCTGAGCGTCCAGCGCCGTGGTTCTCTTGCTCCTCTAAACAGGTTGAGCTTCTTGTTCCCATGTCACGGACCTCTATTAGGCAGCGCCGTGCCTTTTCTGTTGCTGGCCCTGCAATTTGGAATGAGCTCCCTGTGGATCTACGCCTAATGCATAGAGCCCTTGAGGCCACATTCTTCTCGAACCTGAAGATTGTTCTCTTTAGCCGGGGTTGAGTCGGGAGCGCTTCTGAGTAGATAACCTTGAAGGGGCGCTATATAAATCTCTTAAATGAATGAATGACCCCCCTCCCCCATGAATGAATGAATGAATACACAGGAAGCTAAAAACACGGACCAAGACAGAGGCAGAACAAGACAGAACAAGAGACAGACAACGAAAGACAGATTTACACTTATACAAGGAAGCATGCATAAATCGAGGCAGACAAGCAGACAGATACTAAGACAAATAGACCAAGACAGACAAAAGGCAGACTAATGTATGGATGTATGTATGTATTGCATGTATGAGGACAATTAATATAGTATACATTGTATTTTAAGTAACTCGCCAACACGATGTAATGCAGACAGACTAATGCAGACAGACAGACCAAGACAGACAGACAGACACTAGGATGCAAGACGTAGTATACCTCAAATGATCTTGTTGGTTGGTATAGTCTCGATCCTCCTTCTGTTCCTCTGATGTCCTCGGAAGTGATGCAAAGTGTCTCTGGAGGCAGACCCGCGATCCTCCTCCTCGACCTTCATCCCCTTCGCACCCTAGGGGATGCGATGACCTTGACGATCCAGCTGGACCATCAGCAGAGGTGAAGGAGGTTCTGACGAGGGTCTGGCCACCGCTGCAGCAGGAGGCGTCTCTAATGGCAACTGTCGTCGTCGTATTGAGGAGGTCGACTGAATCGGACGACATCTAGGAGTGGCCTCGAAGAGAAGAGAAGAGGGTCCTCAGTCTGAACCAAGAAGCCTCACCGTAAAAACCTTCATGAAACTATTAATTCA
>JACEVL010000556.1:192500-420000 GCA_020284085.1 Aporrectodea caliginosa
TGTCTTTCCTACAGAAATCAACGGCATCTGACGCAGCGATGCTATATTATTATAAGATGCCGTTAAGCTGTTTGTAATGCCGCCGGTACTCTCCATGGTAGTGAGACTAGTGACAGTCCAAAGCCTTGATAAGGGAAGGAGGGCGACTCTAAGCATCTGTGTTATGACTGTGTGTCGTTTTCCGGGTCGCATGCACTCGGGCCGCATGTTGCACAGCACGGCAATTTACTATCGCGCACCAAAACTTTCAATATGATGGCAAATCTGAATCTACGCGACGGTTGAAAAACAATTCTTAGCGCGTAGTGCCATAGCAGCGCCACCTAGTGGCACCTACTGAAATTAAATGAGTCAACATCCGCGGGTTCCTGTTGGACAGCACGGCAATATAGTGCGATAGTAGCGCCACCTACATAAAATGAAATGAGCTCTAGTTCTTAGCGTAGACGCATAGTATTTTAGCAGCGCCACCTACCGAAATTAAATGGGGCCTAAGTCTAACCAGGGCGCCTACAGCGTTACATAGAAAGTTGACTTCACTATACTTCACTCCTTCTATCATATTTTAATGTATCGATGTTTGGCAATTCGACACCTCTAATTCTCTTCCAACGATGTCTATATATAAAGGCAATAGAAACAGATTTGTAACTGTTTCCATAACGGCCACTTTTCCATATATTCGGGGCCCATACACGGGTGTCTTTTCGTATTGAAGTCAACGACATTTGATGCCATAATAAGAATCCGTTAAACTGTTTGTTATGATCCGGTGTAATTCCACCAATGCCCGTACAGTCCAAACTTCCAAAGCCTGGACAAGGGAGGGAGGGCGACGCTAATAATATTTGTTACGACACTGCAGCGGCGTCAAAGAGTAGGCTAACTAACCAATTGGCGGCCTGTATAGATTATGCTCTTACTAAAGTAATGTGGACTGTAGCAGTGCTCGTGAATAAGGTGGTGCCCGGCGCTTAGCTTTGGAGTGGCGCTATTTTCGCCATCATCTGTACTGTTTGGGATCCAATTGGAGTCATCCTTCACCTTTTCCTAAAACTTCAATGGTCGCCATCTCTCGGGTGTGTTTGTTCACTTCAGAAGAATCCGATAGCTTCGCTCTTCTCTGGAGTTAGCATCGCAGAAAACACTGATACTGATGGCTGTTAATGGTTGCCCAGCCTCAATGTGCACTTCTAACCTTTGTTTAAGCAGGGCATTATCAAACTACAGGTACTGTAGTATTGTTTAGTGTGTATTGTATAGCATGCAGAAGCACTATTAGGAATAGTTTGTAATATTTAGCGGGACACTGCGTTCCTCCTTAGCAACAGAGTGGTTCCTATTAATAGCCATCATCTCACCTGCCCGCCCACCTGGGCGAGCGTCGAAAGATTGCCAAAGTTTCGAGTGTCGTGTAGGCCCTATAAATTATCAGAGGAGTTTTTGGATCGAAGATTCGTGTTCGAATAGTCTGACTCATTCGTTGTCTGTTCTCCTCGTTTATTGCGGTCGTATAAACAGCGGGAGGAGGGAGAGTCTTGTCGTCTAACAGCCCCTGATCGACGACGGTCCCACTTGATGGTGTTCGTGCCCGTGAGGGTGGCCTGCCTGACCCCTACTCCGTGAATCTGGAAAATGTAAGGAACGCGATGGTTCTGCATGACGTGTCGATACGGTTGATAACGAATACTTTACGATGTTAGGAAGTTTAGGAAATGGATCGGTTAAAATTCGTTACTATTTAGTCCGTTTTAAATGCCTCCCTGAATGCAGTATGGTCTGGTAGTTTTTGCGCAGTGTTGTTTAGTCTTTAGTCCAGAGCTTTATGCTAATTTTAGTCCGTCAGTCGCAGCATGATTCGGTCCAGCTTATGAATGTAAGCTGGAGTTGACCTAGTTCCATTTTAATGAGATGCTGACCTCTGCATAATTATTAGGGAGGATCGATTTGCATTTTGGTTGCACCTGAGGTGATTGAAATCTGACCTGATTACCAAATGTGGCAAATAAATTGCCTCTGACCTACATTGTTTCATGTGGGTGGGTGTTTTATACCAACAAGAAAGGAGTAGCATGATGGCTCATTTTCAGAGCGACACAACATCCAGGATTCAGTTCTGCATTTGATCTGTCTTAACTTGCTTTCAAATGTATATGCCTCTACCCCTCACAGATCACTAGTCACCTTTTCTCATTGGATACTATACCTCAGCCAATAGGTCCCATACCTATTGGGTACCTTATTAACTCCTGATTTAATATACCTCATCACAGGTAAGTGCCATATCACATTTAGCACCATACCTCATTTGATACCTTACCTCGCGCGATGTACCTCATTATATACATGATACCTACAAGGTATCATTGTCTAGGAACTATAACTCCTTGAGTTCATAGCTCATTAGGTACATGGCCCATCAGTTGTTGTCGGATAGCCATACCTCATTAGGTAAATACCTAATTACATACTGCATGAAGTATTCTTTTCTAGGTACCATACCTCATTAATTACCTTACATGTGCAAGGAACAGCAGCTGATGAGTGAGCACCATTAACGAGAAGAGCATGGGTTCGATCCTCCTCCTCTGAGACAGTTACTGTGTAGTGTGTAGGGACCTTGAGCAAGTCCTTCAATAACAATTGCTCAGGGTTGTTGATTAATGCTTGGTCATTACACAGTGGAGCTTAATAATTGCAAAGCAACAACAATAATAATAAATATAATAATAAACATAACAGATGTAGATTTCTATGAATACTAAAGTTTAGGGTTACGCTATACGATGTGAATTTCAATGCCAAGTAAACTGCGTTGTTTTTTCAGATGAATACCGATGAGAATCCGGGTCCGCCTGTTCTGTCCAGCTTCTGGGAGGTGGATGGATACAAGCGGACAGTTAAAAGGACGGAAGATGGATTGGTCCTCTGCAATGAACTGATGAAGCTGATGCAGGAGAGAGCGGAAATAGAGAAGAGATACTCCGAGAAGATTAAGGCATGGGGAAAGAAGTGGAACGAGATCATCGACAAAAGTCAGTGAAATTTCTTTTGTGGAATTTCTGTAGAGCAATTTCTGTAGTGGAATTTCTGTAGAGCAATTTCTGTAGTGGAATTTCTATAGAGCAATTTCTGTAGTGGAATTTCTGTAGAGCAATTTCTGTAGTGGAATTTCTGCAGGGGAATATGTAATAATGAAATTGATGTAGTGGAAATTCCATTGTTGCATATTGGTAGTGGAATTTCTATGGAACTTCAGAAAAGTAATTTCTGTAGAGCAAATTTCTGTAGGGGAATATCCTTACTACACAGTGAAATTTATGTAGTAGAATTTCCATTCTGGAATATTGATAGTGGAATTTCTCTCGAGCAACTTCTGTAGAAGAAGTTCACATACATATATGCATAATTACATACTTATGTACATCCGAACCTCCTCAAACTGGTGCTATATAAATACTCGATTACATTACAGGTCCCGCTTATGGTTCCACGCGAGACGTTCTGAAGGGTTCGTTGAAAGAGGCGGAGAAACTGTCGGAGACGCACGTCATCATGAAGGACCGTCTGCTCAACATCGTCAGCGCAAACGTCATGGACTGGAAGGCGGAAAACTACAAGAAGCAATTGATAGGATGCAAACCGGCCAAGACGTTCGAGGAAGAGTTCCAGAGGGTAAGAAAGGGCATCACGCCATCTTCATCTGTGCCTTGGGGCATTTGAGTTTGCTGGAGTCTCTTCATCTCCAATCACCTGGATTACTGTAACTCGCTTCTGCCTGCTATCTCCAAGTCCAGTCTGCAGTAGAGCATTCGAAAGGGTTCAGAACTCTTTGGCCAGAGTTGTAAAAAAACACAAAGATGTGAACCTATAACCCGTGTACTACTACAAATACTAAACATGTGGCAGATTGGTTAGAGCGCTCACCTTGTAATGCAAAGAGTACGGGTTCGATCCTCCTCCTCTGAGACAGTTTACTGTGTAGGGACCTTGAGCAAGTCCTTCACTCACAGTTGCTCAGCGCCATCGATTGATGCTTCGTCATTTGATAGTGGTGCTTAATAAATGCGTAATGACAGTCGTAACAAAAGCTGACCTTTGGTCTTAGGCTCAGAAACCTTGGGCGAAGAAGTTGGAGAAGCTGAACAAGGCAAAGAAGGATTACCAGAATGCTTGTCGCCAGCACCGGATGGTTGTCAACCAGGAAACGGAGGCACGTCAAAGGACCGACCACACTCCAGATCAGGTGAGGTGGGCATTGCAGTTTCTTCCAGGTGTTTCACTTTTGATGATGTTTCAGAAGTGGGTCTTCACTGTCGGTCCTACAAGGAATGTTGTCTTAAGGTCTTCTGTTAAACATCGTTATATAGTAGACTATTAACAATTGGTTATAACTTTGTAAGATTTGGAGGGTGGATGATGGACTAGTGGTTGGCTTGCTGGACTCAATCGAGAGGCCAGGGTTCAACCCGTCGGGCAAAAATTTTTATGGAGATTTCTGCTCCATTTGTGCCCCTAGCCTACTCAGCTACAACGAGTACACTGACTGTACACTGATGGTGGGAAGATGAGACAGTGAGGGAGAGGACTGGCCATTCGCCCCTATATGCACGAGGCTAAGAAAATGAAGTTGTTAACACTTCATACCCATGGTTGCCTCTGGTTAGCTTATTGGACTGCTCTTCATTATCCTAATGTCCAAGGAACCTACTATTATTGTCATTATTATTATTATTATTTTTTTTTTGTCAAAGGTTCTCGTCCCCATCGTGCTGATCAAACGTGCCTCTAAATGCCACTGCATTAAAGCGCTGTGTGCAAACGGACAGTCGCTGAAAAAGGTGACTAGTCTCGCGCGGGTCTCCCGTTGCCTCAGTGATACGGCGGCCCAGCTCCTGTAAAAATTCTAGTCCGGTGCGGTTTAGGGGAGGTTATTAGGGAGGTCCATATTATTATTACTTTTGTTAGTATTATTATTATTATGACAGTTTTTACCATCAATCAATCAATCAAAGAAACTTGATATGTGTCAAGTCACTCAGAAATGTGAATCTGTGGTGCGGTTAGTCGATCATTTCTCTGACCGAAATTTGTCTTCGATTCCACTCAAATCAGCCATCCACTGTTGCCCCAATCATTTTGATAACAATGCAACAGAATAGATTAGATTAGATTAATATTGAAGTGATTTTCGGATCTGTTGATGTCGACAGGTTAAGAAGCTGCAGGATAAAGTGGAAAAATGTCACAAGGAGACGGAACATTCGCGGGAGAAGTACGCTCGTCTCGTGGAAGACCTGAACAGCCTGAATGGAAAGTACATGGAAGACATGACGATCGTATTCGCAAAGACGCAGGACTTCGATCGGAAGAGGATTGAGTTCTTCAAAGACATTCTGCACAAATTTGTTGAGACGCTCGACCTATCGAATAACCAAATGTAGGTCGATCGATTTGGATTGATTGAAGAATTAATTGATTCAACAGTTGATTGATTCGGTAGTTGATTGAACTGTTGATCACATGACCTATTGATTTCGGAATTAATTTGAGACTACTTGAATGTTTGAGAGTATGATCTGAACCTGGGTTAAGGAATGCAAACTGATCAACAATACTTTTTTAAATATATCTCCTTATCAACTTATTATCAATGCTATTTTTTATGGCTCTCCTTACACGCTAGGACACAGTGGCCAATTGGTTAGAGTGCTTGCCTTGTAACACAGAGAGTGTGGGGTTCGATCCTCCTCCTCTGAAACGGTTACTGTGTAGGGACCTTGAGCAAGTCCTTCACTCACAATTTCTCAGCACCATCGATTGATGCTTAGTCATTAGATAGTGGGGCTTAATAAATGAATAATATTAACAATGATATTTTTACTAATAGTAATAGTAATAAGTAAGTAAGTAAGTAGCCTTTATTTGCATCTGACAAGCACACATGCATTGCATTGTATACAACGATTATATACGTTTTAAAATAAACTATGACAGTTACTGTAGCAGATTGTGAAGTCACACATACACAGCTAAATATAACTAAATATGCATCAGTTAACAAAAGTGCTTCTAAACCATAATAATAATAGTGATTATAATGGTGTTGCCACTGCGTTGTAGAGTGGCGGAGACCTACGAGCAATTCCATAGGACGGTGGATGAGTTGGACCCGGCGTCTGACCTCAAATGGTGGTCACAGAACCACGGGATCGACACGGCCATGGTCTGGCCTCAGTTTGAGGTGAGTCATCAACGCCATTCTCCAAGTTTCCCAGGGTGGGAAGACGTTTGAAAAGTCGGTGTCTGTTGGGCTCCCCCTAGTGAACTGGGGAATATGATGTGTACACCGACCGTACACTGTGAGGAAGAGGACAGCATCGTATGTCGAGCCTAAGAAAAATGAAGTCGCTAATGCTACTTACCCTTACCTGCCTCTCAGGCTTAACTTAACGGACTGTAAAATATGAAAAGGTAACTTAAAGTGGTATCACATGGTAATATAATTACTGCTTTATTTGGAGCAATCATTTAGCAAATTGGAGTCCTGTCATGTGATTGAATGATCACTTTACTGTGGAGCAAACGCGATAATGCTGAGAATCTCTGGGAGTTGCTTTTGGAGTGGCGCTATATAACTTTGCAGTGACAGTTACAATGACAAAGTTGTAGTTTTGAACCAAATAACAACAGGATATTCTCGTTTTTAAATTAAATTCTTGTCATTTAAGGAGTTTTCGGGCGAATCTCTTCCAGACAGAGGGAGTAAGTATTTTGGAGACAACGGCGCTGTTCCCGTTGCCATAGCAATGGCTGCTGGAGACTATCACCCATCGAATAATCAACCTGTGTCGCAGGATTCCAAGAGACAATCAGCGTGGGATAATGAAGCCTCTGCTCCAGAAGCGCAGCCACCACCGGCTTATGGCTTCGTGCCTCAGACTCAGGCTCAGGGGTGGCACAACGCAGAACAAGTCCACAGGTGATGGGTGGTTCCAGTACCATGTTGGTTCTCTTGATGTGGCTTAGGGTTTATTTCTTGCCTCCTAAGGGGTAAAGAAATTTAAATTTTGAAAGAAAATTAATGGATTAACTGATTGAATGAAGGAAATTAATTGAATAACTTATTAAATGATTTATTAAATTAATGAATGTTTGATTGAATGAATGAGTCGAGTGATTGATTGAGTGAATGAATGTTAACTTTCTTAAACAGACAGATAGATAAAAAGATGGAGGGAGGGAGTGATGAATGGCTTGGTTGGTTGGTTGATTGACAGATAGGGTTTATTGGTTGACTGATTGATTTATTTTAATTTATTGACTGAGCAAATAAATTCATTGCTGAATGAATGAATGAATGTATGATTGCTTGAGTGAATGAGTGATTGATTGTTTGATAGACAGTTTAACAGATTGATTGATTGATGGATTGATCTTTACTTTATGCTGTTAATATCGTTGTCTTTGTTGTCTGAATGCAGTGAACCGAATCCTTTTGATGATGCAACGGTAGAAGACATGGACAACGCAAACATCATCCACCATGCGCCACCAACCGCTGCTACCCCCAAATACAACAGCGTTAAAGTAAAGGCCTTGTACGATTACGATGGACAGGAGGAGGACGAACTATCCTTTAAAATCGGTATGAGGCCAAGGAGTAGAAGGAATCGGTGTTGATTGATTGTTGCATACTCTTGATTGAAAAGCGATGATTGACAAGTAATGATTGACATACGATGTGTGTAGGAGGCTTAAAATAGCCTATGCCAACAATGACAGTTTTTGGTAAAGATGTCAGTGGTGCATATATATATGTATAATCATATATATATATATATATATATATATATATATATATATATATATATATATAATGTGTTTGCATCAAATAGTGTTTGCCTTGTGAAAAATAAGGTATATAGATAAATGTGATTGATTGGGATAGTGATCAATGATCATCATGGTGAATGCAGGTGATGAACCTGTACCCACAAGTTCTGTCTTGCTCTTTTCAGGGGACGTATTTACCAAAGTTCGAGATGCAGATGACCAGGGTTGGTGTACCGGGGTTAAAGACGAAAAGGTTGGGCTCTACCCTGACAGTTACGCCCAGCCTTGTTGAATTATTCACTTCCTGTTGCAGCTTTCGACGAGCTACCAGCGTCGTACCTCCCACAGTAACAGCTTAATCAAATGAAAGACAATACTAATCCGGAAACTCAGAGATCGAACTTGATCGTAACATTGAATTCATTCATCTCTGATCTTGTGATCCGATCTGATCCGATCGTAGAGCTGTAGATGCAATCTGTTTTGTTGTGTGTATTTCTTGTTTTTCTTTCGTTTTCTTATATTACGATTGTGTTGTTCTGGTTACGAGATTGTGAATTGTTATCGCTTGTAACATGTAGTTACGTAACGTAATAACCGACTTAACTGAGTATTTATTTTCCTATGCCGTTAAAATGTGAGCAGAGGGAGCTGCACAAACTTTGTATACAGCTACTGGTGTTTGAACCTCATAACGCAACTGAATAGCGTGGAATTGGCTGATAATGATAACTTATTATTATTATTGTGCATTTATTAAGCACCACTATCTAATAAAGCATCAGTCGATGACGCTGAGCAAATGTCAGTGAAGGACTCGCTCAAGGTCCCTACATTCAGTTTTACAAGTAATCTGTAAATTTTATGAATATATTTAAAAAATTATTATTACTGTGCTTGAAAGAGGAGTAAATATTTTAAAAAAATTATTATTACTGTGCTTGAAAGAGGAGTAAATATTTAAAAAAAATTATTATTACTGTGCTTGAAAGAGGAGTAAAGCCCTGGATGATTGGAAAGAGGAAGCGTGTGCCTTCAAATGACTTTTCTGGCACTGTTAAACTTCGAAAGTACTAATTATTACATTTAATTACTTAGTGAAATAAGTACTAATTATCGTATATTTTCAGTATCGTTTTGTTCATTATTATTACCAATTATTTATTTATTATTATTTATTTGTTTTCCAACTGTGCCACTTTATCTTACCTCCTCAGTAGCACATCGCACTTCAATAGAAATATCTCGTTAGCACGAATCTCGAAGTCATTTTTCCGTGGAGTCTCAGTTGGTGACCCTGTAAAAGGTTATAGGTTAGTAGTTCATGGGCAATTGGAAGAGAAAGCAGCCAGTGGCATGCATTTGAAATTTTCTTGTCGTGCTCATACTTGGAAATGAAGAATGGTTGTTGTATGGTTTTTTCGTCATGTGCAAGAATATCGTGTTTACGAGCTTCGTTGAAACGAGCTGCTTTTGCTTACGACTGTAATTGATGTAAATTTAAATTTTATGTAGCACCAATATATATTCGACAGAAGATTTTGTGGAGTGTTTATTGCAGTTTTAAGAAGCTCTTGTTACCTTTGTTGAGTCTTCCGCAAATATCGTAGTCTGCGTTTCCAGTTTGTCTGTGCAGTAAAATGGAATGCCGCTAGAGTTGTTTTTTTGTCCTGCTACGTATGTGTAAATGTAACATATTTTCAGATGATTTGATTTGTTCTAAATACATGTGAAATGTGATGTTACTGTATGTAAATAGAATGTGATTACGGTATGTTACCGGAGAGGGTGCAATCTTGGTGCCTTTGAAACGGCCAATTGTTGTTATGCTTCTGAGATTATGCTTAGGATATTCTTGTAACGTATAATATGTTTATTTAGTTACCTACTTAGTCAAATAGTTATTTACTATTTGGGTAAATCTACTCAGAACTGCAGAGTCCCAAATCATTTGTACGAATATTATTGGCAGGGCACAGTTTGTAGGGATTGACTGGGGAAACTCTGCCCAATGGGAAGCCATTTTGTCCCAGTCAGTAATTACCCATCTGCTTGGCGGGAGGGCAGGGGTCTTTGTCCAATATTTTCAATCCCAGATCACCCCATAGTAATTAAAATAATAATTGTAGGTAATTGCTATCGTGGTGCGTTGATTGAAAGATAACGGGCTTGGTTCTCACCTTTAAGTGCCGGGATTTGAGTTCTTGTATGAAATTGGCGCTTCTTGTTTGATTGTCTGAAGTGTTGGTTGTTGCAGAGAAGCTATGTACATGTAATTGTAGCGGCAAATTTTAATAGCGCCACTTGAAGAGAAACAAATCAAGGTGCCTGGACCTAACGAAACCAAACCACAATCAGTTACATAACGAATGATTATGTAATTGCTCCAGTTAAATATACTTCAGCCTAAACACCATACATTTTACCTCTAATGTCATTAACATACTTCGGTCATTTTTGTATATGCTTAAAATTAAGTAATTAAGCCTTTGTTATGTGTTTAATCGTTCGGAAGATAAAACATATTGTCTAGATTATTTGGAAATAACAACGCAAAATAAGAGGAAATCATACATATTTCAAATTCAATATCGGAGTAAGTATTAACAGATGTCTTGGCATGTATGAAAATCTTAAATTGGACGTGACATTTTTTGAACATTTTAAAATTTAATAACTGTGCTTAAAATCCTCGTTGATCGAGCCGTGATCGGTGTTTTTTGTTTCGTTTCATGATCACTAATACTTTAATAATGCTATGCAATTGTTGTTTTTTGTGAATAAGTAATCTTTATGGTAACAAAATAATCAAAATAAACAAGGCAGCTGTAATATTCTTAACACATTCTCTGAGTTAACTGTCATTCCAGATGCAGTGTTTTAAAAATAAAAAGCCTGTGTTTGATTATTTTAATTAAATTTTCTGGTTTCGTTCAAGTACAATACATGTACCATACAATACAAGGCAAACATTTAGTATCGTGGTGCATGTATTTTCGGGCGTGGGACGGTATTTTTGGCATGCTGCGCGGAAGGTACGATGTTTTCTAAAGACGACACAAACCCTAACCCTGACCCTGACCCTCACGACGACCCTAACCGACTCTCACGACGCCTAAAATTACGGGACAAAAAGCCATGCACCACGATACTAAATGCTTGCCCAATACAATTGCATTTTGATGTCGCCCTTTTCCAAACTTCCAAAGCTGGGAAGTGCACACGCCTCGGAGGCGTAGATGCAATTATATTGGAGAGCAATTGTGCGCGAAGGACTTGCTCAAGGTCCCTACACAGTAACCGCCCGGGCGAGGATCGAACCCGTACTGTCAGCGTTACAGGTCAACCGCTCTAACCAGTCGGTCACCGTGTGTGTTGGTCTGGTGGTTATGAACATACTGGAATTTCAGCCTAGAGGGTAGGCCTTCAAACAATTCTCCGGCAACAGAGAAACACACAATACATTTTACCTCTATTGTCAGAGAAACACGTTTTAAGATTTCTGCTTACATTCTGTTGTATGAATTACAGACGGCGAGAGAATGAAGACATGGCCGCCAGAGGTGCGGGCCGAATCCCCGAAACCCCGAAATTGATTTTCTAAGTCCGACCCGAATGAACGTAATTAACAAATAAACAGTTGAACAGGCAGTATATCGATATACATCAAGGCCACGCTAGGTCTTTGTCATGTTTACAATTTAACTTTAAATAACTCGGCCGATTTCTAGAAAACTGTTTTCGGGAAATCGGGCTTTTGTCTATTCTCAGCGTTTTCGTGGATTCGTGGATTCGGGCTGACCTCTGTTCCGAAACTGGTTTAGTAGTAGTAGTTTCAATTTAACGACGTTGTGATGACAAAGGTCATTAACGTCGCCCTCCTCCTTCATCCAGGCTTGGGACTGGCACTGCAGAGGCGGAGTAGAAACTGGTTTCAAGAACTGCAGTGCGTTGCGCAACGTTTAAGTTGGGAGTTGCTGAACGCAGGTTGCGTATGTTCCGTATGCATGGAACCGAACTTAGATATTTATGCATGCATCGCACGAAGACTGCATTCCACCGAATGAATAAAATTATTCAGTTTTTCATATTTTGACAATAATTAATATTAATTTAATTTATTGGAATTTGTTTGGAAAATGTCGACGCCTGTCGTTGAGGAAAAGGCGTTAACGAAGCGTCCAAAGGGTTGGAAATAATTAAAGTTGTTTGTTGTTATACGATGGTCGGATATTATATTATTGTAGCGCCATTAAAGGATTTAGATAAGGTTTCGATAATTATGACGAATTGTTTAAAAAATGGAGGTCATTGGCTTATTAAGAATACTGGCGATTAGTCATCTTATGCCAATGTATTACATTCTTTGCTGAATGTTATATGACTTTGCATAAATGTTTGTATTATTTATTTCCTGTAAGCTACTGTGCGTTTGCTGGTAGTCAATTAAAGAATATTCTTACTTACTTACTTACATTTCTTTGTAGTGAACCTTTTCGTCAGGTTGTAAATCTGACGTTAAATCGAGTACTAACCAGATGTTAGATTACGAACGAACAGGTTTAATATGATTCGTTGTTGTTAATTTCGTCTTTCAGACACGAAGTTTAAGCAGCAGAAGTTGCCGGCATGGCAGCCGATAATGACAGCTGGTACGGTCCTACCGTTCCTCTTTGCCATAGGAGTGGCCTTCATTCCACTCGGAGTGGCACTCCTCCTGACCTCAAACAACGTGAGGACTCTTCTGTCGATCCAGTGACTTCTATAGCGCCGTTATCATGAAAAGGGTTACTCATTACTCGATGGTCGCTTCAAGCGAAACTTCTCAGTAAAAAATCATCTGGTGACAAATTCAATTGTGTTTACAGTCCACCCGTGAATTACTTCACTGTCAATTCTCGTTGCGACGGGGGAATGGTAGCCACCCATACAAGAGTTTTGAAACTGATTTGCTAGCATTCATACCCACGGTACGGGGGTAAAGGAAGGTTAAGTCCCTGTTTGCCATATGTATAGTCCCCATTGAGGGCATTGTGCTCATAACAGGCCACCAGTTTCGACTGATGGCACAACGTAAGGTTGTTCAGGGCCTAATGAGTGAACATGGTTGGCAGGAGTACTCAGGACAGTATCAAGCCGTGACCAAGTCAATATCAAAACAAGCCAGAAATACAAGAATATCCAACCAAGCCATAATCAAGCCAGTATCTACCTTAGTTGTTGCAAATGTTTTGTTATTTGAAACAATTTCAGGTGCAGGAAATTACGATCGACTACACAAACTGTCGTCCAGCGAATTCGCACTTTGAGACGTGCGCTGACTTTCTGAAGAACAACACGGGAAAGACATGTCCATGCCGCATAAGCTTTGAACTGAAGGAGAATTTCTCCGTTCGTTTATCTCATTCCACTCTCTTCTAAAAAATATATCAGTTGAAAATAATACTGCAGTGTGATTTCTATAATTTTATATAATTTCTATAATTTCATATGATTTGTATAAGTTATGTGTCAAAAGGATTCGTAGACCAACCTGAAAAACCATTTTTGGATCTTGCTTATTGCTAATCTGATGGCAGATTTGATTTGATTAGACCTAATAATCACTTAGCTTGATTAGATTCTAATCTAATAAAATAATAATCCATAATAAAATAATGATAATACAAATTTTTAAATAAAAATAATACTTAACTAATATTCAAGTAATAATACTTAAAATAATACTTAACTAATATTCAAGTAATAATACTTAAAATAATACTTAACTAATATTCAAGTAATAATACTTAAAATAATACTTAACTAATATTCAAGTAATAATACTTAAAATAATACTTAACTAATATTCAAGTAATAATACTTAAAATAATACTTAACTAATATTCAAGTAATAATACTTAAAATAATACTTAACTAATATTCAAGTAATAATACTTAAAATAATACTTAACTAATATTCAAGTAATTATACTTAAAATAATACTTAACTAATATTCAAGTAATAATACTTAAAATAATACTTAACTAATATTCAAGTAATAATACTTAAAATAATACTTAACTAATATTCAAGTAATAATACTTAAAATAATACTTAACTAATATTCAAGTAATAATACTTAAAATAATACTTAACTAATATTCAAGTAATTATACTTAAAATAATACTTAACTAATATTCAAGTAATAATACTTAAAATAATACTTAACTAATATTCAAGTAATTATACTTAAAATAATACTTAACTAATATTCAAGTAATAATACTTAAAATAATACTTAACTAATATTCAGGTATTTATCTTTTTCAGACTTTTTTATATTACATATTTCGTTTATTTTATTATACATATTACTTTCATTTTACATTTTTTATTACATAGTATTTTTAAATGTTCTATTTTAACATTTTGCATTTATATTTCTTTTAGATATATATTTTTAAGGTTTTATAGTTTTATGTAATTATTATTTTTATGCTTCGTTGTGTAGGGCGATGCATTCGTATACTACAGTCTGACGAACTACTACCAGAACCACCGTCGCTACGTGAAGTCACGCGATGACAACCAGCTGCTTGGAACCAGTGTACCATATGGATCTCTGACGGTTGACTGCGAACCATATCGAGGAGTTGCCAATGGTTCCATTGCGGGCGGTGGAATGCCATATGCGCCATGCGGTGCCATTGCCAACAGTCTCTTCAATGGTAAACCATGAGTTCTTTAGCAGTCTATTCAGTGGTAAAACCATCAGTTCTTAACAGTCTCTTCAGTGGTAAAACCATCAGGTTTTTAACAGTCTCTGCAATGGTAAAACCATCAGTTCTTAAGGATCTCTTTAATGGTAAAACCATCAGTTCTTTAACAGTCTGTTCAAAGGTAAAATATTCAGTTCTTTAACAGTCTCTTCAATGGTATAACCACCAGAGTTTTAGCGGTTGTCTGTACAGTACTCCACACTTTGCTTACTCCATGTACATTACTTTAACTTTCAATAACTACCCGGTACTCATTACTGGCACTTACCTACTTTTACTTTGCTTACATTACTTTGCTGAATTTACTTTACTTTTACTTTTCCTACATTACATTACCTGCACTGTTCGATGTACTTTACAACTTCTTTACTTTGAGAGGTCCTTGTAACAGACTGAATGCAAAGCCCAGCTATGTGACCCCTCTAAAGAGGTCGTGGATATTTCTCTTGCCAGATACTCTGACGATCAGCTACCAGTTGTCGAATGGTAGTAACCAGGTGATCTCGTTGCTGAGGACGGGAATTGCTTGGACAACGGATCGCCGGTCAAAGTTCAGAAATCCGAATGGATTCAAATCGGATCCAAAGGGAGGTGAGTTGATGAGGAGCGCCTGCCTGTTGGTATGATGAAGGTGCCATAGAAATGATGTGTGGAGTTACGTTACGTTGTCTTCTGTTGGTCATTTTCTGTATTGTCTTTCTGTCGGTGGCTTTGAGTCTCTTTAGAAAAGCTGCTGTGGTATCATATGTGTATGTATGTATGTGTGTTTATGTGTGTGTGTGTGTGTATGTGTGTATATGTTTATGTATGTATACGTGTGTGTATATTTATGTATGCATGCCTGCATGTATGTATACACATCATACCTCTTAGCGCTTTTTCTAGGGCTTCCTAAAATACACTTTATAAAAGTCCAGGTACACACTTGCTTCTGTATGTGTGTGTGTGTGTGCGTGCGTGCGTGCGTGCTTGGGTGCGTGCGTGTGTGTGTGTGTGTTTGCCTATGTATGTATGTATGTGCTTTTGTATGTACCAATGTATGTATGTGTGTGTGTGTGTATATGTTTTTATGCATGCATGTATGCTTGTATATATATGTGTACGTATGTGTATCTGTGCCTGTGCTGTAGCATTCAATGGTACTCTTCATCCTCCGAACTGGAACCAGGCGGTGTACGACCTTGACCCGACCGATCCTAACAACAATGGATATGAGAATGAGGACCTGATGGTCTGGATGAGGACCGCTGCTCTGCCCTCATTCCGTAAGCTCTACCGCCGCGTCAACCACACCGGACCATTCGAGCACGGACTTCCTGCGGGAAACTACACGCTGATCGTCGACTACCGTCAGTTTTGTTCTTCTAATCCAGGCTTATCTAATGTCTTCCAGAGTGCTTAAGGCATTGATTGATTGATTGGTTGATTGTGATTGATTGATCAGATGATTGATCGGTTGATTGAGTGAATGGTTGATTGAGTGCTGCTTCAAGTGAAATGTCATTGATTGATCGATTAATTGATTGAATTCATTGATCGATCGATCTATTTAATGGTTTAATGGTTTGATCGATTGTTTTAATTCATTGATTGATCGATCTATTTAATTGATCGATTGATTGTTCGATTGTTCCTTCAAGTGAACCTGTGGTTGAAAATTGTAAACCTTTATAGAATCCCTGTAGAAATCGATTATTTTTATTGTAATTATATTTCTCACATATGATCCGTCAAGTTTACAGAAATTAGTGGAGCTTTGTTTTGGAACGAATGGTCTTGGCAGAGGTTTTTATCAATGGAAAAGGTGCAGCTTCAAAATGCAACTTCATTGAGGTGCTGGATATGCATAGATAAGTGCTGGTAGAGGTAAGTAATCTTATTATTATTGTTGATATTATTTTAATTGTTATAATTATTATCATTATTATGGCTTCTTTTGCTGCTGAAAAGCTCAAAACCATATGGCTGTTGATTGGATTTTGTTTAGGTTATCCAACGGCTTCTTTTAACGGAGCCAAGCGAATGATTCTGACGACTACTTCGTGGCTCGGAGGAAAGAATCCATTCCTTGGCATCGCCTACTTGGTTGTGGGTTCCATCTGCATTTTGCTCGGTTTTCTCTTTCTCATCATTCACCTGAAGATCGGCAGAAGGTGAGTTGACAGTTGCTGTGTCATGGATTCAACTTTCCTGGCTTTTTAAATTATCATATGGTTTGTTGCCTTAGAGAAATCATTTTGTTTAGGTCTTTGGTTGATTCAAACAATATCATCTGGTTCCCTGTCTTTTAGAAATCATGATCTGGTTCAGTGGCTGGTTAAAGTTAGATCATCTGGTTCCCTGTCTTATGGAAATTGGAAGCTCTGGTGCCCCTCTAACATACTGAGGATTGTTTATTTTTTATTGCCTGGCACCTGAATACAGTGTACCCTCGAAGTAGGTTGATACCTCTACAATACTGTAGAAACTGTTCTTATTGCATGCAGTGCCGTTAGATTCAGGGTCTGCCCTTCGTCGATGATTCGAGTAAGGTTTTATGTTCTCTTACATTGAATCTTTCTTTACATGATTGCTTGGAGTTACTCCAAATGATGAGAGTCAACCCTGCATGGATAGGGTAGTTACTGTGCCTTATGTTCAATTGATATTACATTCCAGTGTTTTTGTTTTCAGTGAGCTCTCCACCATTGACAGTCACACATCTTACTGACTAGCCGACTTGACCCCTGGGTCGGAGGTCATTCCTTGTCCTTCGTAGATCGCCAGCCGCAAAGGACATCTGCACTGATAGACGTCAGGATTTGCTTCGCACGACCTGCACATCAAATGCTCCACTTCTGAAAACGTCTCGCTACAGTGTGGCCTCATTCACGCGACATTCTGCTTAACACAAAGTGACATTTTGTCCCCCCAAAACTTTTAACTTAACACACCATACTGGTTACCACACCGTACATGAAATGCAGTGTTGTGCTGAATATCAAATTTTTCAGCATCATCCCTTGTTACACGGGGCCTGGCATGCCTCCCAACCACTTTGCATCGACATGTCAACACTGTAGCTGTCTTTCGTTGCGAAATCATGCTTGCTGTACACTTCGCACAAGATATCGTGGTTGTTGTAAATGTATCAGAAGAAATTGTGTTTGCTGTACATGTCTAACAAGAAATCATGTTTGCCACCAGCATTTACGAACTGAAAAATTCACCCCATTGACCTGTAACATTACTTGCTAGTCGAGTGTTATGATTGTATTCACTGGATGTATTATCTCTTGCGTATTTTTCCACTCTATTGTCAGGATTTCATTTCCGTTATTAACATTTCATTTACGTTGATATTTTATGTTAATGTCTGTAACTTTTACCGCTTTAGACAAGTCATATTTCTAGAAGAGGAGTAATGGATTTTTTCACTCGAGAGTTTTATGCAGAGTTCTTTGGTGGCTGTGAACTTGGAGCGCCCTCTCTCGATACGTTGTGTACCAAAGAACGTCGTTTACGCTGTGTGCTGTTATAACAGATCTGATTTTAAAGTGTGCAGGTTATAGCTCACAATGTTCTTCTACTGTATTGTATTATCGCGTTTGTGAGTGCTTGCTGGTGAAGGCTGACTCCGAGTATACCAACCATGATTTCAATTGATGTGACAATCGATTGAGAGAAGATTTAAAGTTGAATTTTTGATTGAGCTGCTTTGGCATATTAATATTATGTAGAACTATTTATTACGAAGTGCCCCTTGAAAGATGTGTTACATTGGGCTGGTTACATTACACTGAAGTATGTTACACTACAGTATGTTACATTACAGTATGCTACATTACAGTATGACACATTACAGTATGACACGTTACATTTTAGAGTGTTACAGTATGTTATGGTACATTACAGTATTTTAAGGCACATTGCAGTATGTTACATTACAGTATGGTACATTACAACAGTGATGTAGTACTCGAGTCCGCCTAGGACTCGAGTCCGACTCGAGTCCGATTTTTTGTGGACTCGGACTCGGACTCGCACTCGGCTTGTCACGACTCGGACTTGGACTCGGACTCGAAGGCCCTGGACTCGAATTTGACTCGGTGACTCGGTTTCCGAGTCACAATTTTGTCTCACGATAAAAAACGACTTGTATACTTCCTTACTTACGAGTCCAAAATAGGTATTCTAAACTAAAGAACGCATTAGATATCAAAGAGCACGCCATAGGTGGAGGGTTGGCGTTTAAAGGGCATCGGTTGATCATACCCCACCCTGCCTGAGACGATATTCTTCGGCTCCTGCACTCATCGGAGTTAATGAGTGTATCAGACGCGCCCAAGCGGCCCGTTTGGCAGAATTTCTGGAGTTTGCAGCCGCTGAAAATTCATCACCGCGATATCCCCCCCCAAGTAATGGCTAGGCAGAATAAAGCGCCTGAAGATCAAGGCCATCGAAGGGAGATTTGACCCGTTTATAGCGCTTCTGACCTAAAGAAATACCCCATTCGCGCAGCTGGGCCAGCCGAAATCAATGGCAATCAAACATTAAGCGATTTTGCAGCCCTCGATCTGCGCACGAACCTTAGGAGCCGTAGGCCTAGCATGTATCTAGAAACAGATGTGTTGGCAGCAAAGCGGTATTGAAATACCTTAGTCTAATCTCGTTGTTTAGAAATCAGTTTTTCAAAGCGTAATTCTTCAATTATTCTTGCAATTAAAATTATGGCTGAGGTCCCAAACCCAAAAGTTGCAGGGGACAAGCCAAGCTACATTACATTACTGTATTATCGCTCTTCAAAAGTAATCTTAAGACTTTATTAGTTTCAGATTTAGTATGATTAAACTTACCTGTTACGTAGGCGCTTTTGTGCAAGATTCTTCTTGTTTAGGCGCGTTGTAAATGGCAGTTTAATAATAATAATAATAATAATAATAATAATAATAATAATAATAATAATAATATTAATAAAAATAAAAATAATAATAATAAATACTAATTCTTTCAGCATAAATGTGCTGTTATTTTTCTATGCCATTAAATTGCGTGTTTCAGTGAATTTTGGTGTTGAAGGACTTGGACTCGGACTTGGACTCGATCCTTTGTGACTCGGACTCGGACTCGGACTCGAGCAACTCTGGACTCGGACTCGACTCGGACTCGGCTTAGGTGGACTCGGACTTGACTCGGACTCGGCCAAGGTGGACTCGACTACATCACTGCATTACAACACATTATAATACTTCACATTGCAGTACATTATAATACGTGCATCGCTGTACAGCACCTTTAGTATCTTACATGATGCATTCAGCATTTGCTGACTTCATAATTACAGCATTAAATCTTTTAACAAATTCACTTAATTTCGTATATATTACTCCAATTTGTGAACTGCATTTTTTAAAACCGAATATGGAAGTTTCTAGCAACTGTTATTTGATTGGTCTTCTCAAAACATGGCACCACATCGGCTGGAAAACGATGGGTAATTGAATGAAAATGGAAATAACTTTGTCAATATTTTTTCTATGTTTTTCACAATCATGATCTGATCAAATGTCTGTATTTTCTGCATATTTTAAGCGTTTTTCTCGGCTTCTTATGTCATTCCGTATATTCCGATTATCTCTTAACCTACATGTATTAGTTGGCAAGTTATTCTCTGAGATTTTTGTTTATGTAAATTGTATTGTAATTAGAGATTTATTTAGCTCCACTCCAGGAAAAATGATCATGGGCATTCTCCACGCTAGACGAAATGATGTCATAGGGATAAATTGTCGTTAAGCCAGTTATCTAAGAGTCGTTAACATTGTTATCCAACAGTCGTTAACATTGTTATCTAACAGACATTAAGTTATCTAAGTTATCTAACAGACATTAAGTTATCTAACAGTTGGTAAGACTGTTATCTAACAGACGTTAACTGTCAGAGCTGAGACAATTTTTCCTAGCTGTTACCTGTTACAAGTTGCGACCTGTCAGCTTGATGTTGAGAATAAACTAAATTGATTGATTGAAGTTATCTACTCGTTGTTAAGACTGTTAGATAACAGTCCTTAACTACATGATTACTACTGTGTTATCTAACAGTTGTTATCGTTGTGTTGTCAGCATGAGGATGGTGGGGAGTTTAGTTGAAATGTTGCTCTCTAAATGCTTGCATTACTATTTGTGTGGATCTACATAAATGATTACCAACGTATAGTATTTTTGTGGTTCTTGCTATTGTAGAAGTGTAATTTATTACAACTGGAAGTGTGCAGATAAGGCAGGCTTCCTGTTTGACCTTGAGATTTAGGTTTTGTGATGTTTGACTTTACGACAATAGTTAGATTGCGTTTGGTCTTCTTGAAACCCTGTTAGCCATTCATCATTGCCTCTGGAGTTGGAAACCCACTTTTTGTGAAATGATCAATTTGCGATTTGTTTTTTTTTACTTCTGCAACCCCTTAGAAGCGGTTGTCTGAGTTTTAGTCGGTGTAGTTTGTTATTCAACCACACTTTGTTAAATCCTGAGAACCTTGCATCTGCGAGCCATTGTTGGTTTGGGCATGCTGTAGGCCTATACGAGCGATTGCTCTGGCTTGTAGAAAGTTTCTGAGCTTAATGAGCAGGTTTTTGGCTTTGACCAAACTCTGAATATCTGGCAGACGTTTGAGTAGCTTTAGAGTTAATTCCTGCGACTGTTAGTAGTTGTTGGAGAAAACTTAATTACCAAAGCCATAAGACATCGTGACATGGTGGTTAGCGAAGGGTTAAACTGAGATCAAATACATTTAGGAGGCATGATCGGCAGAATTTGTCTTCTGTCAAATCGAGTGAGCTGTGTTTACAATAAAATTACTTTTTATTTACGTATATAATACTATTCGTTGGATATTCGTTATTATTGCAACATTTGCGTCTAAGATTAAACGCCAATAAGGATAGTCTTGTTTGTTCACTATTTAATTACCGTATTCATTGTGATAATCGCTGACGCGACAAACTACCGTAGTAGCTCAAAGTGCTGCCGAGTCATGTAAGTTGTTTTGCTCCGTGCATTAATTGCTAATTAATTGATAATTAATTAATAATTAGTCTGTCTGGCGCTTTTCATTCTAGCAGACACTCATTAACGAAATAAACATCGCATTTATTAGGATAAACGACGCACAACCTGCATGGGTAACAATAACAATATAAACGACCCACACCTTGGCCTCAATTGCCACATGGTCAGTGGAGTCGCCAGGATTTCAGGTTATGGGGGGCTAAAGCTCCAAGCCCTTCCCTTTTGTCCCATCATCCCTGTGATTTGCAGTAATTTCCCACTTTGGGGGGTGGGCTGAGCCTAAGCCCCCTATTCTCCCTCTGGCGCCGCCACTGCACATGGTCTGTATGATGTTTGATTGTTGTTGTCCATGAAATCAAATGTGCTTCCGTATGTAGATAAAAGCCCGCTTTGCAATTAGAGGCAGACCAGGTACCAGTTTTTGTGCTCTGCTAATTTCAGAAGAGCTATCTTTGGATTTCATAAATCGTCTGACCAGATTGCACTTCGCTCAGCTTTAGAGCTAGCGCCACACAAACACACGTGGATATATATATATATATATAGTATATATAGTATATCGGAAGTTCAAAGTTCATCTAGCACTCTGGCTTTCCGCGTAAAAACTGTTCAGGCAAGGAAGCATCTTGGACGTCTGCTTGATATCGCTTGACAACCCCTCTAACATGACGCAGCGCTCGTCACCAAGCTCTGGTGCCCTGCGCTTAGCTCTTGAGTAGCGCCGTATAAATATTATATCGAGATTGCGATCATTACGATTTGCTAATTCTGTGGAACTCCTCGAACGTCTTTGGATTCCCCTTGTCATTCATTGTGCATTGTTTTGCTAACTCATGTAATAATATATTCGTTCGTAATCGCATTTAAAATCATAAAGGCTAGCGCAGAGAACGCCTCTGAGTAGATACCTACAAGTGGCGCTATATAACTGTTCCATTACATTACAATTACATTCATTGCATTTATATAGCGCCTCTCAAAGCTAACTGCCCTGCAGAGGCGCCCACCCCCAGCACAACCCTGGCGGTAAGGAAGAGTTTCAAGTGTTTGTAGACAGTGCTTGCAGAATCCTTATAGCTATAAGGGGCGCGGTGGTGTAGGGGTATGTTCGGTGCCTTTCAGCCGGAGGGTTGCGGGTTCGAATCCACCTCAAGCCGCCGCGTAGGGACCCTGGGCAAGTCCTTCACTCGCAATGGGGGACTCTGTAAAAATGGCTGCTATAGGTGGCGCCAGGATGGCATGGCGTTTGGCTACTCTAGGTAACATTGTGTGCTCTGTTGTGCGGTAGGTTTATTTCATAGACATCTTACATTTAATATATGATGTCTATGGTTTATTTACGCTAAAGTGACTTTACGGAGGTACTGCTTAGACCACATCACATACTGGCGACGCCTATCGCCGCTTAAAGGAACTGCTCACAGAGTCCCCCATTGCTCATGGGCTTCGGCGTGAAACTCCGATTCAGTGTCCGCAGATGCTGTAGTCGGAAGCGCCTCTGAGAAGAAATCTTGAAGGGGCGCTTTAACAAGTGCTCATACATACATACATACATACATACATACATACATACATACATACATACATACATACATACATACATACATACATATAAGCGCAGACCCACGTTATGCTTCTGTACTGTCTGGGTTCCTGTACTCTGGAGTATTACGTACGCCGGAGTCACGATGCAGAACCGTAATTGGCCTGAGTGATTTCTACCTGCTAACACCCTCCCAAAGGCTATTATCAACTAGGGTCTATATCATTATATCTATATCAACTAGGGTCTATACCTATATCATTCTCATAAACTCTTAATCTTTTCCTCTTTCATGAAACTGCTTCCTAAAGCTCACTAGAGCTGAGCTTTCCTCGTGAAATTTATCAGACGAAGCCGTCTAAATGCTTCTTGTTAAAGCCGTTCCCTGTTAACAGGGTTAGACTGGCCAGCGCCAATCAACATTTGGATATCCAATATTGTAGGCTAGGCTACTAAACGAATGATAGGCCTACGGATATCCAACCGTAGGGACATAAATTAGGGCCTAGGGGCCTACTCTCACCAGTTGACCAGGATGTATAATCATGTAGGCCTATATGGTCTACTGCCCTTTGACCTGGAGCCTCACATCTCCTGGATTTGACTGAGCTTGTTCTGCTACTTCTACCTTCATTGGGCGCTATAGAAATCTCGATAGCACGACTACACCTACGTCAGAGTTGACTGGCCTCAAAGGTCGTTGCTGTGATGTGGTCGTTACACATTTTCGTGGCAATAATAAACAGAGGACTTTGCAAGTCCAGCTGTTTGGTCAAGTAGGCCTATAATACATCCTTTGAGCTTATTATTACCGACGCAATTATTTTGTGGATCGTTCCTTACTCGCAGTTGACCAAATTACGGAATTATATTGCACGCAAAAACAATCGGCTCATCCTATTGTTTTCCCGTTGATATTCGTAAATGTTTTTCAGGAGAGATAGTATCTTTACAAGAGTCTCGTCGGGGGCGGCCGTAAATCGTTCTGACGGATTCAAGGAACCTATATTATTTACAGGAATGGTTAGGCCTACTCGCGGAAATAATGTGTACATACTTTTCACTCTTAAACATAGATGTCGCCCCACTTAAAATTATGTTTCTAATGTTAAATGTGATGTTTTAAATCTCCATCGGCAGTTATATATATTGCAAACATAATTATTCGTCAATTTGCCTTTACAAATATGACTAATTGCATGCGTTTGTTATGAAAACAAGATGTGAAATTTTCCGGAACCCCGATTATCGCCCAAAAGTAGGTCTACGACCAACGACCTAATATATATAACTACGACGCTACATAAGAACTTTCCAGTCCTGTGTATAATAGTCCTTGTGACGGATTATGACGTCAATAGAGCTATGCTTTCGTGAAGTTTACCAGTATAGAACCGTTTAAATGCTTCTAGCGAAATTCGCTTCGGTTAGCGGATAAGACGAATGGCCAGCGGCATTCGAACGATTCTCGAAAAGCCGATAAAGTTGCAGAAATTTCTGTCGTCTGTTATTACTCTTCTCTTGCCGTGTAGACGTCTTCCTCTTTTCGCAGCCGACAGTCAGACCTCGTAATTTCCGGGTTATAAGTGCATCTGTTGCATTGTAAGTGGTAGCAATCAAAACGCACCCGAGTTGACATTGCATTGCAATGGTTCTAATAACACAGACTACACGTCTTCTGAACTACTTTAAACCCTTGTTATGTTACGCTTGAGTCGTTGCGTCATCGTATATAGTCAGTGGGTTTCAGTCGTGGTAAACCGTAAATGTAACAGTTGTTCTACATAGCGGCCGTATATATTATGGCCTCAATGACCCTGCTCATCTTTCGATGAGCTGATCGGGTGAGCTCCTTCACCACCAACTGCTCTTTTGAATGGGCGCCACGCCATTTAAGCTCCCCGTGTACCGATCCATCCTGCTAGCCCGAGATTTTAATTCCTCAACAACAACAAACCACCACTGGGAATCGAACCGGGATCTGCAAGCCATTGGGATGTGCGCTCCTACCAATGTAGCTAGCCTTGGGCCAACGATGCCTTGTGTTAAATGAGGTGATTCCATAGAAATCGTACACGAGTTGTACATCCAGATTATGGTGAGATTAGATTATAAAGCGCGTGGCGGTATACTGCGACATTATCGGATTAAACATCAAGTAAATTTCACGGTAAAAGAATTACTCGTTCGCAGTGGATGTCCTCCCAGTGTGGCTAACAACCGCTTGTCTGGTTATATGGCCTCTTTCAGAGATCATAAATACCAGGCAAATTATTTTTACCTGATATTTATGATGCCCTACAGGAGCCTTAAAGCCAATTAAATATGTTATATCTGGCTTCTACGAACCACTAAAATTATTACTGCATAATAGAATACGTTGTTGCATTGTAAAAAAATTAGTTCGATTTTATTTTTGTTTTATGTCCACAGCCCGCCTGGAACCCATAGTAGTCTTTTATATGTTATAATATATTGGGGGTCCATAGTGCAGTGGTAACATCACTGGCGTGAAGAGCAGTAGGTAGCGGGATCGCTTCCCGCAATTAACCCTCCCAAAAAGGTCCACTCAGATTATCATTCGCGAGATGTCGCGTTGGTGAAATGAGATGTAGGACATCATGGGCGCCTTGCATGGCTGTCGTATACAGTTAAATTCGACTCCTGTAATGACTTGTGATCATCCGTTCATACCGATTTGTAATCATCCTACGTTGCGTCAGTTTGAAATTAAAAACGAAGATTATTATTATTACTATTATAAAATTAATATGATGTTGCCAGCATGCAACGACATAGCATTTATAGGTAGATATCGCTTTGAACTTTTGGTTAAGGAATAACATCGTTGGATCAAACTCCAAACGTTTGAGATCGTCTATAGTGTGGGAGACGGGAAACACTTCGCAGGTGCTGATCGTGTTATACGACACCACCTGTAAGAGCTGCGCGTATTATTGGCAGCAGTCGTATATGCACTTACTGCGAGTTAATAATAATAATAATAATTTACGGCAAACGCATTTTACGGTGTCGTTTGAAAATGGTCGAAAGCTCTCATGAGATATGCAAACGGAAGGGGCGTGAATGTGTGATAATTTTAGATCGCAATGAATATTTACACCATCGCTAATGATGCCTTAATTGTCTGGAAACAAAGGCTCTGCAGAGAACAATCGCCGTCAGCGATCAACATATCCGCTTAGGCCTATTAGAAATTCATTGAAAAGACCGTGAACGGCTTTAGCGAATGTGTCGGATATATCAAGCTGTGGATGAAAATTTAGAAGCATCGCGATATATCTTAATTACAACTAAATCGATTAATATATAGATAGGTTTTTATCCATCGCCTCTACGTCATCACTACCTCGCTTTCCTCTGGTCAATTTGAGCGCATTATCGATCCAAAACATCGGAGGATTTAGGAAAATCCAGCCCATCAACATTCAAACGGAATACAATAGTTTGACTGCAGAGGTGGTTCTACATCCTATATCTACTTCCTGTCCCGCCAACTCACCTGTGCACCAAAGCCCACATCTCTTTGTATACGCACACAGCAGAACTCACCAATACCTGCCCGTAATCTATAAAAACAAAGACTCATAAATATACAGTATTTATAAATATATATTGACGGTTCAATAATGCATGGAATGAACTAATAGAAACTCGTTAATATCGGCCGCACATGCATAACAGCAAACGTGAATAGCTCGAATAGAAGCGTGACTATGCGAATAGCGCGTTCAATTATACAGCGAATGGATGTGACATTGATGCGTATATAAGTCGCGTCGTCATCGTATAAGCCGCATAATCGTTCTGCTAATGCACACCATCCATGAACTACGGTTAGCGATGTTGCCAGAACAGATTGAAAATTATAAACCGCTATACGTAGAGAACAGAGGCCAGGAAACTATCTGACCCACATCTCTCTATCTGTCGGCTTATCTCTGGCTGTTTGTTTGTTTGTTTGACGGTCTGTTGCTTTGAAGGCGAGCTTGGATTGTGTACATGTGTTTAGGTCCGGATTTTGTTTGTCCATGTTTCAGCGTTACAGAAATTCATAGAGATGGGCAGAGACAGGAAGAGAGTTCAAGAGACAGAGGCTTAGGTAGACCGTAGCGTAGACAAAAACAGATATGCAGACAGGCAGACAAGCAGACAGACAGATATGATATACAGGCGTCGTGCTTTCTCAGTTGTAGGTCCTTCTGTTTGGAGATATGCCTGTTATCTAGAGATAATTAATCTACGTTCTACAGGCTCCTTCAAACTTATTTGTATCACCGTGCATGGTTGGACTGGGAGCGCCTATGAGGACTGTAGGCCTAGACTTCTGGGAGGGGCGCTATATAAATTCTTTAAATAAATATATCAACAGAAGAAAGACAGACAGACAGACAGACAGACAAACATAGCAATAGACCTATTTAAATCTGTTTCTGTAAAAAATAATACACATTTTTACCTGCAGACAGAGCCAACGAACTTATCAGTGTTATCACTAAGAAAGGTAGAAAGCGCTGACTCATGCAAAACGCGTAAAAGCTCCTCTTAGACGATAGCATAAGAACATGTTGATGTGATTCATATGTTATAGCACAGTGTGAGTGTTAAATCATTTGCTATTTTATTTTTATTTTTCGACTTTTATTTAATAAATTTTGTTTGAAATAGATTGCTTACCAGGCCCTACCTTATGAAACTTAAAAATGTATTAATATTGTATCACATTTTGGTACAATTTTTTATTTCCTTTTGTTCCCATTAGTTAAAAAAATTATTGTTCAAACTTGAGGGGTTCGGTGAGTGGTCATGGATTTCTGTTGGGGTTCGGCTCCCTTGAAAAGGTTAAGAACCACTGTCTTAGACGATAGCATAAGAGCATGTTGATGTGAATCATATGTTATAGCATAGAAACGATGTTTCAGAATGTTAAATAAATAGGTTCCGAAGAAGACTGACAGTGGCGGTTGAGGGGATTCTTATTTAATCCTCGCAGTTATTTTCCGTCTCTCAATCTGCACATCAAGGGAATTGGCGGGCTTGGAGCAGACGATCGAGTTGATTGCAAACATATAGGCTATGTATCTATAGGTCTTTACCCTGTCATTTACCATGCATTATATATATATATATATATATATATATATATATGAGGTTCTCTGCTGCATGCATAAATATATACAATACAATACATATACTTATACATATGTATCTCTGCATAGGATTGAGACCTGTAGCTCGGCCAACACCTTACACCTGTCTTGTATATGCAGTGGCGTAACTTCAAATTTCCGGTAAACTCAAATGGGTCCATGGAACCTCTTCGTATCAGGCTCTGAATTGTATTCTATTGTATGTCTTCCATTGTATTTCTTGATACTGTACTGTATCGTATTGCTTTGTATTGCATTGTATTATAGCTGAAACGCAACATATAGGTTGCGATATAAAGGAGGGAGGAGAGAGGGAGGGAGGGAGGAAGAGATAGACAGAGGGAGAGTTAGCGAGGTAGAGAGAGAAAGAGAGGGAGAGAGACAGAGGGGCTTAGAGTAGTATGATGGCGGGGGTGTTTCTCGTCGTTATTATCTACGCGTCTGAGAACCGTCATCCGTCCGTAAGAGCGTTTCCTGTCGCTTTCCCGACGACAGGTGGAGCCACTAGCAACGATTCACTTCACAGACTGTCTGTCCCTCTGTCCATCTGTACTTCTGTCCCTCTTTCCCTCTGTTCATCTGTCCCCCTGTCCCTCTATCTCTCTGTCCCTCTGCCCGTCTTCCTGCCTGTATGCCTATCTGGGATCTACGTGTGTGTTTGCACCAAGCCCGTTTCCGTTATGCAGCAGTATATGTGACTATGCATATATATATATATACAATTATGCATTGCATACATACATACATATATATAATATACAATATATATACACCTTAGAGAGGACAGTCACCCATCCGTAAGATAATCCGAGGCTAAGAAAACCAAGTGTGCGTGATTGTGTGTGTATATATATATGCGTGCGTGCACATGTATGTGTGTATGTGTGTATGTGTGTATGTGTGTGTTTGTACATGATGTATACATATGTATGCGTATAATACCTCGTATATGTCTTCATATATAAATGATGTAGCGTATATTATGTCAACCGATTTCACGGACGTGTTGAGAGCATCATTACGCCTACAGGTGTCTGCTACACGGAGGAGAGTCTGCTAATCGGGTGCATGCTGCTGCTGCTGCTGCTGCTTGAAGCGCTGCTCAAGCATTAGGATGCTTGGGAGGATGCGTTATAAAACTGGCGGGAGCTACAACTGATACGGCGAGATGCTGGTGCCAACCGCTGGACCAGAGAAACTGAAGATACAAGACCTGTAAGAGACCAACGCATTGAGAATATATACATTACGATATTACGCATTACAGTTATTACGTTTACAGCTTACGATTACAATCTGCCAATTCAGATTACGATATTACGAGTAGACGTTTACCCGAGGGAACGGTAAGCTTAGGTAAAATGAATCTGTAAGTTAAAGTCTAGTTGACTCGTGAGAAGCAGGAAGAGGTAAGAGACTCTGATTGTAATTGGTGTTGTTTTGAGGGTATTTGGGGCAATAATTATAAGAACGTTGGACTTTGAAAGTTTGAAGAGAGATGAGACGTTGCTTAGTGAGTTATTTGAACGTGGAGCAGCACCAATCGGTTATTATCGGATGAGTTTTCAGACAAAATTGTCTGCGGCTAGGACCAAGAATTGAACTGAGATTGACCTCTAGGGAAAGAACACCCTGTGTGTCACTGAATCCGTGAAACACTCTTTCGAAAGGGTTTCTGAACAAAATGGCGGCCGCCTTTAAAGCAATTCGACTACTTCTCGGATTACTTCTTGTTTCCGGTTCTTACACGACTTCCGCTCTGTCCGCCTCACAACGACAAAACCTTCCCGCCATCTGGCTCGAAGAAAAGACGATTAGAGATGATTACGATGACAACGACGACGACGGTGATGATGTTGTCGTTGCTGCTCAAACGGTCTATGATTGGCGGGAACACGGATGGCCTCCGGAAGAACTCGGAGCCAGGGAGCCAGTGGAACCAGCGGAAGTGGAGGACGGGGACTTCCGGTACATCTATCGGGAACCGGAAGTAGATGAGGAGAAGCGTGAAGCAGGTGACGTCACTAAGAGGAAAAGTAAGTACGTCGGACGGGGGCGCTTAAGTCGTAAACTCTTCTGAGACAACCTCAGTTCAGTCCGCGGAAAGGATTGATAGATTTATTTAGCGACTTTTATAGAGATTCTCAGTCGGGAATTTGTTGTTTATTGATCTGCTGTAGTGTACAAGCGTCCTGTTGTGTTGTAGTGTGCATAAAACGTTATCTACTTCTATCATCATCGAACCCCAAACTCTGAGGGCGGTAGATATGCACCAGACAACAGATTCCAATGATAGACAGAGACAGAGACAGAGACAGACAGAGACAGATAGAGACAGACAGATAGACAGAAATGAGCAGATACAGGAAGAGAGATAGTTCCAGAATCCAGTGTCAGTAACCGGAAGAGCTCGCTTGCCCCACACCGTCCACACGACGACTACCACCAATAATATAAGGCTTCAAATCGTTTTGCATCGTAATCTCGACATTTATACAGCGCGCAAACAAGCGAAGACGTGTGAACCAGCTTACATTCACACCGGCTAACTCGACCTACGATCTTCATCTTATTTCTCTGACTCGACGCAGCGCTCGTGAATAAATATAATCTACAGTGGTTTACACTGCCCCGAGCAAAACGACAAAACCCTCGTTCTGAGAATTGAGCCTCGTTCTAGCCAATCAGCGTCATTTGAGTAACAATGCGTTTTCTTCCTGGATCGAAGAAATTCTGTTGTAACGAAGACGAATTCCGGAAACGCACGACAGGTGTCGCGACTATCCCTGGAAATGCAGATGGCAGCACTGTGCAGATTATGATGGCGCTACATTATCTAAAAGACGAACAGAGGTCATTCGAGGTTAAACGGGTGCAGCATCAGTTGAGACTTGGACACCAATTAACGATCAACAACTATCTCTGTCTGTCTGTCTGGCTCTGTCTGTCTGTCTCTGTCTCTCTGTCTGTCTGTCTGTCTCTCTGTGTCTCTGTATGTTTGTCCATGTCTGACTACTCTATCTCTCTTTCTCCGTCTGAATGTCTTTCCGCTCTACGTACACTGATTTTTATAATTAATTTGATTTTTAAACAGTTTAATTAGTTTGCTTTTATTTAGGACAACATTTGTCGCGTTCTCATATTGCTTCCGCTTCTCTCTAATTAGGTCCATCTGCGATCTTATTTCCTATCTATGACGCTGTCGACTTAAAGAAAAGAAAAGGAAACTTATCCAGGTTATCCTCCCTTCCGACATCCACCCACCCATCCATCAGGATTGGAGAAAGAGGAGAAAATTTAATAGGAGAAAGAAAGAGCAGAAAGGCAGAGAATTGGATGAGGAGGAAGGGAAGAAGAAGAGGAGGAGGAGGAGAAGGAGAAGAGCAGGAGGAAGAATAGGCAGAGAAGCAAGCGAAGGTGAAGGGCATGGAATAAAAAAGTACAATAAAAGGAGGAGTTGGTGGTGATGGAGAGTAGCAAGAATAGAGAGAGGATGAATGAAACAAAGGGCCAGGAGAGGAGGAGGAAGAGGAGGAGGAGGAGGACGAGGAATAAGAGGTAAGAACAGATAACAAAGGCAGAATGGAGTCTTTTCAAACTAGACCCCGATAGAGGCCCTTGCTAATGATCTCCTTCGGGTCCAATACGTTTATTAGTCTATTATGACAACGTACGACCAAAATAAATGCTCCATTCTCTTAAAACAATGCAAGCAACAGGCTTTCAAAATTGGCCACGCATGCAAATGAACCGTCAGTGTTTCCATAGACCCAGTGTAAGAAGAAAACCAGATAGGACTGGCTAATTAAATAAGGCATATGGCTAACTATATGAGCCATCTCGATGTTGAAGACCGTTTGCTTTGGCTTAAAAAAGAAGCTATTTTTCCCAAGTAAGTAATCATTCGGTTAAAACGCCCAAATGTCCTTCATTGCTGCAAATCGAATCGTACGCTTGGGTTTAAAAAAAGGTTACGAGAGTCATGCTATCGTTAGGTCTTAAAAGAGTTTAAATGGACCGAGATCATTTGACCGCTCTGTAGTCACGCAGAGATCTAGAGACAACGTGGGCGAAAAATATGTGCTGTGAGAATAAGGCAGAGTATATAATGTCTGTCTATCACGCTGTATGCCTGCCTGATATGCTTGTCTGCCTGCCTCTCTGTCCGTCTGCCTATCGGTCTGTCTATCTGTATGTATGAATGTCTATCTGTCTGTCTGGCTGCCTGCCTCCCTCTCTGTCTGTCTGTCTGTTTGTCACACTGTATGCCTGCCTGACATGTCTGTCCGTCTGTCTGTCTCTCTGCCTGTCCGTCCGCGTATATGAATGTTTCGGTTGCAATATTATTTAGAGCGGAAATGAAGTCGTTTACCGTTGAAGAAAGTTACAAAATTTTTAAACATTCACGTCACTGAAACCATGGAAACCAAGGACAAAGCATTCTGCTATGACGTCATTTGAGTTAATCTCGCTAATGGTGCAGCGCCCTCTAATTGCAGCGCCCCCCGACGATGGAATGTCATTGGCTACAGACTGTTTGCCACGTGACCGACGCAGTTCCGGAATGGACGGAACAGAGCAGCTGAGGATTTATATTGCGCCCACTTCACGAACGCACTCGACTGAACTTTGCGAATTAAGGAATTTTGATGACTAATTTGAGGGAATTTCGGGTCTGGAGCGTGTCTACCATGGGCCTTTCATTGCTGTCTTAGCGTGGCCATTGAAAGAAGTGTAGTGTGGCACGCAGGACGCGTGATTGTTCGTCAATTTAATCTCTGATGTCGATTTTTATAGCGCTCTGATACGTAAGCGAAACAATATATCAGCTTTGGAGGTCGAGAGAGGTGTTGTCAAAGAATAAAACCGTACATAAATATATTAATTAAATAATTAATTGATTAAAAGTCGAGCTGTCCTTTAGACTGACTCCAAAAGGCAGATCTGGGTATGACCCATGAAACGCTGGCGGCATCATTTTCTCAGCATCGGCATACGAGAGCGAGTGACCAGTCCTTTCCTTCACCGACAACGCACTGCGTACTCAGTGGGCCTAGAGCTGATTATTTTTAGGAGGCGCGGGCGGGTCAGAAATGTTCCAAACAGCTTTCTGCCGCTGAGGGATTTGAACCGAGAACTAGTTTAACAGTGCAGCACGACAACCACTCTACCATCTTGCACCTCCAAATGAAAGTATATGACAAAAGTACTTGGGAAATAATTAAGAAAACAGCCTCAGCCGATGTTTCTATAAAAATCTCGAAACTCATCTGGGAACAATATTTGTCATGTAGTTATGCTATGACAGGGATGAGCTGATTAAGAGCTTTACTTGCCGCTGTATCCAAAACACCTGTGCGGATGTCTTCATCTCCCAAGTCAGTGTCGCTGTGGATGTTGTTGCGGTGGATGTTGTTGTTGATGGTGATGATGATAATGATGTTATTCTCGCTAATGATGATGATTTTAAATCAGTTGTTGATCTTGATCATAATGATGTTGATGATGGTGAATTTGATAGTGTTGTTGATGATGATAGTGATGATGTTGATGATGATGATGATGACGATGATGATGATGATGATGATGATGATGATGATGATGATGATGATGATGATGATGATGATGATGATGATGATGATGATGATGATGATGATGACGACGATGATTATGATGATGATGATGATGATGATGATGATGATGATGCTGGTGATGATGATGATGATGATGATGATGATGATGCTGATGATGATGATGTTGTTGTTGATGATAATCGATAATGCTTTTGATGATTTTGTTGCTGATGATAATGATGATGATGATTTCTCGATGCTTTTGATATTGTTGATGATGATAGTAAATTTGATGGCGTTGCAGATGATGATGATAATGTTGTTGTCGTCGTTGTTGATGTTGTCGTTGTCAGCATGTGGTCTGCATATCTAGTCATCAGTGCAGCTACGGGGTTTCTGCAGATGATCTTATAACGGATCGTTCCGGTCGAGTTCTCCTTTCCACTTCATTATACACGACGACCACACTCATTAAATCGATCACTGCACCGACCAGAAACTACTGTGGCCAAAGAACCGCCGCATACACAAACCTCCTATAAATGTAATCTCATAACTTCTAAAGCGCCGTGGCCATATCAACCTTGTTTGATATCAGAGTTAGTTAATTACTACTGTTAATTAGTCAGTTCTATCACGCCAGTGTCATTGACTTTTTGAACTCATGTACAGCGCCATTTCCTTCGGCCTCGAGCGGCTGTGCTACGGTGCTAGACTAATAGTTTTATCAGTGGTTACATTCAGCCGGATCTGAGATCCGCCACCATAACTATGATATCCACCACCTAAAAGAGAAGACCTGTTAAGAGAAGATGTACTTTTGTCATAATAATCACCATTTAAATGCTAATCTGACATACTTTAAAAACACCATACTTTAAACTTACACGACGACCACACTCATTAAATCGATCACTGCGCCGACCAGAAACTTTAGGAATTTTCTATTCCACTATTATGTATCAGATAGCGGTGTGTGTATACCTGTTTCTTTCCAATAAACGAATATATTATATTTTATTCTTGTTTCATACATTTTATGGGTTTTCTGAATAGCATAATTCTAGCGAGTATCGGTTGCAGAATCACCACATATAGGTTTAGGGTTTAGATTTGCAAAGATCCGCAGATCCGCCATCTCTGAGTGAGCAATTTAGCCACTCAGTTTGATTAATATTCATGTTCAAACTGTTTTTTCCCGCCAAGGTTGGGCCTCTGAACGCCTCTGAACAGTTAGATATAATAATTATTATATTATTTGTTTAATGAGAAGAGAGAATCAACAGGCTGTCACACCGCAGCCTGCAGGTACAATTTCAGGAAAGCAACATAAATTTAGCTTCTGATAATTGAGTCTATATATCTTAAGAGCCACCTCACAGAAGCGCTATATAAAAGCAGATCGATGTTCAATCAATCGCAATAGAACATTTATATAGCGTCTCTCAAATTAAGTAAACACATTCTCAGGTGAGGGGAAACTAAGGGAAGGGGGATAGAGCGCGTCTCCCTCAGGGATAAACTCTGCTCGGATGGAGATGCCAAGGGAATTCTTTACCTTCAAAAGACAACGGCTAATTACCAATCTGTAAGACATCAATGGTCCCTTGTGGATCTGCGAGGGTGGGCGCCATGAATGCCAACGAAGACGAAGGCAGCTCATGGCATCCGAAGGAATGGGATCCATGTCTAATCCTGGATTAAGAGGGTCGACGATGAACGGAGGAGAATCTGTCCGTATATTATTCCGTCTTTGTCATTGCTTCTATAGGATGAAACTGTTTGGAGCTGCTCTGGAATATAAAATGCATTATTTTGTAGATTCAACCTAACTAGGTTAATTCATCATTAACCGCCTCCACGGTCCACCACCTCCACAACTACCATCACTTTCACCACCTCCACCTTAACCACCTTCATCACCACCTTCATCACCACCATCTTCGTCACCACCACCACCACCACCATACTACCACCACCATTCATCACCACCACCACACCACCTCATCACCACCACCTCCACCACAAACGATATCACCTCACCACCACCACCTTCATCACCACCATCTCTCCACCACTACCTCTACCACCTTTACCACCATCTCTACCACCTTCATGTCATTATCATCTTTGTCGTCAAAATCATTGTTCCGTGTCTTTAGTTTTGAGTTCGAATTGTTTTTCCATCGCAAACGAGGAAGAAGAGAAAAGCGGATTCTGAGGAGGAGAGATGTTTCATCATATCCAGCGCCGCCCTTGCTCCTTCTCCTCCTCTTCCTCATATAACCCTCTCTGTCTCTGTCTCTCTGTCTGCCTCTGTGTCTGTCTGCCTATGTCTGTCTGTCTATGTCATTTTTGCCATTTCTCTTTCTCCCTCATTTTCCATCTTTCCCTAATGCTTTCTTCTCCCTGCCAGTGTATCTTCTCTGTATCTTCGCCTATCTTTCTGTCTCTGACTGCGTATGTTTCTGTGTATGTTTCTCTATCTATCTCTGTCTGTCAGTCTGCTATTCATCTGACCGTCTGTCTCTGTCTGTCTGTCTGTCTGTCTGTCTGTCTGTCTGTCTGTCTCTGGCCAAATTTATTCATAGGAAATCTTCTGGCGATCGACTCTTCTCGCTCAGATGGTCACGTGGACGAGAAAGAATCGAAAGAAGAACGGACATGGCGTCTAAGGCAGAAGAGGAATTTCTAGGGAAAAGTAATATTAATGTGACTGACAGGAAAGGCATCAAATATATGCGAACGTCATCTGCAATAGAGGAGTTCAACTGGACACCAACGAGAGGGTCAATTCTGCATATAGGATCTCCTCCTCTGTAATGTAAGCGATTGTAATGTAAATATTGCTTTGTGTCCAATAATTCCTCATCCGTTGTCGTTTGTTGTTGATGAAACCGAAACAAACCGAAAATATCCGACAAGAAACGAAAACACCGAAAGAAGCCGAAATAACCCGAAATTAACCGATGAGACTCAAAAGGAACGGTCTATAATCTGTATGTGTTGTGCCTGCCTGTCCGCATGCATATCTGTTTGTCTGTCTATCTGTTGTCTGTATGTCTATCTGTTTGTCTGTATGTGTTTCTGTATAATGTCTCAGTCTGTATGTATGTATGTCTACCTGCAGTGTCTGCCTGCACGTGTGTCTGTCTGTACCCATATCTGTGTATGTCTGCCTGTCTCTCTGAGACTCTGCCTGCCTATGTCTGTCTGTATTTCTGTAAGTCTGTCTGCATCTAAGTCTGTCGTTTGTCTATCTGTGTCTGTCTGTCTGTCTGTCCATCTGTCTACATTGTAGAGGGCGTCAGAAATGCAGTCATCTGTTTCCAGATATTCTGGCCCAAAGTACCATGCAACTGCATTGAATCGTGCTGTTTGCCACCTGATTCCCATGTCTCTCTCTCTCTCTCTCTCTCTCTCTCTCTCTCTCTCTCTCTCTCTCTCCCCCTCTCTCTCTTCCCCAACAGATCATCTGAACTCTCTTCTTAATTACGCCCTCACGATCACCGGATCTGTTTTTCAGATGAATTACCTTTTGGATGTTGACCTGATTATGATTTGGTTTTGGTGTGCCATCGGTTGATGCTTTGTGTATTTGTCACCGGCGCAATAGAAGTTGCTAATTACAAGATTACAATTAGGTAGAAAACTTGGTTGAGCCCACTGATGCCACAGCGCTGAGATGAAAAGAATATATACTGCATCACATTGTATTGGACAGAAATTGCATTGTATTGTATATGACAGATGTATTGTCTTGTATCGCATACGACATATAAATTGTATTGTATTGTATATGACAGATGTATTGTCTTGTATCGCATACGACATATAAATTGTATTGTATTGCGTATGACATTGTATTGTATTGTATAGGACATAAATTGTAAATTGTACTTTATTATAATATATATATAAACTGCATTGGTTTTCTGTCTTTCTTCTTCCGTTTCTCTGTTTCCCTATCTCTCCTGTTCTCCCTCCCTCTCTGTCTCATTTTCTCTGCCTCCTCGTCTATTTGTCTCTCTGCGTGTCTGCTTCCTTATCTGTCTGTCTTTCTCTGTCTCTGCATGTTACTGTCTCTGTCTCTGCCCTCTGTCTATAGCACCTCTTTAATGGAACTACTGAGAGGTGGTAATGAAATCGCTTCATTGGCTTAAAGTCCCTCAGCGCATCCATTACAAAATAGTACCTCTTACCTACAATGCCCTTCAAACCTCTAAACCCTCTTACATTCGCCAGCTATTCACCATCCAACCGCCTGGGTCTACTCGCTCTTCATCATACCTTTCTCTATCCCGGCCTCCAGTCGCATCCTCTCTGAAATTCTGCAACCGCTCCTTAGTCTATGCTGCACCAGCTCTTTGGAACAGACTCCCAAAAGACCTCCGCCAGTTTGCTTATCATCCTATCTCGCCTCCTAACTCAACCTCTCCTCCGCTTGCACTCTCCTCTTCCGCTTTCCACTCACGACTGAAAACCGAACTCTTCAAGATATCCTATCCTGATTCTACTCCTGCGCCACCACACGACCACCTTCATCACCGATTTCCACCGTAGCACCATGCTGTCTCCTCGGCTTGACCTCCCCGGAGTTTGATCTGGCACCGAAACGAACAGAGGAGTTTGGCTATTGCGGACTTGATTTGATATAGCGCCGGTGAATAAGCTGGTCTTCCTGACGTGGCTTTTGTGGGCGCTGAGAAATTTTCGAAGATTTACATTACATTACATTAATGCATAGTGTGTTGCACTTGCTAGTAAGTATGTACTTAGAATCAGACGATTTCCTTGTGATATCGGAGTATTTTTTCAGTCACCTGACAATTTCTTTCTCTCCATTTCTTCCTTTAGGTTTAGGTTTCATGGGATTGGACAACGTCGACTACGTCGCCAGTACACTTGACCTACACCGGACGTTAGTCGGAGGCCGAAACAACAACAACAATGCAAACGGTAACAGTGGGCCTTCCTCCGGAACCCCGGACGAACCCCGAAATCCGTTGGCCACGCCCACCCGCCACCGAACCAATCACAGACCGTCGATGACGTCGTCACGCTTCCCGCTCAGTTCAAACGTTTCGCCGTCGGACATGCGCAGAATGATGAAGACGCTGTTGGACGCGGGAAAAAAGAGACGACGATGACGTTGCACTAAGAGCTGATATAGCGCTAGTCGACGTTTAGAGAAAGGTCTTCTTACTTACGTGCAGTTGAGCTCCTAAAACCGCGAGGAAAAGTAAAAAATAGTCGTGGTTTAAAGTTGTTTTGTTCGTTGCTATGGTGATCTGATTAATATTCAACGGTCAACAGTCGAATGCGATCTCGCATTAACAAAAATGTCAGATGGAAGGAAGTCTCTAAGGGTTTTCATGGCACTAGAGATTTAATTTCCTTTTTATCTCAACCATCTGCTTCCTCTTTTCCTCTTTTCCTTTGCTTCTGACGTTTTCTGGCCTTTATTCTAGATTTATCTCTCCTCTCTCTCTCCCTCTTTCTCTCCCTCTTTCACGCTCTCTCTCTCTCTGTATCTCTGTCTCTCTCCTCTCTCCCTTTCTGTGTCTGTCAGACTCTGTCTGTCTGTCTTGTCTCTGTCTCTCTGTATCTGTGTCTCTCCATCCCTCCCTGTCTGCCCACAGACAGAGAGACAGACAGTCTTCTGTCTGTCTGTCTGTCTGTTGACTGCATGTCAATATCTCGCTCTTCTGTACACTCCACAACTTTTTCTCCTCTTCCTCTTTTCCTTCCTCTTTTCTCCTTCCTCTTCTTCTCCTCTTCCTCTTTTCTCCTTCCTCCTTTCCTCCGTCTCTGTCCAGCCGTCGACATTCCATCTTAGCAAGGTCATCCCTCCCTCGCTACGTTCTCACTCCAACCCTTTTCCCGCCTTCCCTGTATTGTACTTCCGTCCATCCACCTCTCTCTACCTCCCTACCCTAGTCCATCCCCCATCCAAGCCTCCGTCTTACGCTCTTGATCGCCAGTTCTCCCTTAATCCTCGCTGCCTCACTCCTTCTTTCATTTCCCCGAAGCCCTGGTCCATACTATTCTGGAACGGACTCACCAGAACGACCCAAGTGTAGGCAAGAATGTACCCCATTAGTTGTTGTAACTTGAACTTGAAGAAGAGCAGTCTCTTAAGCTAGCCCTGAGGAAGCCATGGGTATAAATACATCCATACATGATACACGCACAAATAGTATGTTTTGCAACAAACTGGATGGTGACTGGTGAGGCGCTGTACTGCAACAAACGTTTCCGAAATGCTCGGAATTCCAAACCTGTACCCTGAACCTTCTGCATAAGGGGCCGTCCATAAATGACGTCACGCTATTTTGGCCGATTTTTGACCCCCCCCAGAATATTGGTCTTTGGCCCCCTCGTCACACTTCGTCACAAAAAGTCACACCCCCTGAAAAATGACGTCACAAAGCTCTGACCCCCCTAAAACGAAACTTCCACATGATAATAAAACATGTTTCAATGCCCATTTATTGTCATTGTAATAAGTATTTAAAAATCTTATGGTGACAAATATTTAAATAATTAGAAAATTATTAATAATGGTGCCCGTATACATAAAAATAATCAAAAATTATGAAAATTTTAATACTCAAAATTAGAGCTGTTATTTTAAGATTAAATTGTTGTTAATTGTTAAATTTAATTACACAGACGTGATGTGACGTCACACTTGGCTGACCCCCTCCCCACGTCACACATCGTCACAAATTTCCGACCCCCCTCCCCCTAGGTGCGTGACGTCATTTATGGACGGCCCCTAATGCATCAGTCCACTTACAAGAACAATTTGAAATTTTTCAGTGATCCAACTGCTTTCGAGTGTCAAGGGAATGCGCCACAATCATATTACTGATTACAACCAAATTAAAGGCAGATCTAAAAGGTTAAAGGTACAAACGTTGGACATCTAGCGAATGAATAATTTTGTTTTAGCTATTGCAATTATTTGGAATCCGTAATTTGTTTTCAACAACCAAATCGTATTTGCAAACTGGAAGTCAAAATAATTATGCTGTGAGAAACTACATAGGCCTAGGCCTACTTTGAAAACATAAAACTGACTTTGCATAAATTTGCATAGGTTACAAGAATAGCCTACATGTTCATTTGCTAAAAAATAATGTTTGCCAATATCACAACACACAACCAAATGATAAAGATTAAACACTATTCCTGCTATATTAGAAGGAATTTAAAACATTGCAAAATGGATTATTTAACGAGAAAACGACTGTAAGTAAATATCCGCCGAGAAACAAGAAAAAATCAACGACGTCCATTTGATTGGAAAAGAAAGATCACGCAACGAAGCTGGAAGCTTGTTTAAGATAATCGCCAGATGGCGCACCTGTTACTCATTAAAATTAATTTGCATCATGCGATGGGGGTAAATTAGGCTACCTCATTTAACAACAACCCAGTTTATTTTACCCTAACCACCAGAGGGTGGCAGACTGGTTAGTGTTCCCTCCTTTGCCCCCACTGACATCGGTTCGATTTCATTAAGCAACGTCACCAGAAAAATAGGCCTACTTCCGGAAAACGTAAACACGTCATAGGTTATCAGAATATCCCTCTGAATTCTGACCTGGCCCCGATATCGACCAAACTCCCTCTATGGACTTAAATTTAATTGATATAGCACCTGAATTTAAATTTTGTTCTAGGGCTACTTACCGGTGAATACACTTTTCCGATATTTTTGCTAGCGCGGTGTAGCAATATTATTCGGGAACTTGACGATAACTACAACCGTAAACGAATCCAGGTGAAATGTTCAACATTTCCTTTAGTAAATCATTTTTTAAAAAGAACTTACCAAAATCTGACTTTTTGTGCGCAAACTTAAACCGTGTTATTGATTGAAAAGCGAGTTTTCTGCGCCACTCCTACGTCACGCAGTCGTGGCCGAGTGGTTAAGGCGATGGACTAGAAATCCATTGGGCTCTGCCCGCACAGGTTCGAATCCTGTCGACTGCGTTCTTTTTCTTTTTTACGTGGTGTAAAACGGAAGGAATTGAATTGCTTAGGCTATCATATAGTCTGCGTCAGACTGTATTTGCGCCATCTAGCCATCAGAGTGTTTTAATGTAAAACTCATTTATTCCATCAATGATCATTCTTTTCCACTTCATTTAAGAGTTCCGTTTCTTTCCAGACTGTTCTAATGAAATACGACTTCAGCATAAAAGATTTCCGTCAAACAACGAATTCAAAATTTCATTCCTGCCGCAAGTCCTTTGATAAAAAAAAGCGCATTAACCGCATCATCTGCATAAAGCTAAAATACATTACGACCTCCAAGGTCCATCTTGAATCACCACTTATTTCTAGATCATCAGTTAGTCACCTTACTCACCTATCTTATAAAACAAACGCAACCCAGCTACCGTAGTCTCACACACATCCATGCGTCGCTCAGAACCGTATTCGTTCTAAAAGCCGCTCAAGACAACGGTCCTCAGACTCCTTAAAACAACAGTCTACGGCGCTGCAGACGCCAACTTAACGATGTACTGTGGGAGTGCGTGTGCATCATGGAAAACGACGAACTTCGTTGGGTTCCACTCATTGTCAACGACCGAATTGAACTGGTTCTGTCCGTCACGCATCAGTGGTTCCTTGAGGTCTGGTCTGCCCTGGTGGAAGAACCCCGTCAGAACGCGGCACAGGAACGTGTACTTCCGGCCCCTGGCGTCCGGCGGAGAGTAGAGACAGGAAACGTCGAAGGACGTCGAGAAGTAGGAGCCCTTGCCGTAACTGCAGCCTAAAACAACACGTCAATCCATCGATCACATCATCGATAGTTGTTCGATCAATATCGATCATCATAATGTGGCATAATAGATCATTCATAATCATCAATCATCGTCGTCACGAATCACCATTACAATCACCATTTGTTAATTATCATTGGTCAACATCATTCTCAGCTTTCGTGACTATAAGCTGGTTCTTGCGTTTAGCTCAAGAGTAGTGCTTTAGAAATTTGTAGCTTACGATTACGATCACTGTTACGATTATTACATATTATTATGTTTTGCCCTAGGTGGATACCCCACGATCCCCAGAGTTAAGAAATTATTCTAAGCTATTATGAATAAGAAACTTCTAGAGCGATTACCTAGATATTATCTTTTAACTATTTATACCGTTTATTGTTAATTCTCACTGTTTATGTCTGACCGTTTTTTCCACAGTGGCTGCGGTTGAATCCTGTTCTACAGATGCTGAAGACGTTTTCAGGATCCGTTCCATGCCACAGGATCCGTTCGTTCTGCACTGTGGATCCATTCCGTTCGATCATCAAATCCAAACTCGTTTTGTAGAGACTCTGCAGACTTCGGTTCTCAATCCGAAGAATCTGCAGCAAAAACAGCAGCAACAACAATTAAGAGTGATCAACTGTGCAAATGCTTTATTGCGGCATCGCTGCTAACAACTTAACATGCTGTTATTTAGGATTTACTTTGATTGTAGCATTTATGAAGGCATCACTTCCAAGAAAAGCTCATCAGTGGCGCTCCCACTCCGAACCAGTGAAATTACTGAAGAATAATACAGACTTTAGGCACTTGCAACAGTATACCAATGTATATGTAGCGTTATAATAGCGATTTCACTTTCTTAGCCACAGCATATGAGGGCGGTTGGCCAGTCCTCTGCCTCGCCGTCTCACCTTCCGTGTACGGTCAGTGTACTCATTATAGCTGAACTGGCTATAAGGGTGTAGGTGGAGCAGAAATCTGTAACCAAATTTCTGCCCTGGCTGGATTTGAACCCCCGACCTCTCGATTGACAGACTATGACGCTAATTACAACACTATCGAGCACCTCAATAAAACCATCTTCTAAAGTGTAACTCCCTCAGTCATCCATACAATAGAACTCATTAGTAAATCTTTAGCTACAACTCTACAACTTCATATTAACTTTTTATAATATTATAATTGAAGTGTATGCAAGTATCTCTTACGGAGTGTAGTCGTGGAAGAATCCATCCTTTGCTGTGGATGTGTCTGAGGACGTTCAGACATTCCTCAGATACCAGAGGCGCTCCGAACGGATTCCTCTTCAGCATCCTCCGATGGAAGATCAGTTCGAGATGGAAGACGACACCTGGATTCATCATCAGCCTCACCTGTCCGCTGCTGAAGCTGTTCACTGGCATCACTGGCGAACAACAGATTCCAAAACCGAATTAAGTAATTGGATTCCAATGACCTTACCGTTTTCAAATTGCATATCACCACGGGCTGCCTAAATGTCTTTTAGAACTAATCATCTAGTAATATGACCTGATTAGTGATTATGGTTTAGTTTTGGTACGCCATCGGTCGATGCCTTGTGCAAGTGAACGTCGGCTGAAATGATAAAACCCAAGAACTCACTTTGGTGCCGAGGTAGACAATAGGCGTTGGCACCGTTCCTCTGACAATGGTGAAGAGATGAAATGTCGTAGAGATTCACTGCTCCACACTGGAAGCAGTTTACCTGAATTACTATAGAGACAACAAGAACAAAACCAAATTAAGGTAAGGTATAAGGTAAGACGAATGATTAACTTTAGATAACATTACCGTCAAAGATTACACGAAATATGATATCATTACCAAAGATAAAACCACTAAGCATAGCAACAAAGATAACACTAATGATTATACCAAACATAACACAAATAATATACCACCAAAGATAACATCAATGATATAGAAACAAACAAACGTCAAAGAAAACACCAAAAATGACACAAAAATGACACCAAAGACAACAGTAAAGATATAACACCACAGATGGCAAGAGCGATAGCCTCACTGTATACCCAAGGTCACAATACCACCAACCATATAGGACATCACCATCAAAGATGAGGCCAAAGATTAAGACCAAAGGTAACACCAAGTAAAGGTACAACCGAAGGCTGTTAAGAATCAAGACGGCATCCGTCATATTACCTTCTTCTAACTTCTGCTTCTACCTTCTCCCGACTTTTACTTTCTCCTGACAACTGCTTTTACCTTCTTCTAACTTCTGCTTCTACCTTCTCCCGACTTTTACTTTCTCCTGACAACTGCTTTTACCTTCTTCTAACTTCTGCTTCTACCTTCTCCCGACTTTTACTTTCTCCTGACAACTGCTTTTACCTTCTTCTAACTTCTGCTTCTACCTTCTCCCGACTTTTACTTTCTCCTGACAACTGCTTTTACCTTCTTCTAACTTCTGCTTCTACCTTCTCCCGACTTTTACTTTCTCCTGCCAACTGCTTTTACCTTCTTCTAACTTCTGCTTCTACCTTCTCCCGACTTTTACTTTCTCCTGACAACTGCTTTTACCTTCTTCTAACTTCTGCTTCTACCTTCTCCCGACTTTTACTTTCTCCTGACAACTGCTTTTACCTTCTTCTAACTTCTGCTTCTACCTTCTCCCGACTTTTACTTTCTCCTGACAACTGCTTTTACCTTCTTCTAACTTCTGCTTCTACCTTCTCCCGACTTTTACTTTCTCCTGACAACTGCTTTTACCTTCTTCTAACTTCTGCTTCTACCTTCTCCCGACTTTTACTTTCTCCTGACAACTGCTTTTACCTTCTTCTAACTTCTGCTTTTTTTCCCTTCTACTATAGCTGTACATTTATCTTCTCCTTACTTCAGCCTTTACCTTCTCCCGGTATCTGCCGCTGCGGATGTTGTCGAGGTATTATCGTCGAGGGAAGCGATTGAACCCGATGACCCATAGGTGCAAACGAATGGTTGCTCTGCACAGGGAGTTGCTGTCCTTGCTGTTGTTGAAACGCCAGCGCTCGGTTTGTCCTTGCTCCGGGATATTCCAGGTGCTGTCGAAGAACCACGGTCGGTGGGAAAGGCGGTGAAGGCGGCGGAAGAGGAGGATATATTGTTCCATGTCGCTCGATCCATTGTCCCTCTATGAAAACCACCGACATTATACTGCTTCAAGACACGGTCATTATTATTAGCAGTAATTAATAATTATTATTAGCAGTAATTAATAATTATTATTAGCAGTAATTAGTATTTGATATAGAGTCGGTGTCTGATGCACGAGGCATCAATCGATGGCGCACCAAATTCAAGCCGTAATCAGATTGGTAATTAGGTCCCTAATTAGTGGGATTTAGATCCATTTAGGTCTCCCTATTGTGTCAATTATTGAACACTCGTTCTGAATTGTAATTATGGAACTACTTGACTTATGGAACGTTCAGTTGGACCAATAAACTGGTGGTTATGGTTATGTTCAAAAGTACTTGTTCAAGGTCCCTACACAGTGACCGTCGCAGGAGAGGAGGCTCGATCCCGTACTCTCCGCATTACAAGGTGAGCGCCCTAACCAATCGGATACCCGTGTCCCTTATATGAATAACTCAACAACGGACTTACCGACTTTTTGGCAGTGTTGACATCCTAAGCAACGTGGTCGATAATTTCTGGGAAACATTTCCAATTCTCTTATCTTCTTGTCGCACCTTAACCTCTTCCGAGTGCACTCCTCAACTACCTGCAGTTCAGACCTCTATTCGTACACGGTTCCGGTTGACCGAACGTTGGAAGCTGTGTACGGTGTTCCACTTGACTGCACATACTTGTGGTAACTCACTGGGTGTTTAGTGGCCAATCCTTAATTGTACTTCTAAGTGTAATTGTAACTGCAAATTTATAAAGCGCCACTTCAAGCAGTTTGTCTTCGTTCTAGCAGTTTGAATTTGGTCTAGTTGTCAAATATTGTTAACTGCTACAGAATCTACGAATGCTGTTGAAAGACGATCTTCAATAATGAATCGATAATTATTGTCATTCTATAGCCACGATAATCATTTGTTCATCCAAAGCTTTTAGGCTTTCACGGACATTAATAGGTTCGTGACCTGTGGGTCATAAGGTCAGGTAAGATCAAGAACCGGCTTTCTTTCGTACGCAGTAAATTGTTGTAGCGCATTTTCTCCAGGGATGTCCCTTCATCAGCGCAGCAAAATCGAACTGCTATGTCGTCCGCAGAAGCGAATGTGACCCACATTAGCTAAATGCGTCACGCTTGACCCATATATACAGTATTTTATATATATATATATATATATATATATATATATATGACCAAAACGATGCTGTATTTATGTGGCGGGCTAGTCGAAGTTTGAGTGAGGAAATGTAGGGCAATTGTAATTTGCAATTGTGCAATCTGTGGTGCGGGTTCGAATCTGCTGTGAAGTCGGTAATTTAATGAGAAAGGAATCATGACAGTGGAATGATGATGATGATGACATTGATGACATTGATGATGATGACGACGGCGATGATGATCATGATGCTAATGTTGATGATTATGAAGAAAAAGAAGAAGAAGAAGGAGATGATGATGATATAATAATAATAATAATATATTTTCGTTTATTCAAGTAATCCGGTTACCGCAACCGGTTACAGTGTACAATTATGCAATTCACAAGACACAAATCTTAACTACTAACAGAACAGACAGCCTGCAAACACAAAGCATATCCGCCCAACGGGGGCTCGAACAGTACCTCTCGGTCTCAGCAGCATGTTATCCAATGCGCCAGCCCCCCAGTGAGATGATGCATAGTAGTGGTAGTAGTAGTAGTAGTAGTAGTAGCAGCAGCAGCAGCAGCAGCAGCAACAGCAGCAGCAGCAGCAGCAGCAGCAGCAGCAGCAGCAGCAGGCAGTAGGAGGAGGAGGAGTGGAGGAGGAAGTGGAGGAGGAAGAGAAAGGAGAGGATCGAGGCTGTTGACTTTATAAAATTCTCGTACTTTTCGACTGATTCTATGCTTCGATGATGCTCAGTCTTCATCAACATCACAACACCTGGGCTACTGAGTGCGATGGATTCCATGAAACGGAAGAGAAGCAATGAGGAGCGTGTTACACACCTGTGCGTTACACCCCTCGCCCAGGTGCTCTACTGCTTGCTTTGAAAAGGAGACGCCAAGTTACTGTCCTGGGAAAAACAACGATGTTTCTTTTCGATTACGTTCATTACCAACAGATGGCGGTCCATTTCCGTTTCCCGCGAACTGGATATTGGGATATTTGGAGTGGCCAGAGGAGGGAGGGGCAGCGATTCCAAGTCGGTTGTGGATGAAGAAGTTAGAGGAAGTTGAACTACCATTGAAGCCTGAAGGGCAACTAACAGTGGTGCATCCAGAATGGTCATAAAGGAAGAAGGAGAGAGTAAAGTTACCAAAGACAAACTCGTTATTGTAATTAGTAACTTATATTGCGCCGGTGTATAATGCAGGATTTATGAACCGATATTGCCCCAAAATCAAACCGTGTTCAGGTCAATATCCGGAAGATCAATCCGTAAGACAGAGAGGCAACCTAGGAGGTAAGAGGTAAGTTTTAAAGTTGAGAATGAAATGATGCAAGCGACTGCAGGATAGAACGGACAGATACAGGGAGAGAAATAGTTCGAAATGTCTGCCTTAATAATTACACAGTTGTACCTATAGCAAAGAAATAGATTACTAGAAGCATACAACTTTAATCAGTCCTACAACTGGAAAGGTTGGATCTGGGAACAATCTTACAGTACGAGCATTGTCACAATGTTTTTATTCATACAGTGAGCGAATGATGGAGGATTTCTTATACAGCAATGTATGAAAGTTTGGTAATTCAAATGTCCCTTTGAGTAAGATGATTTCAGAATTTTGGAAATCCTTACCAGGCAGTAATTGGTTAACACAGTGATAGGCAGACAGTGATCGGTTAATACAGTGGTGGGCAGTAATTGGTTAACACAGTGATGGACAGTAATTGGTTAATACAGTGATGGGCAGTGATTGGTTAATACAGTTAATAATTCGGCCATTAATGATAGACAGTAATTGGTTAATACAGTGATAGGCAGACAGTGATCGGTTAATACAGTGATGGGCAGTAATTGGTTAATACAGTGATAGGCAGTAATTGGTTAATACAGTGATAGGCAGTAATTGGTTAATACAGTGATGGGGTGACTGGTTGTTATGGCAACGATCACAACAATCGAAACTCGTGACGTCGCAGCAAGAAACCTGCAGTGTGTCGCGAAATAGTTTCGGCCATTAAATCCGCGGCCGCCATTTGCTTCGCTTTCTCGCGAATTGAATTATCCGTGACGGATCATCCCGGGATGAAATGTATGTGCTGCGCCATCTGGCGATAATAAATGACCCTATCTGCCTAATCGCTCCCCCCCCCCCCCCCCACCCACCCCATCCCCTGCAGAGCACAGAAACCCTCCATCGGACCTCACGATTACCCAAATAACTCATATGCACCATCCCAAAATCAATATGATATATATATATGAATGTATATACATATATATATATATTAGATATTCATATATATATTTGCATGCATGTTGTATTCATACGTACATGAATATTTGCATACACATATACATACATACATACATGTGATACATATTTGCAAGGAGTTGTTATATAAATACTTGCATTCATTAAATATATTTACATATTGCACTGTCATCATATACCCCATATATTTGTTGCACATATACATATATATCTGCATATGACGGCAGGTGGCCAGTCCTCTCCCTCGCCGTCTTATCTTCCCATCGACAGTGTACGGTCGGGGTACTCACTAGAACGGAGTTAAACGGACTTTTGGTCGGTCGGGTCATTTGCCTTTTGCAATCCATGGCACCAATTATTTTTATGGTGTAATTATGATATAAGAAATTGGTCCAGTTAACGTCTCTCTCCCTGGATCAGACATCTGGCGCTCTATAAATGAACTTACTACTAAACTACAGCTCCCTGGACTTTAACTATTATCTAAGTCGTATTTAAGTCCTAATTAAGTATCAAATACATTTATGAATATAAGCAATCAAGAAAGAGGATCATGCTTAGTGTGAGCTATTGGCTTTTTCTTGGCTTATGTTGCACTGTACTTGCTGTTTCATGATTGTAACCTAAACCCTGTTCTGTGCAATAAACAAATTTAATTCACTTCGTGATGCCTCTTGTTCCTCCTCCTCCTCCTTATCCTCCTCCTCCTCCTCCTCTTCCTCTTCCTCTTCCTCCTCTTCCTCTTCCTCTTCCTCTTCCTCTTCCTCCTCTTCCTCCTCTTCCTCTTCCTCCTCTTCCTCTTCCTCTTCCTCCTCCTCCTCCTAACCTGATCCATCCTATCCTCTGCCTTCCAAGCATTCTCGTCACCAACCAAACCCGCCTAAGAGACAGTCAGAGAGAGAAACAGAGATACAGACAGACAGACAGGCAGACAAACAGACACACAAACAGACAGACAGAGACAGAAAGACAGAGACTGAGAGACTGCCTACGTTTGGAACACAACAAATACAACCAATCGTTTTTGTAGCTGCTTTCTTTCCGAGCTATATAAATTCTCAGAGTAAACGATTTAACCGAAGCTGGCTGTTGTTCCACGACGACTCGGCGTATACCACCCCGATGTCAATCCCGAACCATGGCCCGATTAGTAGTTGAATGCTCCTTTAATTGCGCTATATAAAATCTGTTAGTTTAGACGTAAACACCAATGCTTTTAGGTTGACAAACCGAACGCATGCCCTATAGTGACGCTTCTTTAGGTTTCAGCAACAGCATCAACATCCGTATAGCATCGCATCGTCTAGAAGATTCCTCATCATTCGCAAATTTGGGAATTACTCGCTCTACTGAAGGCGTCTTTAGAGGCTTAAAAGGAAAACAATAAACAAAGTGGATAGAGTCCTCTATAATAGGTTAACAGTCTCTTACAGGTCAACAGTTTGTTTCCAGTAAGCAGTCTGTAGAGGATTTAATCCCAGGTCTTTAAGTAGTCCCTTAAGCTACATGTTGCCCTGAGGCATGCAGCCATGGTACAAAGTGTTAGCGACTTCATTTACTTACCCTCGGCATAATGAAGGAGAGTTGTCAGTCCTCTTCCTCGACGTCTCATCTTCCCACCGACAGTGTACGGTCGGTGCACTCATTATAGCTGAGTTGGCTATGGGTGCAGGTGGTGCAGAAAAAAACTCGAACCAAATATTGAACCCTTCGACCTCGCATTTGACAGTCCAGGACGTTAACCTCCAGGCTATCACAGTTGGCCCAGAAGGTACTTCCTCTTAAATGGAAATCACTCCAGGGGAAGAATGCGAGGAAAGGATGAAGGAGGTGGTAACCTGGTGGTTGAGGATAGATAGAGGGAGGGAAGAACAAAGAGAGGGAGATCGGTGGAAGAGCAGATGGAGAGACAGATGGAAGAGGGAATGGGAGACGGAGAAGGAGAAGGAGAGAGGGACGGGACGAGAGGGAGATCGGTGGGACAGATGGGGCAGAGCAAGAGGGGATGGGGACAGAGAGGACAGAGGGACAGAGGGACAGAGGGGCAGACGGAGTCAACAGAGGGAAATGGGTTCATTCCATCTCCATCACATCACAATAACAGATTCTCATTCGTGGAACGAAGAGCCAGACGGACTAAGAGATACGAGGAGGCACACACACGCATCCAGAAGGACACGTAGACAGACAGAGACAGACGTACATGCATACGCACTCAGACAAACATACCTCATAGGACTGGCTCTGTCTCGTTCCTTCTGACGGGCAGACGAACAAAATCAGGCCAACATACAGACAAAGTCAGACAGACCCAAGCAGCCAGCCAGACAGACAGACAGACATACACAGGCAGCAAGACAGACAGATAGACAGAGGGAGGCATCCAGGCAGACATATCTAGGTGGACGGAGAGAGAAACCATTGAATTCGTTTAATGTCGTAAAGTTTTTTTGGCGGACTTGACAAACGATGACAATTGGGAGCAGAGGTGAGGTTTGAAAACATCCATATCACTCCGCGTCATTATTAAAAGAGGAAAATAGTTCGATCTCTTCCTCCTATTCCTCTTCCTCCTCTTACTAGTTACTACTCTTCCTCTAATTCTTCCTCCTCCTCTTCCTTCTCTGCCTCTTCTTTCTTTCCTCCTTCTCTTCCTCCGCCTAATTTTCCTATTATTCATTACTAGGATTACTTTTTATAACGATTATTATTGCTATTATTGTTGCAATTATTATTATTATTATTATTATTATTATTATTATTATTATTATTATTATTATTATTATTATTATTATTATTATTATCATCATCATCATCATCATCATCATCGTCGTCGTCGTCGTCATCATCATCATCATCATCATTATCATCATTAACGAACCGAAACTATATCGACTCGGAACGGTGACTGTGGAACTCTAATCTTCGTCGTCATATCATCATGTCGTCATCATCATTATCATCATCGTCGTCGTCATCGTCGTTTTCAGTTGATGGTGATGATGGGTCTTGAGGCGCATCGTGTGCTAGGGATTGGAGGTCTATCGAAGAAAGTTCGTGTTGAAGTTCATCGACTCTCAATTGGTCGTTAATTCGAAGCTAATTGGACGAAGACCTCAGGACAAATGAACTCATGATAGACGGTCAAATAAGAGATCAAGTACCGCCCTGAGAGAGAGAGAGAGAGAGAGAGAGAGAGAGAGAGAGAGAGAGAGAGAGACAGAGAGACAGAGACAGAGACAGAGACAGAGACAGAGACAGAGACAGAGACAGAGACAGAGACAGAGACAGAGACAGAGACAGAGACAGAGACAGAGACAGAGACAGAGACAGAGACAGAGACAGAGACAGAGACAGAGACAGAGACAGAGACAGAGACAGAGACAGAGACACAGACACAGACACAGACACAGACACAGACACAGACACAGACACAGACACAGACACAGACACAGACACAGACACAGACACAGACACAGACACAGACACAGACACAGACACAGACACAGACACAGACACAGACACAGACACAGACACAGACACAGACACAGAGACACAGAGACACAGAGACACAGAGACAGACAGAGACAGAAACATAAATACAGAGACAGAGACAGAGAAAGACAGACAGACAGACAGACGGACGGAGAGAGACAGAAACAGAAACAGGCAGACAGAGGCAGACAGAGGCAGACAGATACGAACGGAGACACAAAGAGACACACGGAGAAGACACACGGAGACTGAGAAAGAGATACATAGATATAGAGAGAGGCAGGGAGAAAAATAAAGACAAAGAGAGCGACAGAGACGGAGAGACAGAGCGAGAGACAGAGATACAGAGATACACATAGAGTCAGATAAATAGCTAGAACGAGACAGGTAGACAGACAGACAGAGACAGAGACAGTGCCATCTGTCTTTCCGTCCATCGTCCAAGCAGCGCCATCTGGCTGCAGCGGGGCCTGCAGCAGCAGTCACAGCCGCTGAGTACTGGAGCGCCGCACTGGCCTCCCTCCCTGACCAGAGGAAGAACCCAATAAAACCGAAGAAGACGATCCTCGCTTCATCCTCCGCTCTCCCTCCTAATAACCGACCCACGCCTCGGGATTTCTGCGTCCACAGAACGAGAGAGGAGGAGGAGTCTTTCCAGCCATTCCTCCACCCCTCCCCCACCCAATTCCACCTCTTCCCCCTCTTGACCCTTTCTCCTTCTCCCAGGCAATCATCTCCTCCTTCGACCGCCGCCGTCTCTATCGCCAACCATCGCTGGCTTCTGGCTGGAGACTGCGAGCCACAGTCGTTAGCCAAATGGCTATGCGTCCATCCGTCCATCCGTCCGTCAGTTCAAAACCCACGCTGACGCGATAAGAACCAGGCCGTTCCTGCCATCCGTACATATATATATATATATATATATATATATATATATATATATATATATACATATATATGTACTATGGCCAGATGCTTCATATTTTATAGATACATTCACTCCATGTGGAATTCACATCACACATACGCACACGCATACATACTCACACATCACACATATACTTACCTATATATATATATATATATATATATATATATATATATATATATATATATATATATATATATATATATATATATATATATATATATATATATATATGCATGTCGAGTGTATGTATATGTTACGTATTATGCATATAATGCCGTGCAATAGGTATTCCGTGCATTCTGCAGTTATTCCATGCGTGGATATATTCTATGTTTGTTGTTCGGATATTATTTGCTCCTTCGTCGGTCGGCGTATATTGGCATTTTCTCTGAATAATAACTTACGCGGCTAAAACCTTCTGCGCCGTAAATACATATATATTCAATTTTATATATATCACGCTAAACTGCATTGTGATATTTATAGCGAAATATATATATATATATATATATATATATATATATATATATATATATGGAACTATGGGAAAAGGAATATAATTATATACTCCGTGAATGTAAATTATTTCATGTATTATGCGTAGCCTTTGCACATGTGTGTTGATATATATGTTGATATATATATATATATATGTATATATATATATATATATTAGGGTGTCTCTTAGCATATAGTAAAAAATTAGTTTTTCTATTTATCTCGCTCTCACCCCTCCAAGTTGTTAGGTTCATAGAAATAAAATTTTATAAAACATTTCATTAACATCTGATAATATTTAGAGGTGGCCCTCGAGCGGTGAAGTTTAGAAAATTAATGATACTTGGTACAATGGGAAGTATATAATGCTACATGATAATTAATCGCCAGTTGTAGTACTAATAATTTGTATTGCTTATCTAGCTAATTATCTACTATCTACCTGTATATATAGGGTATATATATATGGTGTATATATAATATATATACCCCACATAATTACGTGTGTTAAAATTAATTACTAATTTCCCGGAATATGTTGCCATAACAGTCTTTTCGCTGCAGTCCAGAAATTTACGTCGATGGTTGGAGACAACTTGAAGGAGGAATTCTAGTTGCTCCTCCCTGGCAGTCAACTTCTTAATGAGGGCCACGCCTCACTTAGCCCTGTCATTGATGATGCGCAATTTCCCCGGAATGTTTCCTCTTCATCGCATTCAGACGAATCCATGGCAAGGAAAGTCTGAGGAAGGCCAACTATAGAAGAGTGTTTATCTCGCAGAACTACTCCAGTCCCCGGTCCCCATAATGCAGCAGATTTGACTTTTGGTCGCTTTGGTGGATGTCACTGGGTGATCCGGGGCTGGGTAGTCCATGGTGGCTAACATCAGTCTCTTCATCTCCACAGACACTCTCGAATCAAAAAGAGCCAGTCGGACCAGCTCCTCAGAAAAGTACCATAGATGAAGTCCAAGCGTTTTCCTTGTTGTGCTGAAAATGGCTTCATGTGGGTATTTTAGGAGTTCAATCATAAAGTCGGAAGTCGTTCAGAGGTGCTTCAACTCCGATTGGGGCAGTAATCCAGGTCTTGAGGTGGATGATAACTGCAAAAGTTGCCCGATCACGAATTCCTCTCTTCTCTGAAGCAGTCATTTGGAACTGGTCACGAAAGAGCCAGATTTTAATCGCATGTATAACCTTGGTCATCCATCTTGCACAATGCATGGTGCCTGGCACCTGCAAATGAACACGTCATGCCTCCAACATCGCTTATATAGAAGAACTTCAGGGCCAGCAGATGCACCACTTGTCCCTTCGAATGTCGCCCAAATCACTGGCTCTGCCATATGATGGTGATATGCCAAGAAGAGCAAATCTCTTCCAAGCCTCTGCTCTATAATCGTGCAAGCACCAGATATGCCACCATCGTTGTCAGCCTTTGGCAGGACAGTATTTGTGTCAAAGCAAAACCCCGCAACACGAGCCATAATGCCCCATTCCTCCAAAGACACGATGACGTCAGTGGCTTGGGCCTCGGTATACAGTTCCGGATTGAAGCTTCACTCCAACACCTGATATAAGAATTGGAAGACGATTGATATGCTCTGTGGAAGTTAGATCTTCCATTAGCTTCCCATCCCAATGTGTTGTCAACTGTCAAATGTACAGTTACAGTGAACTCTGATTTTAGCTTGTTCGACTTGGTGGAATGAAGTTAGGTCATGGAGTATGAATTGTACTCCTGCTAATATTCAAATCAGTAACGTTCTGCCAAAGGCTAGATGCAACTTCACTGACAATGAAGGTGGCACTTCTGGATGAGACGCTGGTTCTGTCGAGTGCTAGACATCATGTTTAACCGTTCTCTCTTTGGGGATGGGCCATCGCCGGAAGCACAAGGATGGCAATCTTCCTTCTCTTCTGCTGTACTATGATGATGATGATGATGATGATGATGATGATGATGATGATGATGATGATGATGATGATGATGATGATGATGATGATGATGATGATGATGATGATGATGAAGTGGTAGCCTGCTTCGCTTTTTCTTTAGATTGAAATTGGCAAATTAATAGGACAATCTGTCCCTCTCTTAATGATTCGAACTATGTAGCATAGTAATAAACAATGGGCCTACATTGCTAAAACTTTGACATCAAAGGGCCACCTCTAAATGTTATCCGATTTCCACCAAATTTTTTGTAAAATTGTTTTTCCATGAACCTAACAACTTGAAAGGGTGAGAGATTAAAAATTTTAACTTTCATTTTTAAGAGACACCCTATATATATATATATATATATATATATATATATATATATATATATATAAACGCAGTCGCGTACAAAAATATATATATATATACATGAACTTATATAATTATATATTCATGTATATATAATTATATATAATAATGTGCTTGAATGAAGCGTCATAATGCGTCGTCGATCGTTGACTCAGTTGGCGCCCTTGCAACGGTCGTCTGCCACGCATGCGCCCCGCGTTCTTTCTGCCCGGCTTCGTCGTCGTCGTCGTCGTCGTCGTTCATATAGCGCTAGTACTCGATGCGGCTGCGCTCAGTTTAACGGCGAATTGGGCGGAGGAGCAGGAAATAAGACGATTCTTATCGGAATAATTTTCTGGGAATTTTTCGATTAAACGCCGATGGATGTTTGTGACGGTGGGCGACATCTAGTTGTGAGTAAATTAGTTTTTCCTAATTGAACACGCAGTGATATTGGCGCTGCAGTCGTTAGCAGGCGGTTGCCCTCTTGATTTATTTTTATTGCTCGAGTTCTTTGTTTATTTCAATTTGAATTGTGTTTGAAATGATGACAAACCTTATAGGTGCAAACGGACTGGGGCAGCGGGTCTGCAGCCCCGTTTGCAAAACAGGAGTGTTAGAGAGTATGTTTTGAAACAGGATAACCCAACATCGGACAGCTGGGCCATGCTGTGGGGCGCGGTGGTGTAGGGGTATGTTCGGTGCCTTGCAGCCGGAGGGTTGCGGGTTCGAATTAACCTCAAACCGCCGCGTAGGGACCCTGGGCAAGTCCTTCACTCGCAATTGCTCATGCGCTTCGGCGTGAAACTCTGATTCAGTGTCCGCGCTGTAGTCGGGAGCGCCTCTGAGTAGAAATCTTGAAGGGGCGCTATAACAAGTGCTCATACAGTCATATGTTCTGAACCCACTCTTCCCTTCTGTAAGGAGTCTAAGGACACTCCCCTATTCTTACGTCCCAGACCGCATGATCGAATTATCCCACGGGCTGACAAGTGACAACTTAATGAGAAACGCTTCTTAACAAGAATGCTTTATATTGCTTAATTTCATGTAAACCAAAGTGCGGTTAATTTTATACAGTTGGATAAGTAAAGAATATACTTACTTAAAATATATGAGTTCTTTAATATTTGACTCTGAACGCGGAATCGTAAGCTCTAAATTTCTAAGGCGTCACTCTAAGGCTAAGCGCAGGGCACCAGCTTATTCACGAGCGCTGCGTCATGTCAGACAGGTTGTCCGAAGACGTCAAGTGAAGAGATCCGAGTCCGGTTGCCAGAGAGACTATACACCACGTGATCGATCACCATCATTTGTTGACCTGGGATTTATTTATGTAGCGCACTGTGTGAGATTCCGTCGTAGCCTATATATAGCTGTCTATAGATGATCGAGTCGACGGCGACATGTAGCGTGGCTTAATATATACTTAGTACCATACACGATATCATTATACCTGAAATTTTATTTACCAGTTCAATTGCAGTTTGACAGTTTGAGGAAGAGTGTGCAATTGAAATTCGTGAGTAATTTAGGTACTGGAATATCAGAATGCAACAGACATCAGCAGTTTTGGCCAAGAACTATCTTGGCCCAAGAGAATATATAGTCCAAGTCGGCAAAAGTCGACCAATTCGATCGTTTATTTGCCAATTCAATCGAGTCAACCAGAGTCGACAAAGTTGATCAAGTCGATCGTCGGCCGAGTCAAGTCGATCGTAGCACTCGACCAGTGTTATTTAAGTTAACTAAAACTGAAAGTAACTTTATTATTAACTAAAAGTTCTATTTCAGTTAACTGAAACTAAAACTAAAACTGAAAAGTTCTGAAAACTGAAACTAAAACTAAACTGAAAAGTACAAAACTAAAACTAAAACTAAACTTGAAAGTTGAAAACTGAATTAATTTTTTGTGTGGCAAACAGGCCGAGTGGCGGACATGTCTGCAACGGTTAGCGGCGAGTGCTTAAATCTGCAGCTCAATAGCATGAAAGCATGAATTTAATAAGATCTGTTGTTCTTGCTAATCAAACAAATGTCATTAATAAAAAATGACATTTAATTGCTTCTGCTGAATGTTTACAGAACTGAATTAAAACTGAAAAGTTTTGAAAACTGAAACTAAAACTAAAACTGAAAAGAGTTGAAAACTAAAACTAAAACTAAACTGAAAAGTCAAAACAAAACTAAAACTGAAACTAAAACTGAAAAGTAAATCGAAACTTAAATAACACTGCACTCGACTCGATCGATCACGGGGTTAGAGACCAGAGAGACGAGGCTGGGGGGCTTATACGGAGAGTTTGGTTGAAAACGAGAAAGCTTGGAAGGTGGAGAAATAGATGGATTAGGGTAGAAATTCTTGAAGAGGTCAAAACTTTAATTTTGAGTGGAAAACCTGTGGGTTATAAGTAGAAGAGCCGCCATGGGGGTCGACAATGGTGGGTAATTTATCAGCCTGCTTACATGACGCCATTTTCAGAGTTAAACTAGAAATGCTTCCTATAACGTCTGTTTCGTGTGTACAGTTCAGCTGCGGGCACCATTTTGTTGGCAGCCGTTGAGCGCTGGCGCGGCGGCGGCGGCCATTTTGTTGGCATCGTAATTCAACATCGGGGAGGAGAAGATGGCGCTGGGCGTCGTTGGTTCGCTGTTCAGCGGATTCTGTGGTCTCCTCTTCTACCTCGTTCAACGTTCAACGGAGGCCGACAGTAATGTCTTATACTAATTATATCTATCATTGCTATAGTTCACTGTTTTCTTTATTTAGGTTCATATACACTTTTCAATTACACACACGCTCACACACATATATTCATTCATGTATATTTATTCATGCGCATATAATTCATTCAAAGATATATTCATTCATATGCATTCCCATATACATGTATATATTCATTCATGCATATTCATTCTTATATATTCATTCATATAATTCATTCATTATTATATACTAGATGTTTGCCCGTCCTAAGACGGTGAAGTCTACCGTGCTTAGCGCTCCCCTCTTTTCTCCACTTCCCTTTCCCTTGCTCTACTTTCCCCTCCACTTTCACTCCCACCACTTTCCCCGCCTTCTCCCCTTCCGGTTCCATAACCTCCCATTCCTGTTTTTCCCTCCCATCCCCTACCCCTATTCTACCCCTCCCACCCCTTCTCTACCCCTCATACTGCCCTTCCTTTTCCCTCTTAATCACCTTCCTTTCTTCTCCACTCGCACTCCCCCTGTTGTGACGTCACACAAAGACCTTCGGCTAGACTATAGTAACTCTTGCGAAACAGCGTAACGCCACAGACGCACGCACGCAGAGAGATTTCTGTTCTATTATATTAGTAATTCATTCATGTGCATTCATTCATATAATTCATTCTTATATATATTCATTCATGTGCATTCATTCATGTAAGACAAATTTGTGTATACATGTATACGTTTAATCGAGGACTGATCTGACTCTATTTATTTGTGTATACTGAGGGAACACGGTAACCAGTTGGCTAGAGCGTTAACCTGGTAAGGTGGAGGGTACGGGTTTGAGTCCCCTCTCCTCTGAGGCGGTTACTGTATAGGAACTTTGAGCAAGTCCTCACTCACAACAAGCCCTTCACTCACTATTGCTCAGCGCCATCGATTGATGCTTGGTCATTATATAGATCTAAGTTGCGCCTCTGAGTAGAGCCCTTGAAGAGGCGCTATATAAATTCTATGATTGATTGATTGATAGTGGCGCTTAATTATTGTATTGTATTTGATCATTTATAATTAAAGAGCTTCTCAGTAAGGCTTTCAGAAGCGCTCCCAGTGCCAGATACCCGACAGAAGAGGAAGGTTTTAAGGTTAGAGAAAGAGTTAGAGATGCCACCAGAGAGGTACCAGAGATGGTACAGCGTATAGAAGGGGAGGTCCACTACACAGAGAGGGACCTATGCAGGCAAAGGATCTGGATTTAGGTCAAAACAGGACAAACAGGTCAAGCTGATCAGAGGATCTCAGAGGACGTCTGAGGACGCAATGACGTGGCAGAGAGGGGACGGAGAATTTGATGACGAAGATATTTTGGAGTAAGACCCAGTTGAGATTTGCGTACAAGAATAAGAACTTTGCACAATAGTAAAAGTAGTGATGGATAGATGGCTGCAGGCTGGGTGGATGGATGGATGTTGGTTAGTTTGTTTGGTTGGTGGATTACGGGCTTTGCCATTTTATTGTTCGTCCAGAATCATCTATATATTATTCTCTTTCCTTTAATAATTCGTTTTATCGTCGGCCAAGCAAACGTTGACTTATGCGTCCGTTCAATTTATATAGCGCAATATGGGTTATTATCCGACCACCTTGGCACAATTACAGAGCCACGTCTCGAGGCATCTGACCATCCTCCTCCTCCGCATCCCTATCAGCAGCAGCAGCAGCCAGCGATTCAATTCCTCTAAAAGCCTTCACCCTCCACCCTTTAACCCTTTGACCCTTTAACCCCCAATTTCTCTTCCACCGCCGTCCAATCACTATCCGCCACTATTTATAGCTGTAGGTAGTTTGGCGGCTAACCTCTTTCTCGTCTTGCGAAATATTAGAGCGAAAACGAGTGCAGTCAGGATGGTGTCTGATTGCAGGGCATGGCCTTGACCTAACTCATTTTTCAATGAGTTAAGAGACCTAGACCTTCTCTGTCTCTGTCTCTGTCTCTGTCTGTCTCACTCTGTATTTGTGTCTGTGTCTGTGTCTGTCTGTCTGTCCCTCCCTCCGTCCTCCCTCCCTCCCTCTCTCTCTCTGTCCCTGTCTCTCTCCGTCTGTCACTGTCTCTGTCTGTCTTTCTGTCTGTCTGTATTTCTGTCTCTGTATGTCTGTCTGTCCGTCTGACTCTCTCTGTATCTCTGTCTTCATTTTTCCGTCTTTTCCTCTATGTCTTTTTCTCTCTTTCTTGTGTCTCTGCTTCTCTTACTCCTTGTCTCTAAATCTCCGTCTGTCTCTGTTTTCCTCTCTCACTCTTGATTTCGACCACTGTAGTATTTTTACTTTAACAACATGATGCATGATTGTCTTCTCTCATTGTCAATTCTTGTACGTCATTCAGGTGTAAACTTAATTCTCACCTGTTCCTCCATTGTTTGCAAAGCGTCGTTGCCTCAGATCCGGTTTCAGTTCAACGATCGGATTTCAGTCGGAATATATTCTCCAACAGCGGATGACGATTGTGAATAACACGTTTCAAACGAAAGAACCATTGATCAAAACCATGTACACATTGTACAGTAGGACCAGGACGATAAGCCAGTAGATTAGATAGGATAGGGATGGGATGGAATGAGATGGAATGAGATGGAATGAGATGGGATGAGATGGAATGAGATGGGATGAGATGGAATTAGATGGAATGAGATGGAATGAGATGGAATGAGATGGAATGAGATGGAATGAGATGGAATGAGATGGGATGAGATGGAATGAGATGGAATGAGATGGGATGAGATGGAATGAGATGGAATGAGATGGGATGAGATGGAATGAGATGGGATGAGATGGGATGAGATGGAATGAGATGGAATGAGATGGAATGAGATGGAATGAGATGGGATGAGATGGAATAGATACGGTGGATAGGATTGGATTGGATTGGTTTAGATTGGATGGATAGATGGATGGATGGATGGATGGATGGATGGATGGATGGATGGATGGATGGATGGATGGATGGATGGATGGATGGATGGATGGATGGATGGATGGATGGATGGATCGATGGATCGATGGATGGATGGATGGATGGATGGATGGATGGATGGATGGATGGATGGATCGATGGATCGATGGATCGATGGATCGATGGATCGATGGATCGATGGATTCGATGGATCGATGGACAGAAAGATGGATGGATAGCTCTGTTAATGGGTAGGTTTGTACGAAGTTAGATGGAGAGACAGACAGACACACAGGCAGACAAATAGACAAATAGATATACGATTAAAATCATTTATTTCTAACATAGTTTTTTCAGTCCTTGTGGGTCATTTCTACCTTGGTTTAAAAATGAAGTGAATAGTCTGAATGAAATAAATCGGAGTTCAGTCTTTGTAGCTCGTCCACGATTCTGTCTCCCACATCACTCCAGGCAGTGGCACAATTGCAAAGCGTCTCCACTCTGAATCCACTCGACCGCTAAATCGCTTCATAGGTGTCGCTATCTGCACAGCCTAATATCACAATAGGCCGTATACCTATAGACAGCCTGTCGTTCGATTCGAAAACACAATGATCACAGAACAATGAATTGTTATTGTTATGCATTTTTAGGCGTCGCTATCAAATGACGAAGCATTAATCGATGGCGCTGATCAATTGTGAGTGAAGTACTTGCTCAGGGTCCCTATATACACAGTAACCGTCTCAGAGGAGGAGGATCGAACCCCTACTCTCTCGGCGTTACAAGGTGACCGCTCCAACCACTCGGCTTTTGTGAACTGACTTCGATCTGTTGAACCATTCGAACTGATTTCCCTGTTATCCATGGAAGTAAACAACAAGATTTTGAAATGAAAATATTTACATTTTTAGGATTTTTAGTATACCGTATACGTTTAAGGTTTTATTGTTTTCGCCCAGACAAAGCAAATAGAACAATGGCGGTGCATTGCAGTAGTTTGAGTTAATTAATTGCAACTACTTTTCAACGAGCAGCATGCATAAAGGCCCAAATCCTATCTTCGCTTTTGATTTTATCAAGAAAATACACCCCTACAACCCTAATTTGCCACTTTCATGGTATTTATGGTTTAAAGTCCGGAAAACTTAACCAGAAAAATCTTACTCTTGGCAACATTAAGTTTAACCGTTACCAATAATGTCAACGCCTTTGCCGTGGCACTGTATTAACTTGTCCTTTATTAAGCTCATAATTATTAATAAGAACAATAATAGTAATAGTAATAATAATAAATAATAACAGTAATAATAATAGAACTGCCGAATGACTGACAACTTCTATTTGAACACTACAACGACACCTACCAAGTAAAAAATCAAACTGATTTTGCGACAAACAAACAAACAAACAAACAAACAAACAAACAAACATGTCTATCGTATTGCTAGACATGTTTGTGAGTAATGATCGCGACAGAGCGTGAGTCGTGTTGGTCAAAGATCTGCAGGCGATATATGATGTATACGCCGGAAAACATGTTATCACTGGCCTCAGCTCTCTCTCTCTCTCTCTCTCTCTCTCTCTCTCTCTCTCTCTCTCTCTCTCTCTCTCTCTCTCTCTCTCTCTCTCTCTCTCTCTCTCTCTCTCTCTCTCTCTCTCTCTCTCTCTCTCTCTCTGGCTCTCTCTCTCTGTCTCTGCTCTGTCTCTCTCTGCCTGCCTGCCTGTTTGTCTCTCTCAGTCTCTCTCTCTTTCTCTAGCCCTCTGCGCTGTCTGTCTCTTTCACGCATCGTCTCTCTCTTGCTGTCTTTTGTGAGACTTGGTCTTTTCTGAAAACAATGCCCCGCATTGTTCCATTGTTTTCTCCTGCGCGCGATTTATCGATGACACGTGCTCTTTACTTCCTCAACCAGAAATCTCAATCGACGGTCTGTCGTTTGCACGTGTCTAGTACAGTACTGTCTACACAGGTATGTATGTATGCGTATGTGTGTATATATGTGTGTGTCTTACTGTGTCTGTATGCGTATGCGTTTACTGGCATGTGCATTTTTGTATTTGTACATCTTTATGCGTATGTATAGGCTCTCTGTAATGTATATAGTGCTATTCGAATGTGTACATTAATATCTATGTGCATATTATATATATATATATATATACATATGTGTGTGTGTATATATATATATATATATATATATGTGTGTGCATCTATATACCTGTATGCATGTAGGCATGCATATATATAAATGCATGTATGTCTGTCACAGTCTGTGTATGTGCATAGATGTGTGTGCGTTTCAATATTTGCCCTGTGTTTGATCCACGTGACCCATCATAAAGACAGCTAAATTCTATACAAGTATAGGCTACGTCTCTAACGACAAACGATATATATACATATATATATATATGCATATACCTGGACATTATTTAATTATATATATATACATGCAATAAACCTGGACATTGATTTAATACACGTATGTATATCAATATATATGGGCTATATATATGTATATATATATATGTATATATATATATATATGTATATATATATATATACAGGTGTATCGATTGTACCTGCAGAGATCTGGTTGCTGAGGAGGAGGAGGAGGAGCCCCGCTGTATGTGCCGAGATGTCTGCTCTGGCTATTGAATAAAAGACCTACATATAGTCTGTTCTGTAATGCATGTCTCCTACATGTACGCAACCATTGTTTCGTTTGCACAGTTCGTGCACCGCGGGCAATGTCTATTGTTCAACACCGTGCTCTGTCTGTAGCAGTCCATAGCAGATGTGCATGTATATATATACATATATATATATATATATGTGTTATTTTACTTCACAAAATAATTTCTATTTCAGTTTCAGTTCAGTTCGGCTGGGAGTAATTTCAGTTTCAGTTCAGTTTCAGTTCTCAAATAATTTCAGTTCAACTTCAACTTCGAGTTCTTAAATAATTTCAGTTCAACTTCAACTTCGAGTTCTTAAATAATTTCAGTTCAAGTTACAGTTCTCAAACAATTTTAGTTCAAGTTACAGTTACAGTTCTTAAATAATCTTACTTCGAGTTCAATCAACGTAGTTACTTGAAGTTGAAGGTCTATCAACGTAGTTACACTAGTACACCGCTGAACGACAATACTGTGAACGATAATACCGTGATATACCGAGAAATCTCGCGAGATTAACGACTTTCTATTAAGTTCTTAACATAGTCCAACGAAAGACTGGTTCACCGCTAATTTAAAAATAATAATAAAAATATCTTTTCTTTAATTTAGCGCCTGACAAACGCACTGCGCTGTACATTTACATGTTATGCAATTGAAACAATCTTAACTAGTTAACTACTAACAGAACAGACATTTGTAATACAACGGCGCTAATAGCAGCCTACAAAGCAAATCCGCCCTAACGGGGCTCGAACTCGGTACCTCTCGCACTCTTCGCCAGATGTTATCCAACGCGCCACCGGACTCGAACGAAAATTCGTGATTTGAGGGCTTCAAAATTTACATTTAAGTCAGTATTCAGTAAGTAAATTACTTCATTTCTATTTTTAGTCATAAATGTGTATAATTTCCGTTCGGATTTTAATTATCGTTACAGTTTTTATTCAGTTCGGCATCATTTATTTCCGTTTCCGTTCAGTTTTCGTTCTTAGAATATTTTCAGTTATCGTTATACTTATCGTTAACGGAATGGATTATTTTCAGTTCGACTTATCGTTTCCGTTAACGAATATAACACTATTATTAATATTATATATATAGAGAGAGAGAGACAGACAGACAGACAGACAGACATATAATTATATAGACAGACATTATATATAGACAAACATTATATATAGACAGACAGAGACAGGTAGAGAGAGAGAGAAAGAGAGAGAGAGAGAGAGAGATCATAAAAATGTGTCCGTGTGTAACAGTGTGTGTGTGTCTCTGTGTGTGTGTGTGTGTGTCTGTGTATGTGTGTGTGTGCATGTGTGCGTGTGTGTTATATAACCTACGCCGTGAACGAAAAAGACCAAAACGTCCCAATTCTTCTCGTTCAATGCACTATGCTAACAATTCTCAACAACTGTTTTATTCGTCACCAATGAAAAGCTGAATCTGAAATTTAAATAGTCCGCTAAAAATAGCACGACACTGACGTCATTTAGAGAAAACGTCCCTGCAAAAATGACGATCAACATCGTCTGCGACCTCTATCGGAATGGGAGGAATACATTTCCAACAAATTTTGTTGCAATACAATACAACTGTATGTGATACAATATAACAAAATTGCTTTTGATATTGCCGTCCACCATAGAACGAAAATGCGTGACTTGAGGCTTTAAAATATTTGTGTAAATATTCGTGAATATCATGACATTTTTAATATTCGTAAATATTCGTAGGTATTCGTTGATGACGCCAATGTTTCCGTTTTCTTTACGAACTAATTTAAGAATAATGTGCAGTGGTTTTGTAACTGTTCTTATTCTAATGCCAAGTCTTTGGCACTGAATTTTGTACAATTAGTGCCGGATTTTGAAGAATTAAGAATGGAAAGACATTTTTTTAAAGTTAATATTCGTTGGCCAGTTTCAATATCCGTCAATATATTTAGTCAATTGCTACAAATCTTAATATTCGTAATATGCGCAAAGTCGCCGCAAACTCGTTATATATGTTGCCCTCCGCCTATTGTTCTGAAGTGCACACGACCAAAATAATAAGGATAGAAGGAATGGGAAACAACGGTGTGGACAGCCAATGAAAAGAAAAGCTTGAATAAGACACGGGCTAAGCATGAGAGAAGGAGGAGGAGAAGTAGGAAGAGGAGGAGGAGGAGGAGGAGGAGGAGGAGGAGGAGGAGGAGGAGGAGAAGGAGGACGAGGAGTAGGAGAAGGAGGAGGAGGAGGAAGAGGGGAGGATGGAGCAGTGCACTTGATAAATGACGCGGAGTATACAATGGATGAGATAATCTATTCGCACCCATCGCTGGAGGAACAAAATGGCGGCAGGAACTGATGATAATTGCACAATTCTATGGGTTAGTTATTATTCCCGTTGACAATTAATGAATCGAATATATTATTTGCCTTAGAGCAGAGGTATCTAACATACACCGTCAACGAAAAAGACCAAACGTCCCAATTCTTCTTGTCCAATGAACTATGTCAACAATTCTCAACAACTGTTTAATTCGTCACCAAATTAAGCTGATTCTAAAAATATATATAGTCCCTGCTAAAAATGGCACGACAATGACGTCATTTAGAGAGAAACGTCCATGCTAAATGGCGATCAACGGCGTCTGCACCTAGAGACCTCTACTGGGCGGGAAGGAATACATTTCCAACATATTGTTATGCAATATAATACAACTGTATTTGATACACGGAAGAGAAAGAGCAGGAGGCGGAGGAGGAGGAAGCAGAGGAGGGAAAGGAGGAGGCGGAGGAGGAAGAGGTGGTGGTGGATGAGGAAGAGGTGGTGGTGGATGAGGAAGAGGAGGAGGGGGAGTAAGAGGCGGAGGAGAAAGAGCAGGAGGAGCAGGAGGAGGAGGCGGAGGCGGAGGAGGAGTAGGTGTAGCAGTGCACTTGATAAATGACGGAGTACAATGAATGAGATAATCTATTCGCACCCATCGCTTAAGAACAAAATGGCGCCAAACGTTACAAGTCAATGTGTTAGGTATAATCCCCGTTGACAATGAACTGAATATATTATACGCCTTAGTGCAGAGGTGTCAAACCCCTTTCAATGGCGTCCCCATAAAATGTGTGTACCTTCCTACGCTGAATTCCTGCTTCCGTTCTATCTTTCACGCTCCATGGATACGCAGTTACTATCCACCTTGCCAACCTACCCCCCACGAACTGGTTCCCTACCTTCCAATTCTCCCTTCGTTTGTTCCCTACCTTCCTATTCTCCCTGCGCTGGTTCCCTACCTTCCTATTCCTCCCTGCGCTGGTTCTCTACCTTCCTATCCTCCCTGCGCTGGTTCCCTACCTTCCTATCCTCTCTGCGCTGGTTCCCTACCTTCCTATCCTCCCTGCGCTGGTTCTCTACCTTCCTATCCTCCCTGCGCTGGTTCCCTACCTTCCTATCCTCCCTGCGCTGGTTCCCTACCTTCCTATCCTCGCTGCGCTGGTTCCCTACCTTCCTATCCTCGCTGCGCTGGTTCCCTACCTTCCTATCCTCCATGCGCTGGTTCCCTACCTTCCTATCCACCCTGCGCTGGTTCCCTACCTTTCTCTCCAAACTGCGCTGGTTCTCTGCGTTCCCACACTCTCTTCCGCTGGTTCTCTGTTCTCGGCTGTCATTGCTATACGAGCTGACGAATGGCGGGAGTCTTCTTTGGCGGGAGATGCAGCTGATGCTACGGTTGCAGCAGCAGCAACTGATGCTGTGTATCGTCAACGACATTCGACGCTAATTCCGACGACAGCGCTGAGCCGCATTCGCTTAAGCACAGAGCAAACAGACGAAAGACTGACTCTGCTGCTGCGAGCGCTTCTTCCTCAGCGCTGCTCTCCGTCGTCGGTCCATGTGTGACCCGTGGACGACGTCTCCTACGTCGCTCACTAGGGGCGCCAGTCTGGACGGCTTTAACCAGCGCTAGATAAATCATGGAAGGGAACAATCGTCAACTGTATCTCTGATCTGTCTTTGTGTCGTTCCATATATCTTTTGTCTTTGTCTGTCTGTCTGTCTGTCTGTTTGTCTGTCTATTTATAGCCTTAAGCTTCTGCCTAACTTTGACGTACTTGCGAAAGAAACAGAAAGAGAGAGACACACACAGAAAGGAAGAGATTGGTACAGAGATAGAGACGCTCAGAGAGAGAGAGAGAGAGAGAGAGACAGGGACACACACGCACAGACAAACGAACAAGAGAGAGTGAGAGAGACTGAGACAGAGACACTGCGGGGGCTAAAGATAAACTGCTCCACATGTCGCACAAATCATCGACCACAATTATTATAGCCCGAGACCACAATGGACAATGCCTGGCGAATTATGACGATGATAACGATCATGCTGCTGCTGCTGCTGCTGCTGATGATGATGATGATGTCATGATGATGATGATGATGATGATGATGATGATGATGATGTGATGATGATGATGATGATGATGATGATGATGATGATGATGATGATGATGATGATGATGATGATGATGATGATGATGATGATGATGATGATGATGATGATGATGATGATGATGATGATGATGATGATGTGATGATGATGATGCTGACCATGATTACGGTAACAATGATGTCTCGACAAATATCTGCCCAGTCGGGGATTTGAACCCCCGACCGCTCGATTGACGGGGCAGTATACGCCAACCACAACACTATCGAGCGCCCACATACCACGCCATGCAATGTATTAAACTTTAGCAAAGGTATTTCCATCTTTTTCTTTTACGATGATTCTTTGCATCTTCAGTGTTTCCGAGCGAGACAAAGGAATTCTGTCATTTCACGCGCTTCGAAGTGACATGCGCACTCGACCAGGTGCTCCTCTTCCATCGCGCCCTCTATGGGCGCATGCGCGTCGGTACCTGCGTACGGACGAACTTTGGATTTGTCGGATGTTACGTCGACGTCTTAGATATTCTGGATCAAAGGTGCGCTGGGAGGCGGTCCTGCACCTTTGATGTCGTCGAGCCGACCTTTGATAATCGCCGCCCATGTAATGTGGAGCTGAAGAACTACCTGGAAGTGGAATATACCTGCATCACAGGTGAGAGACAGTCGCCACTGCAGGTGTTCCTCTCACGTTGTCTGAGATTTTATGGGTGACGGTGTAACTGGAGAGAAAGCAGATGGATATTTAATGGACGTGTCTTTAAACATCGACGGAACTGTCAGTCTGTGATGTTCTTTGCATATGAAGTGATTTGCTAGATAAAGGGATGGAGAAATAGAAAAAAAAGACAGACAGACAGACAGAAAGACAGGCAGACAGACAGACAGACAGACAGCTCCTTTAGATTGATTGACAGATACGTGGATAGATTGAGAGATATAATCTGATAGATAGAGATATAGATATCGGGATGGATGAATGTGTGTATGTATGTATGTATGCATGCATGTATGTATGTATGTATGTATGTATGTATGTATGTATGTATGTATGTATGTATGTATGTATGTATGTATGTATGTATGTATGTATGTATGTATGTATGTTTGTATGTATGGATGCATGGATGCATGCATGGATGCATGCATGGATGGATGGATGGATGGATGGATGGATGGATGGATGGATGGATGGATGGATGGACACAGATTGAGAGAGATGGATAGGCAGACAGACAGATAGACAAATAGATACACAGACACGTACGGAATATAAAATTTTTGAAAACATATGACGAATTAAGTAGAAGGAGCTAAATAATTTAAACAAATTATCTTATTAAACCACAAATACAGAACAAAACTAAACCTAGATCCTGATGATGTGGCTGTTCCTCTGTTTTCCAGTGGCCAGTGTTCCTCCTGGCAGCTGTGAGACGTCCATATCGGAAACCAACTCACTTCCTCTCAACCGACACGACACAAAAAAGTGCGGAACTACTTCCTATCCCTGGCGTATCATTGCGCCGCGACTCGGTCAACGCATCAACGTTACGCTGGTTGACTTGTCAAACGCTTCGATCAAAGAACTGCCGCCATCTTCGACCAGCGCAGCAGGGTGCCAGCGTTACGTAACAGTTAACGAACCGTTACGTCATACGTCGCGTGACGTATGCGTCAGACGGTCAGTCCGAGAAAATTTCGTTTATACGTCTGAAAGCGAAATGGTCGAATTGGTGTTCAATATGAGCGCCAACAGCGGAGAGTTTCTGCTAATTTTGACAGGTAGGACCATAGTAAGGTAATTAGTATTGTTGTTTAATTAATTGAATGAACTGATGTGTCTTTGAAGAACGCTTTTTGTGTGCTTGATGTTTGCGGATTTCTTGTGACGGGCATGGACAAGTTGTTCACACATACAACTCTCTCTCTCTCTCTCTCTCTCTCTCTCTCTCTCTCTCTCTCTCTCTCTCTCTCTCTCTCTCTCTCTCTCTCTCTCTCTCTCTCTCTCTCTCTCTCTCTCTCTCTCTCTCTCTCTCTCTTCTAATTAATATATGTATATATTTTTATTATTGCCATTAGTATAGGTTTTAGCAGAAATAGAGTTCTGAGAAATCGTCTTACGGCAGGACTTCTAAACGTCTTCTATCTAATTTCTGAAGAAAAGAATTATTTTGCTGTATCAGAGGCCACACAACAATGGTCGAAACTATTATTCAAATTGTAAGTCACATAATTAGCTGCAGCAGTCGGAATATCCATTCTAGGGAAAGCATCCACAATACCATCATCAACAGATAATGCGGATTAGAACTGTTGAACTGTTCATATATATAGGCTAGGCCATATATATATATATATAGATATATATATATATATATATATACACACATAATATATATAATATATATGTATATACATATATAATAATTATATATACAATATATATACCTGTACATATATAATAGTAATTTAGTAATAGTAATAATAATCATAAAATACTTTATTAAGCATTGTGCGGTATATACCTTATAAAGAATAGCTGAATCCTATTATAAAGGACAGCGACCGACGTCATTGAAGTGCAGCATCTCCAGAGAAGCAGAAACTTTAAGCTTTGTTTCGCTAAAGACACAAGACAGGCCACATCCTCCTTATCCTCCTCAACCTCATTCTCCTTCTCTTTCTCCTCCTCCTCCTTCTTCCTCTTCCTTCCTCTACTCCTTCTCAACCTCATCCTATTTATCCCTGATCTCCTTCTTCCCTTTTTCCTCCTCTTCGCCTGTCTCCTTTTCCTCCTTTCCTTTTCCTCCTTTCCTTTTCCTCCTTATCCTCCTCCTCTGCCTCTCCTCCTCCTTGAACTACTCTTTTCCAGCTTCTCTTCTTCCTCCTCTTTCTCTTCCTTCTCCTTCCGCTCCTATACTCCTTTTCTTTCTTCTTCTCTTCCACTTAAACCTTCTCCACCTCCTTCCATATTCCTCCTTCTTTTCCCGCTTCTCCTCCTCCTCCTCCTCCTCTTCCTCCTCCTCCAGTCACTCACTGTATCCCTCAAATCTAATCTAATCATTCATTTCCTATCTCAGTCATTTTCTTCCTCGTCTATTTCACATCTGTTTGATTTCCAGTCTTTTAAGAGAATCCGTCTTAATTTCGGTTTACAAACAAAACAAAAGAAATCTCTCTGCAGACTTCGGCACCAAAATGGCGCCGGCGCCAAAACGATTGTCGTCCAGGCATCACGCAACCCATTGTTTCATTTGATTGTTCTTTGTCTTCTGTCTTCCCGTTTCTTGGTATCAAGGAAATCCTCTTATTTCTGTCCAAAGGATTCTTACATTGGAATGAGAGTTTGTTTTAAAGTCGGCTTAGATTGGTGCGTTGTATGTTACGATAAAAAGCTATTGTTATTATCAGCATTATTACTATTATGATTATTAAAAGAAGAAGCAGCAGCAGCAGTAGTTGTAGTTGTATAACGCATTTATTGAGCGCCACTATCTAATGACCAGGAATCAATCGGTGGGCCTGAGCAATAGTTATTGAAGGACGTTGTCAAGGTGACTGACTGTGCAAAGTAACCGTCGCAATGGAGGAGACTTGAACACTTAGTCTCCGCGTTCAAAGCCTAACGCTCTAACCACTCGGCAACCGTTGTCAAAGTTTCCACTCTAGACAAAGATTCAACAATCGCAATTACATTGCATTGTAGTGAACGATTGCATGCATGTAAAAGATGCAGATTATGCACAGACAAACATCCACAACTAAATATTATATAACTATAATTAGCACACTGACAAACCCAGAGGTGCAAAAAACCAAACTTTTTCAAAATGAAAAGTTGGTTTTTTGGTTTTTTGGTTTTATTTGTTTTTTTGTTTTTTGTTTTTGTTTTTCAGATTTTCCCATTTCGGATCATAAAACTCATAAAATGGCATAATACCGTTCAAATTAATTAGATGCATATAACTAGAACAGTAGAACCGTAGAATGTCATAAAACGAAGTTAACAAAGACCATACAACAATTGCCAAGAGACATGAAGAGACGACATTTTTGGCATTTATAATTTTGAAATTTGTAAAAAACCAAAAAACAAAATTTGCAGTTTTTTTTTTAAACAAAAAAAAAAACAAGCCTTTAACAGCCCTGGACAAACCAGACTATAGTACATTAGACCATATTAAGAATACATTTGAAACGTATCTTGCTCTAAGCCACCTTTTAGCACTCGCTAGGGAGCAACAAAATGGCGACAAATAGCCATTAGTCGGAGAACACTCTTTCAATTAACGGCTCTATGTCGAGCGGAACAAGCCAGCACTTATACAATTAGGAGGAAGTTGCTACTAACACACGGCACCTCGCTGCGTCCCTTAATGCGTTTCCGTTCTGTTAAGACGAAATAGGACGCCAAATGAGCCGCAACATATTGAATATAGATGCGAGGTTGACTGCCGAGTGCCGACAACCCCCTCTCCCAACTGTGCATCCGCATTTACACCATCGGCTGTTAATAGCTAACAGATCTGATGGCAAATCAGACTCGCATTTGGCTTGAAATTATTTGTACATTTTTTATTTGCCTTGAAATTTTTTCTTATTTTTTATTTGGCTTGAAATTATTTTTTATATTCTTTTATTTGGCTTTAAATGATTTTCTTATATTTTTCTTTGGTTCGAAATAATTCTTTTAATATATTTTTTTATTTGACTTAAATTTATTATTTTATTTTCCATTAATAGCTGTGCCATCAGTTGATGTTTTGTGCAGTAGCTACCAGCGCTATAGAAGTTATTAATTGCTATTACCGTCATCGTCGTATAATTTCCTATTACATTGAATCCGTAACCGTCGCATTACAAGGCGAGTGCTCTAACCAATCAGCTACCGTAGATGATGGATGGATGGATGGATGGATGGATGGATGGATGATGGATGGATGGATGGATGGATGGATGGATGGATGGATGGATGGATGGATGGATGGATGGATGGATGGATGGATGGATGGATGGATGGATGGATGGATGGATGGATGGATGGATGGATGGATGGATGGATGGATGGATGGATGGATGGATGGATGGCAGGGCCTGAGAGGGGGGTCCCTTGCTGCCCCGGGGCCCGGTTCTATGGCAGGGGCCCCTGGCAGGGGCCCGGAAATGTCTAAAACTTTTTTCAAACTGAAGAAACCTGGGGGTTTTGGTCTAATGCCGTCTAATTGTTCAATTATATAGGTAATCAAGTATACATGAGGTACTAAATTTCTTTACCAAAATGTAAGCCAATAATTAATGTGACGGTGGAAATGGGACTGAAAACAGTGAAAAGGTTAGCATTGTTGTTAACGAAAACGATTTAATAACTGTGAAACTTAACAGTCTCAGTTACTTAGTCAGACTCAGAGGATTTAGGAGTGAGTACAGTAACAGAAGTTGGTCATCACTTATCAGAATGGTTTTGGACTATCTGCTTATTCAAAGTTAACTGATGCAGACAACGAATACAGACAAGGAATACAGAATTCTGACTGAATTCTATACCCCAACAGATTCGTATGCGTGGCCAAGAACTTTTCATTACGGGGTGCGTAATGCAAAGTTCTGGGCCACGTTATAGTTGAGCCTAGTCCAATAACTTGAATTTCAAAAACACTGCTTATCAGTAGGCTTATTTTGAGAATTATCTGCGGTCAGCTTAGAATTGATTATTCGTTTTCTGGGAGGCATAAAATTTGTACTGCAGGATGTAAATTTCTGAATTGAAATTTGAGTTATTGTCAAAATAAATAATAGGTTAACTTACATCTGGTAATAGTAATTTGTCACAATATATAATTGATATCAAATTACCAATATTTGATATTATAATAATTATAATTCCATTACGTTGATAACGAATTATAAGATGAATTACCATCAGAAATGTGGAGCTCAACAAAGGAAAAAAAGATTGTTGAAAGTCAGGAATGCAAACGAGAGACAAACAATCCTTTAAAGCCTTGCATTTTCAATTTAATCAAAAGTGAATGATACAGCAAATCAAGCTGATAATATCGTTGCTAGTATGATAGTAGATGTACGTGTAGTTGATCATGGTAGACTACAGAGCGAGTTGTTGACGTAGTCCATGTGGACAATGCAACACAGCAATTGACGTATCCTCACCTCTTGAAATTAGATATCGCAATGCGATTAATGTCATTTAAAAAATCATTTATCACATTCACATAATCACATTTTCATATTAAATTTCTGTATATTTCTTTATAATTAGAGTCATAGATGGACCTTTTAAACAAGAAATTGATTTTCACATTTACTATTATTATTCAGGGCTTTTAAAAGGAATTTTTAGCACTGCACGACTCCTTAAAAAGCCATAGTGAATTATTCCAAATCGGATGACAATGCACATTCTAAAACAAGTTTTAACTGCACAAAAATGCTTCTACAGCTGCACAAATTCATTTAGAACTGCCCTTTTGTGTAGAACTGCACACTAAAAGCCCTGCTATTATTATTATTGCCCTTATTATTATTCGTTAAATGTAGTTTGATAGCGTTTTTCAGGCTTACACCAGACTTTTGGACTTAATAATAAAAACGAGGGGCCCTGATGGATGTCTGGCCCGGGGCCCGATTTGGCTCTCGACGCCCATGATGATGGATGGATGGATGGATGGATGGATGGATGGATGGATGGATGGATGGATGGATGGATGGATGGATGGATGGATGGATGGATGGATGGATGGATGGATGGATGGATGGATGGATGGATGGATGGATGGATGGATGGATGGATGGATGGATGGATGGATGGATTCACGGATAAATGGATGGATGGATGGATGGATGGATGGATGGATGAAATGGATGGATCAATGAATGTATGGATGGATGGATGGATGGATGGATGGATGGATAAATGGACTGATGGATGGACGGTTGGATGAGTTCAGCGGAACGGTTCCATTCGTTCCAGTCCGTCCAGTGGAACCGTTGGACCGACTGACCTCATAACATCCAGAACAAACCATCTTCAAATAAATAACATACGATCGCTGACCAATAATTTCGAGCGAAGCATAGAGCTCTGTATAGACGATCGGGGGACTGACGGCGGCGTCATATCCGGTGTGGGGCATGGATCATACAATTGTCCAGGCATCACTGACCACCCATAATGGACACAGCTGGACGGACACTGGACAGAAGGGTGGTTGGAAGGGGACCAGGGAAGGGTTCGGAGGGGGGACCGAGGAGGCAGTGAGTGTGAAGATTAGGCGAAGCAGGGACTCTTTATGGTGCGCTATTAGAGGACTGAATGCCTGCTTTGCTTCCGATGGCTTTTCTGTCTTAAGGTCGATTCACATTTGTCAACCGTGGCAGAAAACACTATTCATTCCTTCACTATTCATTCCGTTGATGCCGTGCGTAGGTTTTGGATGACACCCCGAAAAAGGAGAATTGGTTGCCAATGCTGTTGCACTATTCTTTTTTGTGGGCTTTGATGATGACGACAACACTGATGATGATGATGATGATGATGATGATGATGATGATGATGATGATGATGATGATGTCGAAAGCGACGAGGAGGAGGAGGAGGATGGTGATGATGGTGATGATGGTGGTGATGAAAAATGATGATGGTGGTGGTGATGATGATATTGATGATTAAAATGATGTTGATGATGATGACGATAATGATGACGATTATTATGATGATTATGATGATTATGTTTCTGATGCTGCTGATGATGATGATGATGAAGAAGGTGACAATCGTGGTTATGATGATGATAAAACAACGACGACTGATGACGATGATAGAGACGACAACGACGATTATGATGATTACAACGACAAACGCCGACGATCACAATGAGTAGCAATGATAATTCTAAGAGCGTCGTTCGTTCTGTGTGTTCCGTCAGCGGCTGGCTGTCCAGACTTCCCAGCGTCACGTGGTTCCTGGGTGAGATACTCAGCCGATCGGAGCAGCGCTGACGTCGGCTGTTCCGAGCAGACTGACGGCATCAGTTGGCACCTCGTCTGCATGGGACAACAGTGGGCCGGTCACCTAGGCAACTGCACCAGCGATACGTCAGGTATAGGATGATGGAGGGATATAATGTGGAAATAAACAATTATGAGGATTATGATTTCTTTTATAATTATTTTAATTGCTTTGAAGTCAAAAGATAAGATTATTATTATTATTATTGTATTATTATTATTATTATTATTATTATTATTATTATTATTATTATTATTATTATTATTATTATTATTATTATTATTATTATTAGCCTACTATAATTGTTATCGTCATCATCATCATTATTATTATTATTATTATTATTATTTTCATCGTCGTCGTCATCAACATTATCGTCATTATCACTAGCAGTTGGCTCAGAGACTCTGAACATCCATTACATCTTCAGCTGTCGACGGGAATCCGTTGGTTGGTTCCTCGTGTGTGCGTGGGCGGTGGGCCCGCCACTGGTGACTCTTTCCGCTTACTGTGCATTGTTTTGCTAACTGATGTAATATATTCGTTCGTAATGACATTTAACATCCATATAGGCTAGCGTAGGTCTGAGTAGATCTCTTGTAGAGGCGCTATATAAATGTTCAATTACATTACATTAATAGTAGCATTATTATCATAATTATATGTATCCTATCACTATGACGTGAACAATTAATTGATGATAATTATCATGTTGTTAATGATGATGAGTCGATGACAATGACTACGACGATGATGATGATGATGACGATGGTAATGGTTTCAATGAAGGCTCTACATAAATTTCCTTCTTCCACAGATTCCTCTTCCGTGTCCTCTGCCGCCGGAAAACACGATTACTTCCGGCTGAACGCAGGTAAGGAAACTCCAACGAAGTCAGCGCCATCGATTGATGCCTGGTCAGTAAATAGTGGTTGCGCTAAATAAATTCATGATGAAACTCCGACAATAGTCCTACATCATCACCTGTCAAATGGGACACGGATGGTTGGACGCAAAGAGCCTACTCCCCTCAGACCTTGAGCAAGTCCTTCACTCAAAACTGCTAAGTGCCATCGATTAATGTTGATCATTAGATAGTGGCGCTTAATAAATACGAATTTGAGATCAACACGATGCATCCAATGTACGAAATTGTAAACTGACTCAGAATTTCGTTCGGAATATCTGAGTCTTTCTTGACTTGACGCTATAATAAATATCCAGTTACCTCCAAAGGCCTATGGATGAGTATACCTAATACCTATGGCTGACCCAACCATGGAAGTGTGGTTTACGACGGCTTGAAACAGTGCTTACTGCCCATAGTCGCACCGAACAGTAGGGCCTACGTTATGGCAGACAGCTCGAGGGAGACAGTAATTGAAATGAGTAATTATAAATGCACTTAGTAACTTCTATTGCGCCGGTGTGTACTGCACAAGCCATCAGCGGATGGCGCAGTACAACCGAGTCGTAATGAGGTCAACTCCTCCAGAAGATCAGATCGTAGGAGTCCAACGAATGCGATTTGTTAGGAGGATATTAGTGACGGAGATTTTCGTGACTCAGAGAGAGAGACAGAGACAGAGACAGACAGACAGACAAACAGACAGACAGAGACAGACAGAGAGAGAGACAGACAGACAGACAGAGAGAGACAGACAGAGAGAGAGACAGACAGAGAGAGAGACAGACAGAGAGACAGAGAGACAGAGAGAGATCGTAAGTGACAAGAGCCAGACAGTAGGAACTCGGTCGAGAGGAAGAGAAACAGACAGACAGACAGAGACAGAGATAGCCAGAGACAGAGACAGACAGACAGAGACAGACAGAGAGACAGAGACAGACAGACAGACAGAGACAGACAGACAGACAGAGAGGAGGAATTGATCGGAGCGTTTATGTTCCAATCCGTGTTCCATTCCCGGATTATGCGACTGTCTTTCATCTCGATTATCTCGTCATCAGAGAATTGGTCGTCTGCTCCGTTCAGTGCAAAGCGGGATTCATCTGCAGAGCGCCAAAAGAGGAGGCATCTGGAGAGTGACTCCTCCTTTGCAATGCAATTATCTTATGAATGCAATTATCTCATGCATGGCCAATACAATGCAATTATCTCATGGCCAATTAAGCAAATAAATAGCAAAACTATTTTTCAGAAAAAGATACAATTCAAGGTGAACTTATGAAAAATGACGAAGTGTAACATAAACAAAATCTATGTGCTGTCTGTGCTGCATTGTATTGTATTGTTGTACTGTACTTCAGTAAATTTTGCAGTGTATTAGTAAAGTATACGAATTTGCGGATTGTTACTTAGTATTCATATTTAACATTTTGCGTTCAGTTCTGCTGGAAACGATGCACCATACTTCATACACATTCCAGTTGTTTCTCAATAGCAATATTATGACAATGAGATTATATCCTAAATATGGTCATCAGTGGGAGTGTTATCTCCTTGTCAAGCAGGAATCCTTAAAAATTGTCGTCTCATTCGCTAGATCAGTGTTTCCCAACCTGGTTGTCTCGGCGCCCAAGGATCCCGTAAACCTGTCGAGGGGTGTAGCAGCTGGATGGCAGAATGAGAAAAAAGATTGAAAACTACTGATTATCAATCAATCAATCAATCAATATTCGTTTATTCATAAATGCAAGCTGATACAGACGCTCTTGTTAACCCTGTCAATACTGGCATAGGCTTTGAGGAGGTTAGATTATGAAGCGCTACAATTTCGGTGATCTGCGTTTTTTTTCTAGCGACGATGGTCGTTCTTTGGTTGGTCGTGTCTTCTTCGATCAGTCTCTCTGTCCTTCTACTTGGACTCCTCATTCACAGGCAGTAAGTATTTTGATCACACTATATTCATTCATTCATTCATTACTTGAATTTGTATAGCGCCTCTTCAAGGGAACTACTCAGAGGCGCTCCCAACCCAAGCGCGGCCAAATAGGATCGTTTTAAGTTGAGAGAGGAATGACTGAGAAGGGGTTCTAGGAAGGGAGCGGAGTGTCAGAGGTAGGCCATTCCAGGTCGAGGGGCCAATCACAGAGAAGGCACGGCTCTGCCTGGTGGAGGTACGAGCAAAAGGAACAGAGAGAAGACCCTGTTCAGCTGAACGGAGGGAGCGCGAGCCTCGAGCACTAAGGGTGGGGCTACAAAGCTCAATAAGGTAGGCAGGAGCAAGACCCAGCAGGCAGCGCCAAACTAGGGCAGCTACCCTATATTCGATACGCTGCCTAAGCGGGAGCCAGTGAAGAATGTCGCGCATATAGCTGGAGATGTGGTCGAATTTAGGTATGCGGCCAATAAGGCGAGCTGCAGAGCGTAAGACGCGAACCAGACAGCTTAGTCGGGCAGCCGGGAGGCCAACATAGAGAGAGCAGCAGAAGTCAAGTCTGATAGTGACAAAAGAATGGACAAGGGTAGCAGTAGCCGTAGGACTTAGCGAGCGAGCGATAGTGCGTATACTAGTTGGCGCAGTTGGTAGTAACAAGCACGGCTGAGAGAGTGAAGGTGAGGAGCAAAGGTGAGCTCCTGATCCAGAGTAACGCCAAGGTCACGGACCACAGAGGAGAAGACAAAATGAGGAAAGGCGGTAGCAAGGGCAGCCATATCTAGCTTAGCCAGCTGCTGGCGAGTGCCCAGCCAAATGAATTGAGTTTTTGAGGAGTTGAGGCGGAGACGGTTGGACGACATCCAGGCCCCCAAGGCCGCCATGGCCAAGCTCATATTGCGGACGGTACCAACGGCGTCAGAGGCGAGGCAATGTTGGTAGGCCTGAACGTCATCTGCGTACAGCTGGGCCAGCATAGCGTGGGAGGCGAGGAGAGAGGCGATATTGACTGATAGAGGAATGGATGGACGGACGGACGCGTACGGACGGACGGATGGATGGATGGATGGATGGACTGACGGACGGACGGACGGATGGATGAATGAATGGATGGACTGACGGACGGATTGTCCGGTGGATGGGTGGATGGATACCGAAGGACAGACAGACGGCAACAGACTGACAACGATCGAGAGACGTGAATTCATGAATTGTTGTGTTGCTAAAAAACCTGCATCGGATGTCATAGATCCTAGACGCAAACCCGTCATCTGTGACAGTCAGGACCCTCTTCCCCCAGACCAGTCAACCAACCACCAGAACAATCACCCCATCTCAGCAATCCCAATCCCACAAAAGAGACGATTTGAAATCTCTACAGCTCCTCGTGTGACTTCTCCAACGGGGAATTTCCTTGACCGCGAAATGCACAAGATACGCCTGCTTTGGATCAATCAAATGCCTGTCAATCAAACTCCATGTCACTGAAAATCATGTTAGTCAAAATCCTGTCACTCAAAACCTTGGTAATCAAAGCCCTGTCAATCAAATTCCTGTCACTCAAAATTCTGCTAATCAAAATCCTGTTAATCAAAACCCTGTAAATCAAGTTCCTGTCATTCAAAACCGTGTCAATCAAAACCGTGTCAATCAAAACCTTGTCAATCAAAACCCTGTCAATCAAAACCTTGTCAATCAAAACCTTGTCAATCAAAACCCTGTCAATCAGAACCCTGTCTTGTTAATCAAAGCCCTGTTAATCAAAACCTTCTCAATCAAAAACCCTGTAAATCAAAACTCTGTCAATCAAAACCCTGTCAATCAAAACCCTGTCAATCAAACCTTGTCAATGAATAGCACTTCTTCGGATATACGCCACGGTCGTTCTAAAGTCGTTATACGTCTCAAGGCCACTCCTTGGGGCACAGTATAGCGTCTCTTTATGAGGCCAGGCAGATGTCCTTGTCTCAGCATCAGTAACGGCAACAATGGAGCATCTTCTTTTGTTCGCCTCCTGAGTACAACTAGGACATTGGCGGAATGGATGGTCATCCAATTCTGCGTCGATACCTCAAGGAATTGTCCCTTAAAAATAGACGTAACTATATTGTATTGGGAAAGAACAGATTATATAGAGATTCAATATACACTGTGTCCACGATAAAGTAGATCACTAGACTTTGTTAAATATCTTGGTCAATTGTACTATTATAGGTACTAAATTTGGTGCACATGAACTTCAGTCTATTCCATCTAAACCCTGCAAATTTTATTACAATTGATGCAACGGTTACGAGGATATACCCTTATGAAATTGGGTGGTTCAGGAACCAAGTTACCAACACGTAAAACGCATAGAATTACGTCATTTTTCTGGCTACCGCAGGGATAGGCTGTTGTTTATAAGCGTCATTTTCGGAAACAATTACACTACGAGACCTGTTTTACGTAACAGTAGTTGGTTAAAGAAATGGTTTTCAGTGCAGAGGACAAGATTTTAATCAAGGAGTTGAGAGAGACGAATGGGTATGGCGTAGGAGACTCATTACAGAATTTCCAATGAAAAATTGGTCCCTAGCTGGTGTCAGCAAGCTGTTAAAAAAGTTGCCACAATCGGATCAGTTGCAAGGAAACCACGAGACGCAAACAAAACCACGGACGCAAACAAATATCAATGCTGTCGTAGACTGGTGCTGAGTCAGGATGATCAGCCGCGCACGCATCTGTCGATGCGTTTTACGTGTTGGTAACTTGGTTCCTGAACCACCCAATTTCATAAGGGCATATCCTTGTAACCGTTGCATCAATTGTAATAAAATTTGCAGGGTTTAGATAGAATAGACTGAAGTTCATGTGCACCAAATATAGTACCTATAGTACTACAATTGACCAAGATATTTTACAAAGTCTAGTGATCTACTTTATCGTGGACACAGTGTACATAGGGTTCTATGCATGCATATATATATTCGTATATATGTACATATATATATGTATATACGTATATATACATGTATATATATATAATATATATATATCCACTTGATGAGCAAACAGAGCAGAACAACTGAATACTTGTATAAGCAACAGAAACACTTTTGTCGTTGACATATCTTCTGAAATATTATTGAAGAAGACTCATCAAGTGTCGGAAATCGAAAACAAGAACACGTTAATGGGATAAAGAAACGGTTTCACCGAAACCAGAAACAGATTTGCCGGAACAGAAACACATACGGAGGAAATTGAAACGCATTTGTCAAAACAGAAAAACGAAAACAGTCGTCAGACACGGATTTATCAGAAACATCGAAACAGATTCGTCCTCTAAAAAGAGGAAAGCGATTTGTTAGAGGAGCAGAAGAGGAGGACAAGCGCCATTCTTGTTGTCAAAACAACGGAGGTCTTATCGATGAAATTATCGAAGTACTATAATGCTAAAACTCTTCGTATCTCCTGCGGATATTGAGTGGATTATGATCGATCGAGTGGGCGAATGAATAATGGATGAACGGATGGATGAACGAATGAACGAATGAACGAATGAATGAATGAACGAATGAATGAATAAAACGAGTGAGTGAATGAATGAATGAATGATTGATTGAATGAATGATTGATTGAATGAATGATTGATTGATTGAATGAATGAATGAATGATTGAATGAATGAGTGAATGAATGAATGAATGAATGAATGAATGAATGAATGAACGAATGAATGAATGAACGAACGAACGAATGAATAAATGAATGAATGAAGATGTTTTGCCAACAATGGCTCAGTCCTGTGTTGTATCTCGGAAGTAATGCACATCCGTATTAACTAAAACGTATTCTACCTAAAGCAGTTTGCAACTTCGCCACAAGGCACGTATCCTATTGCATCGAGAGACAAGCCTTGGGGTTTAAATGTAATTTTTTAATAAAAACTGGTTTCGAAAAGCCTCGTGGTAGATGGATAAAGTCAAACTTGCCATGCATCAATATGTCACCTCTGGGATATCCTCTGACCTTACTACATCCATTTGTACATAATGGCGCCTGAAAACTTTCTCCATGTCTGGCTGCCTATCTCTCTCTCTTCCCCTCTCTCTGTCTCCCCTCTCTCTGTCTCGCTCTCTGTCTTTCTCTGTGTCTGTTTCGCTCTCGCTGTAGAGATGACAACTGCTGGATGTATTGGTTGAATAGACAATGAATGCCTTTGCTAGGGACCTTTTGATTGGTTCTTTTGCTACTCTTGTCCATATGTAATCTTCGTTCGACTGGATTTATAGCAGCGAGACTTAATTTCGGTTCTGACCACCAGGGGGCGAATGAAGGCTCCATAAAGATCGTCAGGAGTCGTCTGCGGCACGACCCAACAGCGCTCCAAGCGACCGACGGAGAGAGAGAGAGAGAGAGAGAGAGAGAGAGAGAGAGAGAGAGAGAGAGAGAGAGAGAGAGAGAGAGAGAGAGAGAGAGAGAGACACACACACACACACAGACGGACATACAGACAGACAGACAGACAGAGAGACACACACACAGACGGACAGACAGGCATGCAGACAGACAGAGACAGATAGAAAGAAAGAGACAGTGACAGAGACAGAGACAGACAGATAGAGAAAGCCGACCTCTGAGACACGAGACTTCTCATAGCCGAAGATATCGTCTTATGATTCTAGCCACCGCCAGATGGATTGGACTGTTCTGTTTGTCTCTCTGTATCTCTCTCGCTCTGTCTCTCCCTGACTATCTGCGAATATCTATTGATGTGTGTGCGTGTCTCTCGACAGAGAGAGAGCGAGAGAGAGGGACAGAGACAGAGACAGAGACAGAGACACACACACAGAGACAGAGACAGAGAGAGACACAGAGACACAGAGAGACACAGAGACAGAGAGAGCGAGAGAGACAGACACACAGACGGACAGACAGACAGAGCAAGAGAGAGAGAGAGAGAGAGAGCTGTCTCTATGTCATTCTTTCCTATTTGTTCAAAAGGATATAGATCTATTCGAGGTATATTCGTTTGCTTTTTTTTATAAATTATCATTTATGGCTCTCTGCTTATTATTAGCACTATTATTAGTAGTTTTATTATTATTTTTATCGCCTGAGGCAGAAAGAATCCCTTAGACTTTAAGAAACCATGCCTAATTATGGTTAAGCCTTAAGGGTTCTCGTCACCCCATCGTGTTGCATGAAAGAGCTCCTAAAGCCCCTTACTATTAATTATTATTATTACTGTTATTATTATTAGTAGTAGTATCATTATTACTATTATAATTGTAATTATTATTATTATTATTACTATTATCATATTATTATTATTTTTTTATTTTTTATTTTATTTTTTTTTGCCCTGAGGTACTTCATTCCCCAGGGTCATTCCCCAGGGTCTTATTATTATTATTATTATTATTAGTAGTAGTAGTAGTAGTAGTAGTAGTAGTAGTAGTAGTAGTAGTAGTAGTAGTAGTAGTAGTAGTAGTAGTAGTAGTAGTAGTAGTAATAGTAGTAGTATTATTATTATTATTATTATTATTAGTAGTAGTGGTAGTAGTAGTAGTAGTAGTAGTAGTAGTAGTAGTAGTAGTAGTAGTAGTAGTAGTAGTAGTAGTAGTAGTAGTAGTAGTAGTAGTAGTAGTAGTAGTAGTAGTAGTAGTAGTAGTAGTAGTAGTAGTAGTAGTAGTAGTAGTAGTAGTAGTAGTAGTAGTAGTAGGAGCAGCAGCAGCAGCAGCAGCAGCAGTGTTACAGTAATAGTATTGATAATTGACTACTATTTCTATTTTCTTGTAGGATCAAGAAGCGTCGGCGAAAGTCGAGGTCACGTGGGGACCACCACGTGACGACCGAAGAGTGCGTGACTCCGCCCCCCGAAGAGCAATCGTCGGAAGTGCATCACACTTCCGGTTCCTGTCACGTGTACCACGCCTTCCTGCAGCAGCACAAGGGTCTCTTCACTTCCGTCGGGTTCCAGCCGTCGTCGAAGCACCAGCGCCTCCAAGCGAACAACTGCGCCTGCGTCTGCAAGACGTGCGTCGTCGGTTCGCCGTGCATTCGCCAGGGGGAGCAGCTGCTCGTTATACCGAAGGACGATGAGGACGATTGCGCTATAAGAACGAGCGACACGTCCAAGTCCTCGCTCTTGATGGGGGTCGATCACTGCCCCAGGTGCTGCACGCACAAGGTCCGCGATAATAACTACGAATAGACTGAGCGCCATCGATTGAGACCTTGCTCTTTGGCGCTATAGAAGTCGACGTGGGGCCTTAGCTTGGCAGTATACCCAAAACCTAGTGTACGCCGTAGTTTCCAGTCCAAAGGCTGAGTAAGGAGGAGGGCGACGCTAAACATCTTTGTTATGAAATAAATAGTCGATAGGAAGTAAGTAACCAATCTATTTAGGTGTTCCCTCTTGCAACGTGTTTCGTTTGAACTCCCTATAGAATTCCATATTGGTAATGTAATGGTTACTAATGCGTTAGTTACCGTAATCTCCAGATTTATGCAGCGCCACTCAAGCTCAGTCAAAACAGAATTGGTAGGCAGATAGGTTCGAAATCAAGGGACTTAAGTGCCGCGGTGGATGATGTTTAGAATTGGTGCTGCAAGAAAGAGTGTAATGTAATGTAATTAGCAACTTCTATTGCGCCGGTGTCTAATGCACAAGGCATCAACCGATGGCACACCAAAACCAAGCCGTAATCAGGTCAACATCCAGAAGATCAGTCCGTAAGAGACAGAGAGGCAGCCTAAGGTGGATAAGCAATTTGAAAGAGGTAAGTTTTCAGCCTAGAACGAAATGACACAAGCGACTGAGCAGTGAGCACAGCGTACAGACACAGGAAGAGAGTTCCAAAAAGTAGGTCCAGATACTGAAAAAGCTCGTTCACCGAGAACAGTTCTTGATTTAGGTATGACCAGACAAAGACAATCAGATGACCTCATTGAATAATGATAAGTCAGAGGAATAAGAACAGATTTTAAATATTGTGGTTGGCCAGAGTTCAAAGTTTTATAAACTATGAGCCCCAGTTTGAAACGAATTCTTTGCTGAACAGGAAGCCAATGCAAAGATTTAAGCACAGGGGTTATATGTTCAAATTTGGATGTATTAGTTATGGCTCTAGCCAAAGAGTTCTGAACCCTCTGCAGCTTCAGTATGTTTGATTTATTGATACCAGTAAGAAGCGAGTTACAATAGTCTAGGCGACTGGAAACCAATGCATTTGCCAAAGATATTCTATAGAACCACACGCGTGGCATAATTGGCTGATGGGTTACCTTGGTTACGCTTACCGTACACCCTTAGACATGCGCGGTGAAATTACCGTAAACTAAACTCAGAGTTGAAATTCTAATTTCGTTGATACTTTTAAAGAATTGAGATTTTACATCGGAAGCAATACGAGCAAAGAGCGGTCTGTACAGAATCATGTCATATTATATTATCTATATTTGTAACTATTTGTATAACAAGTGACAAATTGAATAAATTCACAAAATGTGTGCAACGAAATTCTGTCTTTTAGTAAGTTTTAAACTTAACGAGACTTCGCGTTCTTCTAGGCACAATCAATCCTTTTTTCCCATGATGAAGCATGTTAGATTTCTATTATATTCTTTCTGTTGCATAGCATGACGGGCATTTTCTATTTCTGGTCTATTATATGAATTAATTGGCGTGTGGGACTGTCAAGCTAGAGGTCGATGATTCGAAGGGCAGAAATTTGGTTCGAGATTTCTGCTCCATCTGCGCCCCTATAGCCAACTCAGCTCTACGGGTACACTGACCGTACACTGTCGGTGGGACGATGAGACGGCGAGGGTGAGGACCGGCCACCCGCCCTTATATGCCGAGGCTAAGAAAATGAAGACGCTAACGCTTCATACCCAGCGCTAGTTTAAGGGACTGCTCTTCTTCTTCTTCTTCTACTTATTCCACGATATATTATGATCACACTTTCTATTTAAAATTGTATGCGTGGAATTATACCACACTAAATCTTACAGAAGCAGAAACAGAACAAGCTTCTTCTGCCGAGGGCTCGTGAATAAGCTGGTGCCCTGGGCTTACTTTAGAGTAGCGCTTTAGAAATTTGGGGTTTACCATTGCCTATCTTCATGGTCATCATGGAGCTTCCGTAGTTGTTGTTAAACTGGCAAACAACTGAGGACGCAAAGAATCTGACATTGGAGAGAAGGAGAACAGAAGCTTATCAGATTATCACTGGGATAGGTTTTTTGAATTTGCACCATGCAAGGCAACTTGAAGATATAGGCATAAATTATTAAAGAAACTGAAAGAAACATTAGGGCAGAAATTAATAAGTGCAAGGTTTGTAGACTCGTGGAATGGTTTGTATGCATGATAGTAGTGCTGTCTCAGTGGACACGAACACAACCTATTAGGAAAACCCAGAGAGGATTGGCTATTAATAATTCCAATGTAGGTCTGACACAGATTATTATTCCTTTTGAACAACTTAAAACCCTACTTACGTGATTTATGCTAAAGGTAGAATATGCGAAATTTAAATATCGATCATAACATACATGCCTCTAGTCTGGCAAGTAGGCCCTATTCAGTGGCGTAGCCATACAAGGTGCGAAAAATTCTAGCTACGCCACTGGCCCTTTTCGTTATAATATATCTGTATACCTTGAAATGTCTTTACATCTTTATTGGTTGAAAACGATTTCTGAACATATTTACAAACTTTACATCTATTACACATTTTAAACTGCATTTTAAGTAATTTCAATCAATGTTTCATGGACAATTGCGACATCGTCTCTTGAACAAAAAAGTTTCCTCGACAGATGAAGTGCCATATAGAACCGACGAAGTCCAAGTCTTCTGGAGTTGATGACTTAGAAATGGACAGAGGGTCGGTTGATGACAAACTACAACGATAACCAGAAATTAAACATTTATATCTCACGTAATGGCAGAGTATATTATGAGGCGCTAACACTTCAAAAACAACCTCAAGTGTTGCAATGTTTAGGTCACGTGGAAAAGCAACTTCATTCTATTTTGATATTATCTTTATTCTATTATATCTTCGTTTTTATATTCTCTTTTTTCCATAGCATCTTCATTTTGTTATCATCTTTATTCTTTAGTATTTTTTATATTCTTTTGTATCTTTTTAAACAAAAATCGTTCTAGATATTCAACAGAAAACAAACAAACATTTATGAACACATACATAATATACATACATACATACATGCTTACATACAAACAGCTTCTATATCTTTAAAGTCAACCTGTTAGGGGGGGTCCGATAGCGCATTGGATAACACGCTGGCATGGAGAGCGAGAGGTACCGAGTTCGAGTCCCGTAGGGCGAATATGCTTTGTAGGCTGCTATTAGCGCCGTTGTATTGCAGCTGTCTGTTCTGTTAGTAGTTAAGATTTAAATTGCATAACATGTAAATGTACAGCGCAGTGCGTTTGTCAGGCGCTTCAATAAAGAAAAGCTTATTGTTATTATTATTATTATTATTATTATTATTATTATTATTATTATTATTATTATTATTATTATTATGTTACCTACCTGAGATGAAGAATCGATCTTAAGCAGACTGGAGTTAGTGTTTTCGTTGCCATTCTTCTTGTTAGAACTGCCGTTTTGATCACCCTGTAAACAATTAAGTATCCTAGATACAGAGAAACTAACCAGAAACTGAACGATGCCAGTGTCCCATAATAACAATGGCTTCACACAGCGCACCTTTTGAGACAATACGTGAGAAGCCATGAGTTTTAATTATTATGAAACATTCTCATTCTCATAACTTTCAACGCTAAAATCTAACACTGAAGGAGTTATACTATAGAATAAAAGGTACGCAGTTTCGTAATTAGCAAGAGCGACCGCATACGGACCCTGCTAGTCCGAGATTTAAATCTCTGAAATAAGCCACCACTGGTATGCGAACAGGCAGCCGACAACACAGAGTTACCTGGGACGTACACTCATACCGATGCAGCTAAACAATGGGTAGAAGTTTAAGCAGGATATCTGCAACATTAATTTCCTTCAATATTTCCGAATGCTTGATCAATTCTGCCTCTTTGATTTTTTTACCCAAGAGTTTGTTTTATTTATTATATAATTAGTTATTTATTCGTAGTAGTGGTAGTGTCAGTTGCACAAATGGTAGCAGTGGTACTGTGGTAGTAGTAGTGGTTGTGGTAGCCGTAGTGGTAGAAGTAGTATCTGTAGTAGTGTTAATAGCGTTAATGGTAGTAGTGGTAGAAGTAGTAGCAGTGGTGGTAGGGTTTTGTGGTAAACTCTTCTCTAGCAGAGTGTGTGTGGTCAGCTCATCAGTTGGCGCATAATGATTATGAATTGTGGCGATCGTATTGTAGTGTAGTGTAGTGTTTGAATGGTGTAGTTTTATGGCAATGAGCAACGTACGTAGTTGTAATATCCGTTGTTATTGTTATTGTAGCTGGTCGAAGGTAGCGGCGCTGTATCATCGTAAGTTTCCAGACTATCATTATCCTCACTGAAGCGAGGATTCGAGTATCCTCCTGCTACTCCTCCATATGGTGGATGACGGTTCGCCGGGTAGTACGGTTCGTTCTGGACCTGGTAGGATGGTTGGGTCGTGTACCTGGTGTACGGCCTTGACTCCTGGTACTGGTAGTGGTGCTGGGGACTGCTGTTGCGTGCTTGTGGTTGGACAGGGAGATGGTGTGGGTCATTGGTGTAGTGGTTGGATGCCTGGGTGTGGTTGGGAGCAGGGCTGTGGGCCGCTGCAGGGGTGGGATCGTGGTGGGCCTTGTCCTTGTCCTTGGACTCGTGGACAACGGCTGCAACGGCTGCTGTCGCTGCAACCGGATGTGCTGGAGCTACATGATCGTTGCCATGCGACGCCGGAGTGGTGTGAGCTGGAGTGGTGTGAGCTGGAGTGGTGTGAGCTGGAGTGACGTGCGCTGGAGTGGTGTGAGCTGGAGTTGCGTGGTGTGAATCGATGGAATGAGTGTCGTGGGCTTTGTGGTTGGCGTCATGTTCGTTGGCAGCAAAGGTCTTCATGGCGGCCGTCGAAGCTGGATGATGATGAGGGGACCTGGACAGAGAAAAATACGATTGGAGTGATTGATCTGTCTGTTAAATCAATCAATTAATCAATCAACAAATCAACCAGCCAATCAATCATGTCGTGAAGTGTTTTCAAGGTGGAAATTATCTTAATGGTCGTTGTTTACTCAGTAGGCTAGATGTGAATGTTGAATCTGTTCAATAGTTTGCCCAGCTCTACAGAATGATTCGTATCTTTGAGTCACGCCCATAATAAATTGCAATTTCGGATCACTTCAAATAAACTGGCCACGCCAAGACCAAGGTGTTGATCGCTGCTGAAGTCCTATCGGAGATATATGAGCTGACAAGAGCTTGTCGGTCGACCTCAATTCTCGTTAACGGACCACAAAGAGATAAGTTTATCTTCGACTTTAGACCTCAGCTTATCTCGCAGTTTAAACAATGTCCTTGGTCTCTTTGATACAGTAGGCTATACAACGCCTTTATTCACTTCATCCAGATCAGGTCATTAGTGTTTCATATTAAAAAGATATTATAACTCTCGACTGCATGCTGGCTGGCTGACTGACTGATTGACTGACTGATTGACTGACTGACTGATTGACTGACTGACTGATTGATTGACTGACTGATTGACTGACTGACTGACTGACTTACTGACTGACTGACTGACTGACTAACTGACTGAATGACTAAGTAACTAACTGACTCTCTGATTAACGGACTAACTGACTGACTAACTGACTGACTGATTGATTGATTGATTGATTGACTGATTGATTGATTGATTGATTGATTGATTGATTGATTGATTGATTGATTGATTGATTGATTGATTGATTGATTGATTGATTGATTGATTGATTGATTGATTGATTGATTGATTGATTGATTGATTGATTGATTGATTGATTGATTGATTGATTGATTGATTGATTGATTGATTGATTGATTGATTGACTTATTCATGAACGAAATCTACTGACTTGTGATGATCATCCATTTCGATATCACTGTTGTGCCTGTTGTGGTTGTTGTCGTTGTGATGCGTCGCCTTGGCAACGTACTTGGCCTTCTTGGCATCGCTCTTGTAGCAGCAGCAGCAGCCGACGGCGATGATGAAGGCCAGGAGGACGGCGGCACCACAACCAGCCGCCAGACCAATGATCCACCACTGGGACAGACAGCAGGTGCTCGTCGTCAGCCAACCTTCTCTGCAGGCACAGGTGGCGTCTCTCAGGTCGTTCGTGCTGAACCAGGTGAATGGATCGCTGCATTCGAACGTAACGTTGCAGCTGTCGAAAAGGAAACGCATACAATACAATACAATGCAATATGCAGAACAATCGTATATGTTACAATACAATGCATCTGTATTTTGATTCAATTCAATTCGCTATTGTGGGCCTCACTAACTGGAACCGGTAGCCCGTGGTTACTTGGTTGTCCCGCGGGTGCGTACTTCTACGGCCCAGTCTAGGAGTTTATTGTTGGTCCCAATAGCTGGAACAGGTTACCTCAGTCCCGACCTTTCTCTATCTCTTTTGACCAGACTGAGTTCCGCCAGCGCCTGAAACCTCTCTTTTTTTACCAGTGAAGACAATGGCCGGGGTATAGGGAGCGTCTCTGATCTTCAGTGGCGATATATAAACACTCGACTACCATTATGATTACAACTGTATTTTGGTATTGCCCTCCTGCTAAAGTTCTGAAGTGTACACGACCGTACGACAGAACATCGATGGTGCTGACTCAAGGTCCCTTCACAATAGCTCATATTTAGCTGCCTGAGCCCGGAGCCGAGGTTCGAACCCGTAATGCCAGAGTTGCAGGACGAGCGATCTAACCAATCGGCCACGCATCAGAGTCAGTGTTAGAATTACGGGCTCTCTGGGGCCGTATTCATGAAGATAGGAGTAAGCTATTCGGGAGTAGCGCCTACTCCGGGAATAACTATTCCCTGAATAAAACTTAGTCGTTGTCGGTATTCATAAAACAGGCGCAGACGGCCGATTAGTTACTCTGGGCGTAAAGTGCGCTGACGCTGGGTTTTCCCAATATTTGAGTGGTTATCGTTGATCGCGCATGCGCAAAAAGGTCCGTTACCGACGAAGAGTAAAATAAGTAAGCAAGTAAGTCTAGCCTTTATTACCCCACTATCAAACGCGCAGCATTTGCATCGAAATAGAATGCAAAATAAAACAGAAGTAAAAATAATATATAGTAGGCCTATTAATAGTGAGGAGGTCGGAACATCGAATTTCCCGGTTGTGAGGACAATGTAAACAAATAAAAATTGAAAGACGGTGGTAAAGCTAAACAAATATAATTTAATATAAATGTAAAATTAAGAGGCGTTTTTTGTTACAGTAGGCCTAAATATGAGAGCAAACGTTAATTAGCAGCAAAGGTAGGCCTACAGTAAGAAATGACAAGGAAGAGTGAAAAGATTTGAAGTTTACGGTGAAGTTGGGACAGATCAAGGCCTAACGGATACACGCGGCACTTCGAATGCAACATTGTCAGACATCTCGTCAAATTTTAACATATTCTGACGGCGAAATTAAAGGCAATTTAAAGTTCGCCGTTGGCGAACTAGACGAGTTAATTACAGATTCTCTTAAACACTTATTGATGTCTAAAACGTCGTCGAATGCAACGAATAACGACGGCCGCCATTTTGTTTATCGCCTTTAAGCTGCGAATAGAGGACTTACTCCTGCCTCTAACTCGGAATAGCCTTATTCGCAGCGTAGAGCGTTGCACCTGTCTCATGAATACCACCGTAGCCCACTACTCCCGCGTAGGCCAGATTTAAGCTGCGAATAAGAGTTAGTCATGTCCCATGAATATCGCCCCTGTCTCATGAATACCACCGTAGCCCACTAATCCCGCGTAGGCCAGATTTAAGCTGCGAATAAGAGTTAGTCATGTCCCATGAATATCGCCCCTGGTGACGATATTCAAGATAAAAGGAGATAATGTAAATAAGAAAGGTAAAGAAATTAGAGGTAAGAAGAAAGCCGTAAAGGAGTAAAAGAGGTGATGAAGGTAAAGAGATCACAGGTGTCAACCACTTAGTTCAGAATGTCAAGGTATATTAACATGACTGGATAACCGGTTTCAACGACTTCCGAAGTTCTCAAACTATGAGGACTGGAACTCAGTCTTTATGTTCGAGGTTGCGGCGTGACAGCCTGTTTTGCTAAATAAACGAATATACATAGCTATCTACCCACCAGATCCGTAGCTGTACATCATTGGACATGTATATTAAGAAACACTGCAGTCTATGAGTTTTTGCGTATTGTTAAATAACTATTTCACTGACACAGCACATATAGTTCGTCGTTCTACAGTATATGGACAAGAATTCACGATAGACCACATAATAATAATAATCTTCTGTTAATTTCAAACTGACACAAACGCAGTATACGATTACAATTCAGTATGAACGGATGATCACAAGTTAATACAGGAGTCGAATTTAACTGTATACGGCAGCCATGCAAGGCGCCCATCACGTCCTACATCTCATTTTACCAACGCGCCATCTCGCAAATGATTGGCTGGAGTTGGGAGCAGTATTCTTGTTTTCTAATATCTCCTTCTGGTCTTTCGACACTCCACTTCACAGTATACCAGCCTAATCGTAATCGTAAACTCGGAACTTCTACAGCGCTCACAAAAGCGAAGTCGCGGGAACCAGCTTATTCACAGGCGCTCAATCAAAACAAAATCGATAGGCAGGGTCAAAATTCAGAGAGTCAGGCAGGCAGACAGGCAGGCGGCTAAGGTGGATGGTGTTTGGTGTTCGGACGGCAAGGTAGGCAGGGAGAAGTGTTGGATTCAGGATAGGATTTGTCATAGAGCAGTGTTTTCAGTTTCGAGTGAAAGACCTGTTGAGAGATAGCGAGAGGTGGAATTTTGGTGACTATAGCCTAGCTTACTTTACCTAACCTTCCACGATATATTACGTATCTGAGTGTTTTTCTAGCGCCTATGAATTATATGAATAGCTCCTTACTAGAACGAATTGGTTATTGTGTCGGTAGAACCAGACGGTGAAGGTGTGCCACTCGTCATACTTGGCTCGGTATACGTAGAACCAGTAACTGAAGTTTCGTCAGTCGTTGAAGTGCCGCCAATCGCCATCAGTTGATAGGTCGTCAGCAGGAACAGAAGCCCCAAAACCCGTTTCCCAAACTGCGCCATTTCACGACGAAAACCGCGTTCCTTAAACACCTTTCTTTTGAGTTCTATACAGCGTCGTTCTATAAGTTCAACACACCACCACAGACGCCGAATTCGTTACTACGTCTTGTTCAACTGCGCTGTTGCAGATAACCTTATATCTTATCGAGATCGGCTAATCACTGAGGACTCTGTTCTCAGGCCTACCTGAAGATCTATATCGGCCTGGCAGGAGACAGGCCTACCTGTGAAAAGGCCAAGGCGTGTGTCAGATCTAGGATAGACGACGTCTTTGCAACTGCGGGGCAAAGGTCGACGTCGTCATCGTCATCACTGGATTTGCCACTTGAGAATTACGCCTTCACGATTTATGCAGACCACGCCCGAGGTGGGCGTGGCTAGACTGACGTAGCCATGGTAACTGTCATTTTCTCTTTGGTCATTAACAATTTAACATACACGGAAAATTGATGTATAGTCAGCAAGCGAGTGAGTGACAGAGTGAATAAGTGAGTGAGTGAGGTGAGTGAGTGAGTGAGTGAGTGAGTGAGTGAGTGAGTGAGTGAGTGAGTGAGTGAGTGAGTGAGGAGTGAGTGAGTGAGTGAGTGAGTGAGTGAGTGAGTGAGTGAGTGAGTGAGTGAGTGAGTGAGTGAGTGAGTGAGTGAGTGAGTGAGTGAGTGAGTGAGTGAGTGAGTGAGTGAGTGAGTGAGTGAGTGAGTGAGTGAGTGAGTGAGTGGTGAGTGAGTGAGTGAGTGAGTGAGTGAGTGAGTGAGTGAGTGAGTGAGTGAGTGAGTGAGTGAGTGAGTGAGTGAGTGAGTGAGTGAGTGAGTGAGGTGAGTGAGTGAGTGAGTGAGTGAGTGAGTGAGTGAGTGAGTGAGTGAGTGAGTCGGAGTGAGTGAGTGAGTGAGTGAGTGAGTGAGTGAGTGAGTGAGTGAGTGAGTGAGTGAGTGAGTGAGTTGGTGGCTTGGTGGCTTGGTGGGTGGGTTGGGTTTGGTGGCTGTGTTTTTGGTATAGGTGTATGAGTAGGTGAGTGGGGAGATGGAGCGAGCGAGTGAGTGATTTAGTAAGTGAATTTTTGAGTTGATAGAGCTTTGATTACGATGGGTGTGGATAAGTCGGTGATTGGGTAGGTCTTGAAATTTTCGGAGTTACTGTACTGATGCTAGTTGGTCAGTCGGTTGGTTGGTTCATCTCATCAGCAAGCTATGGAGTTTGATATCTGCCTAAGCTGGGAAGTGAACGGTAGGTCGTGTCCAGTGGTTAAAGTGGTTTGGGTGAGCAGTGGGAACTCCGAAGAGAGTTTTATTGGAACGCATGTGTTATCAGAGTCCTATTGCATGGTGAGCAGTGGGAACGCAAGCAAAGAATTTCAAGAGCAGTGGGGACGCCGTTCCCACAGTTCCCACACCACTTTAAACCCTGGTCGTGTCATGCGCTGGTTCCCTTTCCAGAACGTTAGGTTCGTTCCATTTCAGGCTGAAGGTCCTACGTTCTGCTACGGGATATGGGGCTATACTTAAAGAAGTTAACATTTTACACATTATTATTATTAATATAATCACTTCGATGTTCTATCATTATCATTATATATATAACTGTGGTCCCATTGTGCGTTTGCAAATGGTGCATTAAAGACCATACTTACTTACTTTACTTATTTTTAAATTCAACCAATTAAATGCAGAGTTACCTGCGGAAGAAATCGCTTGAGATATTTAACAGAGGAAACTCTGTCCTTTAGATACCAGATTCTTTCTCTGTATCTGTTCCTATCTCTTTCTTCTGCCCTGCGCCTGTATCTCTGCGCCTAATTGGCGATTCTATATAACTGACGCATTTAAAGGCCCACGTAGGCTATACATCCGCAAACACGATAAAGCACACCTGTTATGTACTGCATCCTCTGCATTTGCCTATAATCAAAGGCTCGTGCCAGATAGAACGCTATCCGGGCGCGGTACACCACTCGACGTAACTGATCACACTTATCAGTGACGTACATTATAGGGCCCTACGAATACCACCGCCTCACTCGTCTGATCACTTCAAAGATCCGATCTATTGCTCAGCTTCCATGACGAGTGCAATGGGGCAGTTTCACCATTTGACTCACGGTCCATAGAAAGCAAAAAAACCTCGCAAAGACTCACATCGTTCGCGTTAAAGGTTCGGCAGGTAGGATATTATTACGGTTTAAGCGGAAGAAAGAGTGAGATGAGGCAGAGTTGCTGGAGAGAGGTGACAGCAACATAAATAGGCCTACCGAGTTACAATAATAGAAAGGTAGAGTGTTACCTGCAAGAAGATATTTTCTCCGTGTCTTCCAATCTCTCCCTGTCTTTCCCAGCTCTTCGTTGCTCTTCCAGTCTGTGTCTCAGTCCCGATTTGACGCCTGAATTTATAGCTCTAGACCGGAAGCAATATCTTCCCACCTGACGATCGAGCTTTCGTCTTTTATAATTTTCCTAATTTCCGGTCGATGACGCTGGAGGTTTTCATGGATCCACCGTGGACCAATGGCACGTGTGCTGATATGCTCAGCTATTCGGAAGAAAGCCTTAAAATCTAAAAATAAAAAGGCGCTATGAGAATCTTTAATATCCGCTGTTTCAGCGCAAGAGACTCCACCCTCCGATCCAAGCACTGATTGACTCTCTTCGTCGGTCCTTGTCCCACTTTGACAATCAGACGATGACAAGACGATGAAGTGTTTGTTGGGATTCCTTCTTTGTTGCGGTTATTGTTAGTGATGATGATGATGATGATGATGGTGATGATGATGATGATGATGATGATGATGATGATGATGATGATGATGATGATGATGATGATGATGATGATGATGATGATGATGATGATGATGATGATGATGATGATGATGACGATGACGATAATGATAATAATAATAATAATAATAATAATAATAATAATAATAATAATAATAATAATAATAATAATAATAATAATAATAATAACAATAATAATAATAATAATAATAATAATAATAATAATAATAATAATAATAATAATAATAATAATAATAATAATAATAATAATAACAAAGACAACAACAGCAACAACCCAACAAGAATAACAATAACAATAACAATAATAGTACTAATAATAAGAATAATAGTAATAACAATAGCAATAATAACAATAATAATAAAAATAGAAATAATAACAATAATGACAACAACAGCAACAAGACAACAAGAATAACAGTAATAGTAATATTAATAACAATAATAGTAATAATAATGATGATGATGACGACGACGGTGGGTGATGGTGGTGGTAGTGATGGTGATGATAATGATGATGATAGTGGTGATGATGATGATAATCATCATCATCATCATCAACAACATCAACTTTGTATTCATCATCATCATCATCATCATCATAATTATTTCTAACATCATAAAATTTTGCTACTTAGTCAGTGTGGTACTTTAGATAATAATTCTTTATCGTGCGTGTGAAAGTGGTGCAACTCCGATAATTATGATATTAATTAGTCGATTGACCAGCTTAATTTCAATTATATATAGACAAATATTACTCTGTCTGCCTCTGTCTGCCTCTGTCTGTCTCTATCTCTGTCATTGTCTCTGTCCTCGTGTCTGTCTCTCTACCTCATTGTCTGTCTGTCTGTGTGTCTCTATGTCAGTGCACGTGCCACATTCAATAACGTCAAATTACCCGACTGAATTCTCCTACTGAAAATTAATAGACAATAGAAAGTCTTTTAATATCTCTCGCAACTGTTTTTAAGACTCTCCTCCATGCAGCTATTTTTGTCTCTTTCTTTGTCTGTGGTCGTGTTCATCTTTTTTGCGTGTATCTATGCCTCAGTGTGTGTTTAATTTAGATCATTAGGCCCAATTATGGTTTATTTATAAAAATAACAACAAGCCACATGAAACTTTAATAACTTAGAGTACAATACAGTTCTATATCCATACCAAAAATGCATATATATAATTACATAAAAATGTATATACTTATCTATATATTGCACTGTACATATGCTATATATGGGTATATAATTATATTCGGTTGGACTTGATAATAATGAAGGATAGAGATGACGTAGATTCAAATTAGGTCATTCTTCTGGGTTTGATGGCCTAGTTGATTCGAATGCTGGACTGGCAACCGAGAGGACAACTATAATGGGGTTCAAATCCCTTTCGTTTTATGTCTGTGGACAATTTGCCTGCTATACTGGCGCCACCTGGTCAACTCAGCCATACAATGAGCACACTGTCGGTGGGTTTACCATGAGACGGCGATTAGGAGGGTTAGCCATTCGCCCTCATATGCATGCCGAGGCTAAGAAAAGTGAAGTTGCTAGCACTTCGTACCTTAAGACAGTGCTTCCCAAACTTTCAGTGTCACGGACCGGCAGGAATTAACTTTTCAATGTCGCGAACCGGCTGGAATTTTCCCACTGCAGAAGGACCGGTGCCATGCGCACTTATTATTTATATCTCTTTTTCGTTTTTGATCACCTAAATTCCTCAATCATGTATCAAAAATTGTTATAAGTGCATGCCTAGCCAATTCTATGACTCTGTTGCCTTATAAATGTTAACCTAATAAGTGCTTTTTGAAATGACTTTTAACAATTTGACCAGTTTCATGACTCACTTTGCGGACCGGCAACTGAGGGCTCGCGGACCGGCACCGGTCCGCGGACCACCACTTTGGGAAGCACTGCCTTAAGGAACTGTTCTTCAATGTTCCTTCGCTTCTTATGTATCTATGTATGTATGTATGTATGTATGACATGTATGTATATTATATGTACAAAGGTACTTTATATCTGCCACGTTTACATAAGTAGCCTACCTCACAAAAGCGCTGCACACATGGCTATCGCTCGTGAATAAGCTGGTGCCCTGCGCTTGGCTTTCGAGTGGCGCTTTAGAAGTTTGGAGATTACGATTACGATTATCTGACTCGTCTAATTCGGCCTCCAAAATGGAATCTACGGTTCTCTCAGCATTTTTCATCCTTCCTCGAAGCATCTTTAGTAATCTTGCCAGTCGCAGCAACATCTTTGTGCGCATGTATGCGACTGACTGCTTGAATCTTGACAATGTATTTAAGAGCGCCTCTGAGGAGTATTTCTTGAAGTGGCGCTATATAAATTTACGATTACGATTACGAAGAGCGTCTTTTGAAAGAACCCTACAACGTCGCTTAAAAACAGCGCAATTCAACCAATCTAATAAAGTATTGTGTGTTAAGATGGCATGAATGTTTCTCTTGAAATGTCTGTAGCGAAATAGTTCGTATATATATTGAATGGTATACACTGCTGTTCAGGGAGGACATTGTTCCCAATGGACGAGAAGTACGATGTATCGTCCTAAGGAAGAGCGGTCCAACACTCCTTCCGTTGGTCATCAATGTGGTTCACGGAGAATGCGGTCGCTTTATCTAATCTAATCTAATCTAATCTAATCTAATCTAATCTAATCTAATCTAATCTAATCTAATAACTTCTATGGCTTCGCTATCATGATGCCCATTACATCAGACGAATTATAAAACCTTGGACCAACGACCGAGAAATTCCGAAAGTCCAACACTGCGGTGAGTGGCTTTCGCCAGCGCTTGATGCCTTTTGCATTAGACATTGGAGCGATTGAAGTTACTAATTATAATTACAATTCATTCATTCATTCATTCTGGAAAATTACGGAGCGACAGAAGAGCACAGAGACAGGGACAGACGAAGATACTGCAGGACGAGAGGCAGAGATAGTGAAAGAGAGGCAGAGACACCGAGAAAGACAGACGGAGATAGAGAGCCATATGATCGACAGTGGCGGCGCCAGGATTTCAGGTTTGGGGGCTAAAGCTCAAAAACCTTCCCTTTTGTCCCCTCCACGCTGTGATTTGCAGTGATTTCCAACTTTTTGGGGGGCTGAGCCGCAGTTAGGGGGGGGGGCTAAGCACACCCTAGCCCCTCTGGCGCCGCCACTGATGATCGAGAAAGAGAGACAGAGATAGAGAATTAATCCGCCACTGTTCGTTTTCTGACGGTGCCAGTCCCAAGCCTGGATAAAGGAGGAGGGCGACGCTAATGGTCTTTGTTACCACACAGCTAGTCGTTAAACAGAAAAACCACCATCGTTTAAAATAAATAGTTTCGCTTTCGTTTAAAATAAATAGTTTCGCTTTCCTTTCCAAGTTTTCCTGTTTTTGGTTCATTTAGTTTCTTTACTGTTTTTTACTTTAACTTTCACTTGGTCACTGCAAGTATGTTTTCAATTATAATCTTTCTTTAAAGGCCACCATTAATTTTCTAATGTAATCTGTAATTTGGTGTCCCTAATTAGCGGGATTCTTTATCCCTTTAGGGCCTCCTTTTTGTAGCCGTGTTGAAATTTATATGTAAACCTGATGATTTTGTTTAATTTGGTTGCAAAATAAACATTTTGTTTGATTGATTGATTGATTGATTGATTGACTAAACTTTAAAGAAGTTAACATTTTACACATTATCATTATTAATATTATTACTTCGATGTTTTATCATTATCATTATATAACTGTTGTCCCATTGTGCATTTGCAAATGACGTATTAAAGACCATACTTACTTACTTTACTTATTTTTAAATTCAACCAATTAAATGCAGACTATTTATTATCCGGAAGAAATCGCTTGCGACGTTTAACAGAGGAAACTCTGTCCTTTAGATACCAGATTCTTTTTCTGTATCTGTTCCTACCTCTTTCTCCTGCCCTGCGCCTGTATCTCTGCGCCCAATTGACGATTCAATATAACTGACGCATTTATAGGCCCACAGGCCCCACATACATCCGCAAACACGATAAAGCGCACCTGTTATGTACTGCATCCTCTGCATTTGCCTATAATCAAAGGCTCGTGCCAGGTAGAACGCTATCTTCGGGCGCGATCAGTGGCGTCGCCAGAGCTTCAAGGTTGGGGGGGAAGGCATAGGAGGATAGAGAAATGAGCGTCCGAAGGACGATCGCTTCGGCGCGGAGCGCCGAGGGGAGGGGTTTGGGGAGGGGGATGTGCCCCTCCCCACTTTAAATTTTTTTGAATTTTCATACTGTAATGGTGGCATTTTAAGCTGTCATAGGAACAAAATTGTTCTATTATTTCAGCGCTGATAGGAGCCAACTGTGACTCGTAGCTAAATGTTAAATGTTCGCGTTTTAATATAGTGACCGTATACGGCCTCGACCCTGCTCATTTTTCAATGAATTGATTGGCTTACATCCTTCATCACTGCTCGCCCGTTCGAATGTACGCCACTCCATTTAAGGTCCCCGTGCAAGGACCGTACGTGCTACTCCGATGTTTAAGATGTAGGCCTAGTTTGAACCGTATTTGAGTTTGACTACAGATAATATTAGCAAACCCGACATTTATTGAAATTAATATAAAAACTAGAAAACACATTCAATATCCAAGAACGCCACAAGCCTTAGGGTAAACAGATTGCTGACCAGACACAATAATTATTAGCAGACATAGTTTACAAATGGTATACAAGCCAAGCAAGAAGGATTCAACTACCGAATCGGGAAGCCAAGCAGTGCTGATGCAGTTTTACTGGTGAACAATCGACAATCGAAACAGAACGCCGACTGCTTTAAACGACTGTACTCGGGGTTAAAGTGGGTGGGAATGCGCGGGAACGGCCTCCCACTGCTCTCGAGAATTGGCGGGCGAAGGAGTATTAATTCATAGATATTTTTGTTCCCTTGTCTTAAAACCAAGATAGTGTGAATCAGTTTGCTATGTTTTGTCTCTGTATATATGTATCTACTTCACAACAAGTATTATACCCACCCGCACGCCACATACATATACATACACATACACACACAAACACATGTACACACTGATGCCTGCTTTTGCGTGCACCCGTTGAGCGAGAATTGGCGGGCTAAGATGTCGCTCAGAGGCAGGCATATTAATAATTTCCACATGTTGTCTTGGACGTCCTGTTGGAATGCGGCTGTGTGACTGGTGTAAATAGGTCACCCCATCATGACTCATCACTGCGAATAGGAGAGATAAACAACATTGGACTTTTCCCTATTCTTCTGTATATTTAGTGTAACGCACAATCCGTCACTTGTTGATTAGTGATTAGTCTTTGAACAGAAAACAAACTTTGGAAGATGAGAAGAGGACCTTCAATGTAAAATGTCAAACCACACACCACATAGGGTACCCCCTAAAAAAAACTCACCGGATTTGCACGAATCCCAGGACCCAGCCTGACCAGGGTTGGGGGCAGCTGCCCCCCCCCCCCGTGGCGACGCTAATGGGCCGCGCGGTGCACCACCACTCGACGTACCTGCTCACACTTATCAGTGACGTACTAGATTAAAGGGGGCTACGAATACCACCGCCTCACTCGTCTGATCAGTTCAAAGATCCGATCTATTGCTCAGCTTCCATGACGAGTGCAATGGGGCAGTTTCACCATTTGACTCACGGTCCATAGAAAGCCAAAAAACCTTCCCAACGAATCACATCGTTCGCGTTAAAGGTTCGGCAGGTATGATATTATTCCGGTTTAACGACGCAAGGCAATTGGCGACGCCCCCTCCTTTATCCAAGCTTTGGCCGGGCACCACCCAAAGATAAGACAGTGGTCGAGTTGTTTTTTATGTGGGTAGTTTCTTTCTACGACACTGCATGCGTCGTAAAGAAGATGACGCGCCGCCCTCCTCCTTTATCTATGCTTTGGACTGGCACCAATTGACTTTGGCTGAAGCATATAGTTTATGAAATGGTATGCTGGTTTGTTCGGTAGCGCTGGGTCTGATTTATCTAACCAAAGCGGGTTCGAGTAAACTGAGAGGACTCTACGTAAGGGCCGTGGATTTCTATTGGCTGATCCTGAGTGAGCAGAAAGTGAAAGAAATAGAGCAGATAAGATAAGAGAGTCTCTTTCTTCTCTTATTCAGAGGACAAGGTTCACGAGACTGAGGTTAGTGATTTAGGGGGTTGTGCTGCCAGGATCTGTCTGTCTGTCTGTCTGTATGTATGTCTATCTATCCATCCATCCATCCATCCATCTATCTGTCATCCATCCATCCATCCATCCATCCAGCCATCCATCCATCCATCCATCCATCCATCCATCCATCCATCCATCCATCGGTTCCATCCATTCATTCATTCATTCATTCATTCCGGATATTTATATAGCGCCTCTTCAAGAAACCTACTCAGAGGCGCTCCCAGCCCAGCCACGGCAAACATCCATCCACCCATCCATCCACCCATCCATCCATCTATCCATCCATCTATGTATCTATGTATCAATCTATGTATTGTATTGTATTGTATTTGAACACTTGTTATAGCGCCGCTACCAGATTGCCCATTCAGAGGCGCTCCCGACTACTGCGCGGACGCTGAATCGGAGTTTCACGCCGAAGCGCATGAGCAATTGCGAGTGAAGGACTTGCCCAGGGTCCCTACGCGTATCTACCTATCTATCTATCTATCCATGCATCCATCCATCTATTAATCTATATATCTATATATTTATTGAGTCACCGAAATAGGGGTCATCTATCTATCTACCTATCTTTTAAAATATCTTATTAATCTCATCGTTGTCCAGATATTGCCATGTATTGTATTGTATTGTATTGCCATGTATTGTACTGTATTGTATTGTGAGGTGTTTTGGTACCTTGACTGTAGATATTATGCAGTTCCACTGAAATTCCAAATCTACCAAAAAGAGACTCACAGACATTTCTTCAAAAGACGAATTCTTCTAGAAAAAAACGAGATTTTCACCGTCAATATGAAGTTTCAGTGTAACATCTTTTTCTAATTGTTGTATAATGTTTCTCAGAATGTAGGCAACTGCGTACATGTAGACCCCTCTGCAGACGAGCACTCTCTTCAGACTGAACCCAAGGGGGAAAAACAGTCCCAAAGTAAATAGCCTCAAAAAGGAACATCCCCAAAGAAAACAGTTCAAAACCCAGCCGGCAAGAAAAAGCCTCATAAGGAAACAGACCCCAAAAGAAACTGCCCCAAAAGAAACAGCCCCACAAGGAAACTGCCCCATCAGGAAGCAATCCAAAATGAAAGCATCCCCAAAAGAAAAGAGCCCCATAAGGAAACATTTCCAGAACTAAAAGCCCCCGGCGGGAACGGCCTCAAAAAACAACCCAAAATGAAAGCAGCCCCAAAGGAAACAGCCCCAAAGGAAACAGCCCGAAAGAGAGCAACCCCGAGAGGGAACCTCCGAGGGTATCAGCGCCCTGCTCATCATTCGAAAGAGTTCCCATCATCAACGCCGATGAGCGGTGCCTTGGGGGCCGAGTCTCGCTTCGACGAGGGCCCACAGTACTCCATGAGTTCCCTAATGATGCAATGATGGACACAGCATTCGCAGACGATTCCCTGCTGGTAATTGTGACCGCTGTCGAGGTACGAGTTGCGCTTGTACTGGAGGAAAGAAGAGGCAGATCGCTTCCCAATGAACGATGCATCGATGGCGCTCAAAGAATCGACGCCCAGATCTTTATCGCTCATGCCTACAATGCCATAAGTAATGTAATGTAACTGAACATTTATATAGCGCCTCTTCAAGATATCTACTCAGATGTTCTCTCTGCCATAGCCTATATGATATTAAAATGTAATTACGAACGAATATAATTACATCAGTTAGCAACAAATGCACAGTTGTAAGCTGGAAGAGTCACCAGAGGCGGGCCCACGCACACGCGTGGAGCCAACCAACGGATTCCCGTCGACAGCTGAAGATGGCATGGATGTTCGCAGTATATGCATACGGATAAGTGTAACATTTGCACACACATACATATATACATGCATACTTACATACATACATACTTACATACATACACACATACATACATACAATACATACATGCATACAAATTAGGGCTGGACATTAAACGCGTTATTACCGCGATTAATGCGTTAATTAATTAATTAACGCGATTAAATTTTTTAGCGCAGTCACTGCGCCCAATTATTTCTAGAAATGCGCTAAACAATTCTTTATAAAATCGCTCAGTTTAAACTTTAAGGTAAAAACTAAAAAGTAAAAACAAGTTGTAAACGCATGTTTGCTTTTGTTTATTGACTGGAAGCATTTATATAGCGCATATTCAATGTAACTACTTGGAGTCGGTAGAGTAGTTGTACTTGTTATCTATTGTGAATTTGCGTTAAAAATTAATCGCGTTATTAAAAATTTTAATCGTGCGATTAATTTCGATTAAATTTTTTAATCGTTGCCACCTCTAATACAAAGCCATGTATAATGTCATCGTTTCACTTACTTCTTTTGCCTGGGTTGTATCGTCCCTGGCAGAGTGTAGCGACCATATGTGAGAGTCGGGGGCCGCAGACGCCCCTCGTGTATTGCATGTCGTCCAGGGTACAGTACCTCGATAACTCTGACCTCGAGGGGCAGAAGAAGAGAGAGACGAGAACGAGGACCAGCTGAACGAAGACCAGGCGTTGAACCACAGACATCATCATCCCCGACATCCTCACCAACGAATCTGTGTGTCAACCGCAGATCATGATTAATTAGATCAGGTATTGCAAGCGGAAGAAAGAGTGAGAGGAGGCAGAGTAGCTGTTAAGGTGGGTGTCGGTTAGGTCGAAAATTGAAAAGTAGAGGATCAAATGAGTCGATGTAAGAATTCTTCAGTTTTTAGTTAAAACCCTTGGGGGTGATGGGCAGAGGAGCCTGAGGTACGCAGGTTGTGAAACACTGCATGGTCTAGTGAATGAGACGACAATTTTTAAGGATTCCTGCTTGCTAAGGAGATAACACTCCCACCGATGACCATATTTAGGCTATAATCACGTTGTCGTAAATTTGCTGCGGATGATGGTGGGTGATTGGCAACGATGGTGAAGGAACCGAAAAAGTGGGGAATTCAGGAGGAAGATCGTTCCAGAGACGTGGTGCAGTATTGGATATGGTTTGGTTGGACTAGCGAACAGAGGTCGAGAAAGACTGAGACAGAAGGATGATAGGGTAGAGTGGGTTGGATGGATGGTGAAGTGTTCGCGAAGATATTTGGACTGCGTGTAAGGTAAGGTAAGTTGTGGTAAGGTAAGTAAGCTTAGGTAAATTTAGATAAATTTAGGTATGGTATGTTAGAATTAGGAAGGGAAATTTATCGTTTGATAAAGTAAGTCGTCGTACGGTTATTGGAAGAGAAGCGAAAGAAAAAGATCAGAACTACAATGTCACCAAGGTCTTCAATAGCAGCACTATGTTCACAAGCACAGGTCGACGCTTGCCTTTCATTGTCTAGAACTTTACTCTGATAATGTTGCTGCAGCAGATTTTGCTGGCGGTGTATGCGATGATGCTGGTATTGCTACTGATCGTAATCGTAATATTATGTCCCCAAATTTCTTAAGCAGCACTCAAAAGCTAAGCTTAGGGCACCAGATTATTCACGAGCGCTGCGTCGGTATCAGAGGGGTTGTCCAGAGAACAATGTCCAGTGGAGGTCCAACTCCGGTTGCCAGAGAGACCAGAGAGGAGGTTGAGTTGCAGCTGCTGGAGAGAGGTGACAGCAACATAAATACCGAGTTACAATAATAGAAAGGTAGAGTGTTACCTGCAAGAAGATATTTTCTCCGTGTCTTCCAATCTCTCTCTGTCTTTCCCAGATCTTCGTTGCTCTTCCAGTCTGTGCCTCAGTCCCGATTTGACGCCAGAATTTATAGCTCTAGACCGGAAGCAATATCTTCCCACCTGACGATCGAGCTTTCGTCTTTTATAATTTTCCTAATTTCCGGTCGATGACGCTGGAGGTTTTCATGGATCCACCGTGGACCAATGGCACGTGTGCTGATATGCTCAGCTATTCGGAAGAAAGCCTTAAAATCTAAAAATAAAAAGGCGCTATGAGAATCTTTAATATCCGCTGTTTCAGCGCAAGAGACTCCACCCTCCGATCCAAGCACTGATTGACTCTCTTCGTCGGTCCTTGTCCCACTTTGACAAGCAGATGATGACAAGACGATGAAGTGTTTGTTGGGATTCCTTCTTTGTTGCGGTTATTGTTGATGATGATGATGATGATGATGATGATGATGATGATGATGATGATGATGATGATGATGATGATGATGATGATGATGATGATGATGACGATGACGATGACGATGACGATGACGATGACGATAATAATAATAATAATAATAATAATAATAATAATAATAATAATAATAATAATAATAATAATAATAATAATAATAATAATAATAATTATAATAATTATAATAATAATAACAACAAAGACAACAACAGCAACAACCCAACAAGAATAACAATAACAATAATAGTACTAATAATAAGAATAATAGTAATAACAATAGCAATAATAACAATAATAATAAAAATAGAAATAAAAAAAATAATGACAACAACAGCAACAAGACAACAAGAATAACAGTAATAGTAATATTAATAACAATAATAGTAATAATAATGATGATGATGACGACGACGGTGGGTGATGGTGGTGGTAGTGATGGTGATGATAATGATGATGATAGTGGTGATGATGATGATAATCATCATCATCATCATCAACAACATCAACTTTGTATTCATCATCATCATCATCATCATCATAATTATTTCTAACATCATAAAATTTTGCTACTTAGTCAGTGTGGTACTTTAGATAATAATTCTTTATCGTGCGTGTGAAAGTGGTGCAACTCCGATAATTATGATATTAATTAGTCGATTGACCAGCTTAATTTCAATTATATATAGAAAAATATTACTCTCTCTGCCTCTGTCTGCCTCTGTCTGTCTCTATCTCTGTCATTGTGTCTGTCCCTGTCATTGTCTCTGTCCTCGTGTCTGTCTCTCTACCTCATTGTCTGTCTGTCTGTGTGTCTCTATGTCAGTGCACGTGCCACATTCAATAACGTCAAATTACCCGAATGAATTCTCCTACTGAAAATTAATAGACAATAGAAAGTCTTTTAATATCTCTCGCAACTGTTTTTAAGACTCTCCTCCATGCAGCTATTTTTGTCCCTTTCTTTGTCTGTGGTCGTGTGCACCTTTTTTGCGTGTGTCTATGCCTCAGTGTGTGTTTAAATTTAGATCATTAGGTCCAATTATGGTTTATTTATAAAAATAACAACAAGCCACATGAAACTTTAATAACTTAGAGTACAATACAGTTCTATATCCATACCAAAAATGCATATATAATTACATAAAAATGTATATATATATATATATTGCACTATGCATATGCTATATATGGGTATATAATTATATTCGGTTGGACTTGATAATAATGAAGGATAGAGGTGACGTAGATTCAAATTAGGTCATTCTGCTGGGTTTGATGGCCTAGTGATTCGAATGCTGGACTGGCAACCGAAAGGACAACCTATGGGGTTCAAATCCCTTTCGTTTTATGTCTGTGGACAATTTGCCTGCTATACTGGCGCCACCTGGTCAACTCAGCCACACAATGAGCACACTGTCGGTGGGTTTAGCATGAGACGGCGATTAGGAGGGTTAGCCATCAGCCCTCATGTGCATGCCGAGGCTAAGAAAAGTGAAGTCGCTACCACTTCGTATCTTAAGGAACTGTTCTCCAATCTTCCTTCGCTTCTTATGTATGTATGTATGTATGTATGTATGTATGTATGTATGTATGTATGTATGTATGTATGTATGTATGTATGTATGTATGTATGTATGTATGTATGTATGTATGTATGTATGTATGTATGTATGTATGTATGTATGTATGTATGTAGGCCTACTATGTATGTATGTATGTATGTATGTATGTATGTATGTATGTATGTATGTATGTATGTATGTATGTATGTATGACATGTATGTATGTATGACATGTATGAAGGTACTTTATCTAGCGCCACATTTACAAAAGTACCTCACAAAAGCGCTGAAAACGTGGCTATCTGACTGGTCTAATTCGGCCTCCAAAATTGAATCTACGGTTCTCTCCGCATTTTCCATCCTTCCTCGAAGCATCTTTAGTAATCTTGCCAGTCGCAGCAACATCTTTGTGCGAATGTCTGCAACTGACTGCTTGAATCTTGACAATGTATTTAAGAGCGTCTTTTGATAGAACCCTACAAGGTCGCTTAAAAACAGCGCAATTCAACGAATCTAAACAGGTGCTGTGCCTTAAGATGGCCTGAAAATTACTCTTGAAATGTCTGTAGCGAAATAGTTCCTATATTGAATAACATGCACTGTTCCGGGTAGACACTGTTCCCAATGGATAAGAAAGCACGATGTATCGTCGTAAGGAAGAGCGGTACAACACTCATTCCGTAGGTCATCAATGTGGTTGATTGAGAATGCGGTCGCTTAATCTAATCTAATCTAATCTAATCTAATCTAATCTAATCTAATCTAATTTAATCTAATCTAATCTAATCTAATCTAATAACTTCTATGGCTTCGCTATCACATATGTCCATTACATCAGACGAATTATAAAACCTTGAACCAACGAACGAGAAATTCCGAAAGTTCAACACTGTAGTGTGTGGCTTTCGCCAGCGCTTGATGCTTCTTGCATTAGACATTGGAGTTATTGAAGTTTCTAATTATAATTACAATTACGGAGCGACAGAGCAGCACAGAAACAGAGACAGACGAAGACACTGCAGGACGAGAGGCAGAGATAGAGAAAGACAGGCAGAGAGAGAGAGAGAGACAGAGATAGGCCTAGAGAAGGCGAGACCATAGGCGGAGTTTGGATTTAGTTCATGGGGGGGCTAAAGCATACATTCTTCTCCTCTGCCGCGAAGCGGCACCCCTTAAAAATGGAGGGGTCTGGGGGCGATTTGAGCCCCCAGTCGGGGTCTGGAGCGAAGCCCCAGCCGCCATATGCATTTTGAGCATACTTGGTACTAATTTTGGCCTTCTGGTGAGAGGATTTAGAAGGATTTTACTGCTTTAAAAAGTTAAAATGTACGTAATGGCCTTACATCGAAGACTGTGACTAGTCGACTATGCTAAAGCATTAATTGATTAACTCAATTTTTACTCAAACTCAACAGTTGACAATTGTAATTATATGGTAATTATAAGTTTACGAGAACTGTCCTCACAGAACGTGAATTTTAGTTGTTACAAAGTTATACACACTGTTATGCTCAATACTCAGTCACGCTAACAAACTAACACTATGGCCTTAGCCCTTAGGCCTACATCAAAGACTGCGACTAGTCGACTAGTACTACGCTAATGCAGTGTAGACTAAGCGTCTAGTTCCACTGTTTGCATAGGGCCTACATGAGAACCAGGTCTTCGGGGACCAAAGCAGCTGTCAGATCATATTCAATGTTCAGAAGAGCCAGCGAAAAAGGCGTTCCTGTCCCATGGTTGATCGCAACCAGTTTCTTATGCGTCGCATCGCTGAAAAACTTCTCTCAGCGGTTGCTGAACCCACGGGGAACATTAGTGCTAACAGCACCATTCTGTTGTAACGAAACTATAACGATGATAATAATAGACATCTTCGGTCAGTTCTTCTGAATTATATTAAAGGTAATTTCATTTTCCGTGCTTGAAACCGTTTTCATTTCGAATAACAGACCTTGCGGATTAATTGATGTTAAGGATGTTGGCGCATTTGTCAGCGAGCGCCTTATCTGATTCCATCCTTATTGAGGTGCAATACGGTTTCAACGGATTTGGCCATGTTCATATTGTCCATGTCGAAACGGAACTTCAACTGGCCAATTAGTGTATCAAAAAGAGACAGATACAGCTGAGTAAACCAGAGTGAAGGCGCTGGTTTCTTGCGTCCATTGCTGCACTTGCTGAATCATGATCAATCATCAATGCATTCACGTTGTCCAAGTGCAGTAGCAACAAAGAAGTCTCGAAGGGATGACGCAGTGTTATCAGTCCTCCGACTTCTTGCGGCCAGAGGCGAAAATCTATATATAACTTTGGGGGGACAGAGTACCTACGAGGGCCGAATTTTTGGGGGACATAAGGGCTTAAGTCAAAACTTTGGGGGACAGTCCCCCTCTCCCCCCCATTATTTACGCCACTGTTTGCGGCTGCTATGCCTTGTGCACTTGGACCAGAGTCACATGTGCAGACAGGATCTGGTAGAGATGGGATGGCCATTCCATGAGATTTGCACTATACCTTAATAACGCACGGTCAAGTCTGTGGATGGGGGGGCTTAGCCCCCCCTAGCCCCTGATAAACTCCGCCCATGGGCGAGACAGAGGCATAGAGAAAACGAGGCACAGGTAGAGAAAGCGAAGCAGAGATAGAGAAAGAGAGACAGAGATAAAGAGAGGTAGTGAAAGCTTTCTCATACTGGTGTTAAAAAGTACTGGTGTTAGCTCATTTTCCAGGAAAAAAGTACTGGTGTTAGCTCATTTTCCAGGAAAAAAAGTACTGGTGTTAGCTCATTTCGGACCGGAGCGGCGTTCTGGAAGTCTGGAACCTTTTTTCAGCTATTAAAAAATAATTTTGCTAATTTTATTTTTAATAAAAAAATTACTAAAATTATTTAGATACTTTAATTTAATTCCAATACTTTCAGTGTTTATTGATATTTATATTATATGAAATAGAAATATTAGCATAAAATATGTCCCTGTAATTGTTCTGAATTTGTTGAGTTCCGGGACCTTTTTCCAGGAAAAAAGTACTGGTGTTAGCTCATTTCTGATTAGATAAATGTGCCTGTAATTCATAAGTTTCATCCGCTAAAATATTATCAATCCAACTTCTATTTATGCGAAGATTTCTTTCATCAATCCAGCTTCCATTTAGGCCATTATGGGAATTGTAAAGAAATAACTGGGGAGGGGAGGGGTAGACTTTGATTTATGTGCAGTTTGGGTGTGAAATGTAGACTTTACTATGGGAGCCTAAGAAAGACTAGGGGTTGAACCCCCCCAACCGACCGGCAATTCTCACCCTGATTTAGGGAGACAATTGTTTTCATAATCCAGCTTCCATTTTAAATTGACCATATAAGCTTACAATGGATACCAATGCAAAATAATTAAGCACCTAAAATGGAAAAGTAAAGTTGTTCAATTTTAAGCATGCGAGTCAACGAGTGTGAATTAACTTATAGGGCCTAGATAATGTCGCGCGATTACGTGCGAGAACTCAATAACGCATTAAGTAGGCCTACAGTTTGTTAACAAAATCAAGCGACTTAATCGGACGATGTCACCGGTTCACACTAATTTATACGAGAAAAGTGGGTCTTTCATAGGACTGCGAGTGAAGACTGTAACTTGTAGAAAGCGTGATAAAAATTGAAAAGAAACACTTCCCCCTCTGTTTTTCACTGGGCTCAACTTGCGCCCGCCATGTATAGGGATAGAAGCCCCTGTGTCTGTCTAATGTCTATCTATGTGTCTGAATGTCTGTGTGTCCGTGTGTTTGTGTTTGTTCATTCCGGATATTTAAGCTAAGTTTGTGTGTCCGTGTGTTCGCGTATCTGTCTGTTTGTATCTCGTTTCTCGGTTGACTGACACTGAGAGCGTTTCTGATATCTGAAGGTGACCAGCCATCTTCATAAAGGTGATATGCCGAAGATAAAGTTGGCTTACTTCTTCATTCGCCTGTCTAGATTTGCTCTGAAAAGATTTCCCCTAAGCTTACTTAGAAATAGTCTAAATGTCTAGCCATAAATACTTACACAAGACCTTTATCAATTATTAGTATTTGTATTATTATAATTGCCGCTGTTCTTCCTCTTCCTCATTCTTCATTCTCATTCTTATTATAATTATCATCATCATAATCAACATCATTATTATCATTATTTTTATACTGCAGTATTATTATCATACTGTGTTATTATTATTTCTATTAATATAATATTTTTTTATTTACCGCATGAATGATATGTATATTTATTTTTCTTTCAAACAAAAAACGACTTAGGGCCTACACAAATTAAATAAATCCTTCTAAAACCTACGTCACGTAAGACGTGACATCATCTGAACAGTTAAGTCTGGATTGAGTCTTTAAGACGAGGGTTTTCTTTTTCCTTTGTTTAGTTTGATTTTAATTAGTTTTCTAAATCGTCTTTATTTAGAGCAAGGTTTAATTTCGTTCGCTGTTTTTGAATTTGCTGCCGAGTTCTTCAGAGCTTCGAGCGTCATCGCTGGTAAGAGCCAGGACTTTGCGCTGGTTCCGTAGTCACCGTGTCCCAGTGCGCCTACGCTGCTTGGTACGTCATAGGTCGGCAGGGTGTCGTAGTCCGTGGGGAACGGAATGGGTTGGTGGCTTTCGTCGTCTGTTAGGCTCCGTTTGGGGTGCACTGAACGCCCCATGAGCAGCCTTTGTCGAATAAACGGTTGTGAGATGCGCTTGTCGAAACATCCGTCGTAGTTGCAGAAGATTCGCTTGAGCACCGACAGGTTCTGGTGGAATAGTTAAAACAATCCATTTTAAATCCTGATTAATGAATTGTTTCAGTTTGCAATCGCTGTATAAGTTTCGGTGACATCCACAATTATCGGTGTCTTAATTGAGAAAAATGAGACGACGAAGAATGGTTACAATCAATGACTATTTTGCGCATTTTCCATGGGCAGAGGACTATAGAGCCTGCAGAGGCGAAAATCTGTACATAACTTTGGGACAGACTTTTCGGAGGCCTGATTTTCTAACAACATTACAACATTATATACTCTCCCTGTATCTTTTCGTTAAGCTAAGTTTCGCTAACTCTCTAAGTGTATCTGTTCGTTCTGCTAACTGTCTCCATGGGCGTATTTAGGGAGGTTTAACCGGTTCAACCCCCCCCCCCAATAAATTGCCAAAACAATTTCTATGCAATTACACGCCAAACACAAAAAATTGAACTTTTTCGACCTTTTCATATGGACACCCCCCCCCCGAAAACTTAAGACCCCTCCGAAATGTTTTCCTGGCTGCGCCCCTGACTGTCTCTCTGTATCTGTCCGGTCTGCTAACTCTCTCCCTGTATCTGTCGCCGCCATAGAAGTTTCCAATTCATAATAAAAGAGCTAAAAATATTTAGACAGATTTCATCAACGACACGGTTTTACAGCATATTTCGCTGGCATGTTCCTTGAACTACATCGCTGGCGTACCTCTATAAGCGCCAACGTTAATAATAGCAATAGCATTTAATCAGCGCTCTAACTCGAATAAGCATGCAGCCTTGCATGAACATCACCCAGTGAGCAGCAAAATTTCCTCCTTTTAACGACCTGTCTTAGATAGATTGGTAGATAACCTGCTTTCAATTTCCCATAAGTCCACGTATAATGTTAGTTCACACAGACTTTTCATTATCTTTCTTAAGTTCACCAATTTTGTCGAGACCTTTTGAGCACACTATAGGTAACACTAATTTTGTGAGAATGTGGTCCAACTCAACGTGACCCCAAAATAAACGGGCATGACCCTGTTTTTATCTATACGAGCTAAGACGAAAACAGCTAGGCCTACTTATCCGCACAGAACTTTTGAACGTATGTAGCCCATAGAACGAGAATTCGTGACTTCAGGCTTTAATATTCGTAAATATTCGTGAATATTAGGACATTTTTAATATTCGTAAATATTCGTAAATATTCGTTGATGACGTAATACTGTTTCCGCTTTTTACGAACTAATTTCAGAGTACTAATTTAAGAATATGTGCAGTGGTTTTGCGGCGCTGTGGTCCGTAAGTTGTACGCTTAATTACCCAAATCGTTCCCTATACTCTTGAGGAACTCTGTAAAACGCCGACCATGACTCTCTCTCTCTCTCTCTCTCTCTCTCTCTCTCTCTCTCTCTCTCTCTCTCTCTCTCTCTCTCTCTCTCTCTCCCTCTCTGTCGGTCTGTCTCTGTCTCTCTACGATTTCTCTCCCTCTCGGACAGAGAGGAGAGGGAGAGAAATCGTACGATCTCTCTCCCTCTCTATCCGTCTGTCTCTGTTTCTCTCTTTGCGGTGAAACCCACACGCTCGGTAATTCTATATTATTTTAAGCTATGTTTGGGTGACTGATGTTCCGATACCGAAGTTTCAATGATGCGTTTAGTTTGATTAATTATACGCCAGGTTCGACTGAGGGCAAGATCCTCCCACTCAGTGGTGTCGTTCGTTTGGGCGCCAAAAATTTGAATTCCTCATGTAGCCTACTGAGAATTTCAAACAATAGACTAAGTGAAGTTACTGATATAAAATGAGTAACTGTAACATGTGACTGTTCTTGTTCTAGCTCTAATACCTAGTTTTTGACACTGAAGTTTTTACTACTATTTCCGGATTTTGAAGATTTAAAAAAACAAAAAATTTAATATTCGTTGGCCAGTTTAATATTCGTCAATATTCGTAAATTTCTAAAAATCTTAATATTCGTAATATGCGCATACTCGTTCTATGATGTAGCCTACAGTAAAACTTCGGCATTTCGAACTTTCGGTTATATCGAATAGCAGTCAAAGGCCCAGACACAACCAGTGCAAACTCATACAAATATGACTCTGTTTTTATCGAACTCGCGAACAGGTATACCTCTTCCTAAGCAATAAGCACTTTAAAAAATGAGCAACATAAAAGAGTTGCTACTACTACTTACGTCACTGGTCGGCGCATGATTGGCTTGTGTCGACGTCGAATGTAAGCAGACGATCAACGCGGCCAAAACGAGTAGCAGTTGAAAAACGCGAAAGACAGACGCCATCTTGAAATTATGAGCTAGCAGTAAACAATTTTTGCGACTGAGTTGAACAATTTATACCCTAACACTGTCCGCAGGGAATTAACTAAGCTACGCCACAATATGAACGACTAGCATTTTGCTGATTCGCGATTGGCTCTTGAAAAGAACCGTTTGTTTAACTCTGCCACTTGATTGGCTGATTTGAATCGGAATTCAGGTCGTCGTTTAACGGTCGTAGATACCTTCTACTGATTGGCTGGTTTGTAGCCAATCAGATTCGTGGATTCATAACCTATTAACTTACGCTTGAGAAAGCTTTGGTGAAGATCTTTTCGATCGGTAGCGTTGAAATTTTCGAAAATGCACGCAGCTGCTTACGTAGCGTTAACGCCCTGGTGACTCTAGCGACACCTGACGATAATTGGACGGCCATGACCGCCACCTAGTGGTGTAAATTCAAGCAAAAGCAAATGGCTTCGCGGATGACCTGAGGGATAAGTCCCTTGCATTTGGGAGTCCCAAAATATATACGTAGAAATTAATATTTAATTACTGATAACGCCGAGACGAGTCTACCACGCGCCATCTTGTGTGTGGCGACCCACGCAAAGTACGGAATAACTCAACGAATTATCGCCCACGGTTTTCAAGATTCCATTATTATAGGCCTATCCGGCGGAGAACGTATTCCCGGCGGATGACTCGAGAGATTATTTAGGGCACGTTTTACTAAAGGTTTACTAAGCGCAGAAGTGCGGTCACCAATAGTTGAAAAGTTAGAACTAGAGTTAGGCTACGTTTGTACACTCCGTCGCTGCCCGTACTCTGATAGTGCCAGTCCCAAGCATGGATGAAGGATGAGGGCGACGCTAATCATCGTTGTTATGACGCAGCTTCGCTCAATGGTAACTGGCAGTTACTATATAAGAACCCGTGAATAGACTGGTGCTGTGCGCCTAGCTTTCGAGTAGCGCTTTGGAAAGTTGGAGTACTTTTTACGATTACGATTAAGTTACGATGATTACGAACTAACCTACTAGCAAGCTACGTTTGTATAACGATGACGTCAGAACTTTATGTGGCGCCAGAGTTTTAAGGAATCACGTTAATGTGCCTGGAGCTGTAACTTAAAGGAGAAGGTTTCGTTTGTAATGTAATGGTCTTACACGAGAGAGAATTACTCTTACATTACTAAAATTTGTGATTTACAGGCGTGATACGTTTGACATGGACTGTATAATGTAGTTCCAAGAGAAGAGAAAACGTCATTGGTAGAAAAGGAGCCAAATGAACCTGCATTATATATATACTTGTAATGTAATGCGTTGTAATGTAATGTATTGTAGTGTAATGTAATGTAATGTTAAGTGGAATACAGTCAAGTGAGCCGTGGAGTGTATGCAGGAACATTGCAAGTTACATTCTGCTGTTTCGTTCAATCGTTTCATTGTTGATTCACACATTCTGCCTATCTGTCGGTGTGCTCTGTCTGTCTGTCTTTCCGTCTGTCTGTGTGACTGACGTCTGTCTGGCTGTGAGTCTGTCTGTCTTTCAGTTTGTTTGTCTGTATGTCTATATGTCTGAGCGACTGATGTCTGCCTGTCTGTCTTTCTGTCTTTCTGCCTGTCTTTATGACTGTCTGGCTTTCTGTATGTCTGTATGTGTCTGTCTTTCTGACTGTCTGTTTCTCTGCCTGTATTTCTGTCTGTCTGTCTTTACGTATGTCTGTCTGTCTGTCTTTACGTATGTCTGTCTGTCTGTCTGATTCCTACTTGCTCACTTAAAGCAACGTCTTCTTCACTGAATTGAAATCTCAATAGACGATGTGTCCTTTTCGCAACTGGCCATCGAAACGTTCTCCGTCTCTGGCCCCATATAAATTCCTCTCCTCGACCATAGAACCGGGAATGGACGGGCGTCTGCCCTCGGCATTGTCTTCGTCGCAGACAGGGGCGGCCGGATTGCGACCGATTACGGATTAGTGGCACCGAGGGCACCGTTAAATCTGTCGCAGTGGAAACACTGACTCTCAGAGATTCCTCACCCATTGTCTCATTTATGTCTGCGACGGTTCCTTAGGATCGTACGTCGATGCAGAAAGCACGGCTTCAAACGGTCTGAAATGTCTGGAGGTAATACTAACTATAGTGTGGCCAGGATGTGCATAGACGTATCTGTCTGGTAGGGAGGCCTATAGAGAACTTCTGGTTAAATGTGAAGGCTCATGATAGCCCTAAATGGAAATACTCGCCTTTGCTATAGTATAAGCCTACCCGTAATTATTGTTGGTAGGAGCCACACACACAGTTACTAGTATACGGTAGCCGACGAATAGCCAGACTTTTTGACATCTTAAAAAAAATAATCATATCAGTTCATTTTCTTGCTTGCAGATAATTCGTTGCAGGTCGTCATTAATTTGCATGAATATATTTCAAAGGCTTCTGAGTCCATTGTGTTAGCGCTACAGAAATGTGGCGTTTACGATTACAACGATTACAAACTAACCAATCAAGCTACGTTTGTATAACGATGACGTCAGAACTTTATATGGCGCCAGATTTTACAGAATCACATTTATGTGCCTCGACCTGCAACAAAAAGGTTTCGCTTGTAACGTAATCGTCTTACACGACAGAGAATTAATTAAGCAAAATCAGTCGAAAGCAATTCTGTAATCTGGCAATTAGCTAAGGCTTCGACATCTGTTTGATCTTCTTAATTTAAATTCAGTTTCTGCCTGTTTTTAGAAGTAACGTGTTAGAACCCAAGATACCGCTCAGCGTAAGATTTTTTGGATTGGATCCACAGTTTAACGGCAGCTTATGACAACATAGGCCGTTTCCGCCGACAAAGATTTATTTTTGGCATATTACAGCTCTCAGCGTAAGATTAATCGAGGTTGGGTATTATATAGAAGTCTTATGTCTAGTTTTAAAGGTGTCTAAATCGAGCATTGTATTAGTTAACGCCATCTCTTGACTGTTAGGGCCGCTGACTTCAACCCGAACTTGCCTTGTTTTCTGCAGAATTTCTAAGAAGCAACAGTGGTTTCTGCTCTCAACAGACCTTACGTCTCCGGGTGAAAGGGAGCGAAATCCTCGTCCAATTCAGTGGCGTAAATAAGTGGACAAAAGGTGTCGCCACCAGACGGACGGCGGTTCTAAGCCGCCCTGTAATCGGCTTAGCGTCGCCGTTTAAATCAAGGACGCCATGAGCGAGCGTTCGTTTGAGAACCAAACAGAACCATTCGGAAGCGCACAGAGAAATCGTCGAATTGCTTTATTCGATGAACGACATGTATTCGCAACGGGCCAACTGATTATAGCATCCGCCAAAGTCGCATTTCTAATGGCACGCCGGGGTTAGCTGCTTACCCACCCACCCCTCCCCAACCTACAAAGGACGCTATAATATAATGCACATTAATTTACCTTAACGTATGAACCTTTCCATTTGCAAAGTATCCGAATAATCCGATTGGTTATAGCGCACTCCTTCGACACCTGCAAAACGTTGTCAACCGATGCTATATATATAGGCTTGAGACACGTTAGACAATGAATCCATCTAACACCTCAGTTATTGTTGATACTTATTTAGGACAAATAAAATATTAAATTTCAGAAAATAAAATTCACTTATCGATTAATTTAATACAAAATTGGTGCAATTAAGGTGGTTTTAAGGTAGCTGTTTATAAAACGACTGGAGCCCTCTTTTCCAAAAGAAATAATTTATCAAGGCTAACTATAAAGGATGACCAAGAACAAATTAAAATGTAAAACAAGGTAAAATTCTTGGAAGCAATTTTTTATAGTAAATTGAGTTGGAAAACACAATGCTTGTATAATTGAAACTGTATTAAAAGGTTAAGCCTTTATAAGAGCCATGAGTGGCTATGGTTGGGGAACTTGTAAAACTCTCCATACCATATAGGCCTATAGAGCATAAATCGGGTCTATTTTAGATTATGGTGATGTTGCTATTCAACCTGTAATACCTAGCTGGATAAACTGTCCTGTATCCAAACTGAGTCGCTTATAGATCATGCTGCATATGTGGTGCCCCAAAGGGTACTGAAGCCTCACCTCTTCAAGATGAATGTGGAGAGTTAGGCCTATCTTTTCATTTACTGCGACTGAAAATTCAATAAAACATTGGGACTGAAATGTCGCGTAGGCCTATGTAAATTTCACCCCTTTACAGCAGTCATGCATGGAAAACCACTTAAATTTGTTCAGTGGTTTTAGGACATCTGAAAGTATGGAACTTTCCATAGTCGTGCCTGTGACTACTGATGCCGATTGGCCAGGCCTACATTTGACATTCATATGATTTATTATGGTATAGCCTAATGATGAATAATTATAATAGGGATGACTCATACACGATTTCTTAAAACTTCCATTTACACCAAAGTGCGGTTAGCAGCTGGTTGAATAAAGAATATACTTACTTACTTACTTACTTCCTTACTTACTTACTCATTCACTCACTCACTCACTCACTTACTTACTTACTACTTAAATCGAAATAAATAAGAGAGATTTCTTAAAACGAACAATCTTAAAGCTACGTCATCTGCGAATAGAAAGAGTATTCTTCTATTCCACGCTTAGACCTAGGGCTTATAATGGCCAATCTTTTCTCCTCGACCATATATTATACAACACGTTTTCTGCAACATGTAGAAGTTGCGTCCGTGTCAGCTTTTGAATTTTCAATAAACCAGCATTGTATTGTATTGTTGTAATTTTAAAACTATTAAGGTTTAAATTTAAAAAATTAGCCAATGCTGTTCATTTTTTAATTTTATTCGTATTTGAAGAGATTTGGCAGACAAAATTCGCACAATAATTTATGTCCTTCAGTTTATAAATCGGACATCAAGCGAAGTTGGAGTTTAGACACGCAAAAAAATGTAGGTCACGAAACAACAAATAGCCTACCACTGCTTCGTCTTTTTCGACACCTTTTAAACGTTGCAATAACTTCTATTTATAACAGTACGACGATAATACTAATAATAATAAATTATAAACTGCCAAGAGAGGCGTCAACGGTCAAGTCATAGACTTCAACTCCGTCAACTACCCGACCTGTGGTAGTGCAAGTCATGAAACCTGTATAAAGGAGGAGGGTGACGCTAATTATCTTTGTTATGAAACAGTGTTGTTAAACAGCAACCAACCAGTAACTTATATGTACTATGTACTTTACTTTTAAATGTTAAGAAACTGAATTGAAATTAATAAGATCTAAGGAACATCGACGTCTGAGGTATACATGCCGGATAACAGAATTTCTTTCGAATGGTTTCGTCTCTACTAGGCCTAACACCAACAACCCAGAAGCTTCTGAAATTATACAGATACAAACCTATGGGGGGGGGCCCGTGGCGCATAGGATAACATCTGGCACAGAGACCGAGAGGTACCGAGTTCGAGCCCCCGTTGGGCGGATATGTTTTGTAGGCTGCTATTAGCGCCGTTGTATTGCAGGCTGTCTGTTCTGTTAGTAGTTAAGATTTAAATTGCATAACATGTAAATGTACAGCGCAGTGCGTTTGTCAGGCGCTTATTAAAGAAAAGATATTATTATTATTATTATTATTTTTTTTTTTACCCGAGGTATTATTATTATTATTATTATTATTATTATTATTATTATTATTATTATTATTAGGAGCTGGAACGAATGATCTGTAATCAAGAAAATGAGTCGATGTTCCTTAATTTTTCTTTAAGATATCAATGGCCATAGCAGCAATAAGATGTGGTTAAACTTTAGGAATAATAAGGATTTCCGCTTTTGGGTGGCGCTTACACATAGTTCTGAAGAAACAGACAAAAACATATTTTATATTATTATTATTATTATTTTAGACACCCAGTAAATGGATCATAATCGAACATAAAAATATCGCAGAATCGTATTTCAGACACCTTTTAAAACGGTATAAACGACTTGTATATTAAGAATTGCCAACAGTTGAGTTTGTATTTAACCCAAGGTTATATGTGCAATAGACTTGATGTCGTTCAATGCTGTGTTGGTTAATTTTCAAACTCGCGCAGGGTCTGTCTGCATGTCCGTCTGTCTGTCTAACCGTCCGTCCGTCTGTCTTTCTCTCTCTGTCTTTCTCTAAAGCCGTTCGCATCTTCGCAGTGTCGTCATCTGAGGAAATAAGAAATCAAACGACGTGACGTCACTGACACGTAAATCGGCGCCAAACGATCTGACGTCACCAATGCACAAACTGGCGCCAAAGCCGGGCAAAGATGGACGCGTCAGACCGAACATCTGGTCAGGTCTCGTCGAGATGACCATTCCCGTTGACCGCTGGTCAAGCGACTGGACACTGGACGCCGCGAGGGAGAAGGAGGCAGTGGAAGAGGAGGCGGTGGGGTGTTCGACCATATCCAGGTGGTGGCGTAGGTCCGTCTTTCGAGAGTGGACGAGTGGAAAGGAGTGGCCGAGGAACGGGTGGTAAGTGGTGTGCTTCCGACTGTGGGTGATGAGGTTCGAAGACTGGCTGAACGAACGACCGCACAACTGACATCGATACGGCTTCTCACCTGGAAAATGCAGACGATTTCTGTTGTAATCGTAATCTCAAAATTTCTATAAAAGCGCCAAAAAGTCTCTGGAACCAACCTATTCACAGGCACTCAAAGCCAAATCGATAGACAGGTTATATAATGGGTTAAAATCGGTTCCAGGTGAAGATTCAAAGGCTTAAGCAGCGAGAGAGTCAGACGGCTACGGTAGATGGTGTTTAGAATTGGAGCAGCGAGGGAGGTACGGGCAAGGGCGAGGGAGGCAGGAGAAACGGCGAGAGAGATGCGGGAATTTTGAGTATTCATTCATTCATTCATTCGTTTTGAGAATTAATATAGCGCCTCTTCAAGCGACCTACTCAGACCTACGCTAGCCTATTATGATGTCAAGTGTCATTACGAACGAAAATATTACATCAGTTAGCAAAACAATACACAGTAAGCTATAGAAGAGTCACCAGTGGCGGTCCCGCACATGCACACGTGGAACCAACCAACAGATTCCCATCGAAAGCCGAGAGGTGGCATGAATATTCAGAGTCTCTGGACCAAGTTGCGTCGAAAAAGGAATGCAGCGGTAACTACAGGTAAGACTGACTGACCTGTGTGGATGTAGGTGTGCTTCTTCATGTCGGACTTCTGGTGGAATCCCTTTCCACAGTAGGAACACGAGAACGGTCTCAGATCGGAATGGATCATCAGATGTGTGCTCAACGTAGACGAACGACGAAAACACTTTCCACAACTCAAACACTTAAACTGACGCTCTCCCACTCCTCCATTTCCTTCTCCCATTCCTCCTCCTTCTCCTCCTTCCTCTATTCTTCCCGAATCTTTTCCTCCAGAGTTTGCGCCTCGTTTTCTATTCCGCTTCCAGTTTCTTTCGCTCTCCTTTCTTCCAATTAGCTTCCCCGACACACCGGAAGTACCTGCACCAGAGAGCGACGATCTGCGGCGGCCAGGCTGCATCGTTTCCGGTTGTGACGTCACTTCCGTTCCGTCGAGCGTCTTCCTGTCTCCACAATTCTGTTCAACCTCGCTTCTTTCTAATAGTCCAATGCGTTCAGCTGACGAAGTTTCCGGTTTGCGCTCAAGAAACTTCTGTATAACGACTTCATCTGATGTTGCCTTTTGTGGCTTATTTTCGTCGTCTTTTTCCAACAGTTCCTCCGATTCTCTGTGACCTTTTCGACCATTTAGCGTCGTCACAGCTTCCTTTCCGCTTCCTGTTCTCATCTTAGTCTCGTTCTTGCTGTCGTTTCCGGCGTAGCACATGTCCAAGAACGGATTCCAGATGTGCGTTCGTCGCATGCCTATCTAATTTAGATTCTACGTGTGCGCGAGTGCTACCAGATGTGACTATCTCGAAGCTTTACTCGACTGTAAATGTAATGTAACGAATGAGCTTTATATTGCGTCAATGTCTACAAACAGAGTTCCAACTGCCTCAGAGTTGCAATCCACGTCTCACGGACTGACATTGTATGTCTCCACTGCTATTTTGGCATCAAGTCATCCAGTCAGAAGATAGAGGCAATCAAGGGTTAACAGCTTGCCCGTGGTTCTTTGAATTCTCCTCTGACACTTGTTGCGTCTTCCGACCGATAGAGGGCTACTTGGCGTTGATTCGTTAATTTCAGCGTTAATTATTCATGCAAGATCACGTGATCTGTTTAATTAGCAAATCCTGCTTTGCGAAAGAGGCGTTTCCGTTTGGATTCATTCAGCCGGTCGACCAATCAGGCACTGACGCCGGTCGAGGGCGCTGCTGATTCGAGCGGCGCTATTTAAATGTTCGATTATATTGCATACATTACAATCAGAGCAACGGCAAAGAAATCTCGAGGCGCTACACAAATGCATTATTTCCTTTGCAGCTTTGCTAAGTAGATGGTTACAGATGAAATTCTGCACCAAGAACACCACAGAGCATTGACAATGTATTGCACAAATGCAATACAATGCAATACATTAGGCCTAGGGCCTATAATTTTATTATTTTACACTACAATACACAAGACAATGCAATGGTGCGTCATTGTAAAGCAGCTGTGATTGGCATGTAGTCTAACGTTGTGTAAAAGGCGTCTGTATAAACAAATCAACGCAGGTCTTGAACTATAGGTTTACCCTTCAGCGGATTGTTTAGCATAGATGCTTCTATATAGGATACCTGGGTTCTTCCCGCATCTTACGCTCTGCAACTCTTGCCTACTTCAGTCTGACCCTTGTCATTCGGATTCTTGTTTTTGTTTTCTTTATGAAATTTTAGGCCTACTCCTTCACTAAACCTTTCAGTTGTATAGCCTAGGGCCTACATAAAACAAGATTAATTATTGTAGCCCAGTTTAATGAGGATTGTTGCATTTCAGTGTCTCGTCAATGGCAGTTAGCCTTCGTTGGTTTCTTCCGTATATCTTGGATTTCAGGGCATTGAGCATTTGAGCAACCAGTAAACATTCATAGATTACAGACATTTACAGTAAAGTTGTTACTGCGCATCGTTCAGTGCAAGCAAAGGATCAAAACAATCTAGACTACACTGTAGGCCAATCACCTAAAACTTTGGTCCCCTTGTGACGTGAATCACCCCAAATCACCCCAATTACAATCTGCTCTCGAGAAATACTTTTGGGATCAGAGACAGGAGCTTAGCCAGACTTAAATTCAAGAGGAGGCAACGTCATAGACCGGGGGGCAAAATTCCGTTATTGGGTTCATTGGTCAATAAGTTCCAGTATATAAAGAAAGCAAGAGAGGCAACTGAGTTCGAGCCTCCATGTAGCTACGCCTATGAGGGCGGATATGGCCTTGTAGGCTGTAATATTAGCGGGCCCGATAGCGCATTGCAGGCGAGTCTGTTCTGTTAGTAGTTAAGTCTTCTGTCATTTGCTGTTCTTAGTGAATTGTTTCAATTGCATAACTGTAAAACTGTACCGGTTGCGTTGTGTCAACCGGATTGTTTCAATAAAGGAAGAATTATTAGATAGCCCTGCCTAATAACATTGGGCTCCAAATACTGTTGGGATGGGCTGGCGGATGGCATTCGGCGACCAACCGGAAGAGACTACTTAAGTTATTAATGGCGAGCGATCTACCGAGCGGTTGGGAAGAGAGAGTCAGTCGTTCAACCGGTAATTAGAAGAATTTCATCATAAAACTAGTAGAAATTACAATTTATACATTTCTGAAGGAGTCTATAGCAAACATTTATCGTCCCTAGTTAATCTGGAATTTATTATGCGCGTGCTTGTGACAGTCTGGGTCTGTTTTAATGGCGGGAGTGGTCGGTCCGTACAAAAGGTGCCGACGGTCTGAATGGGGGTCTTGGAAATTTTTTGCTTTTCCTCTGCTAGGGCATGCTGAAAGCTATATTTTACGCAGTTCTTAACTATTAAGACCTGTTAGTACATAGGTAGAACGTAGAAATTTTAGCTAAAACCGAAGAAACGAAATATCGAGTTTCATCTATGTTCATCTATGTTCAAAGAACGTCACTGGCCGAACGTGTGAAACTCGTGGTGCACGTACTTGTAGTGTGTATGCTTGTAGCTGGACATTTATGTAGCACCTTTTCTCTTCATTAGCCATTAGAATAGACTGGGTAATCTCATAGTATCGGGGACCAGTAGTTTCAGTATATTATATTACAGTGGCGCTAGAGAATTTATTTGATAAAATATGAACGTACAGCATTATACATGAATCTAAATGCATTAATACGCAATGGCTGATTTACCATTACCATACTTAGATTTGTGTGACCCTGTGTACATTGTAATTAGAATAGTAATAATCATGAAAATTAAATAATAATTGCAGCAATTGAATTTATTTCTGAAGGTAAACCGTACTTCTTCAACGCGAAGACGAAAGAAAGTCGTTGGGAAAGACCGGAAAAATCGTCAATGTCTGTGACCGCCTCACATCTCCTGGTGAAGCACCGGGAGTCGAGGCGACCGTCGTCTTGGCGACAGGAGAAGATAACGAAGACGAAAGATGAAGCTTTGGAAGAGTTGATTGGTACGTTAAGCGGTCGATGTGGAATTTAGAATTTGACAGCCACTGAAAAATGCCGGGCAACTTACTGACTTAGCGAACTCTAGCGTAACTCAAGTTAAACAGAGGACGCTTTTGTGGGGTACTTGAGAGGTGCCATTATTAATTGTCTCGAATCATTAATTAATTAATTGATTAATTATCTTGAAACCTGCTAACATGTACGCTCAGTTGATGATGGGTTGATTTTGATTATCAGATTTGCATTTTTGTGTGACCTTGCATGCATTCAAAATATTTGCAATAATTATACTTAGGTGCCAAGGACCTATTAAATACTTGTAAGACTGGAAACTCCTTTATATACAACGTCATGTGACTAGTTTTTGAGCGATAATCGGGGCCAGGTCTTGTTTACATAACAAACGTGTTCAGTTAATTATATTTATCAAGGCAAATCGACGAATAATTATGTTTGCAAAGTAAAAAATTGCCTGTCGATTTAAAACACCATGTTTAATATCAGAAACAGAATTTGAAGTGGTACGACATCTGTGTTTAAGTGTGAAACAGAAAATAATTATTTTCACGAGTTACCAATCCTTTAAATAATTATAGATTCCTTGACTTAAGAACTTAAGTGTCTATAGAATTCTAAACTGGGTTTGAAACAAGCCTAGTAATAGATGGCCTTCCATTGGAGCTACATTTGCTACCAAGGACCAACTCCTCGGCCCTTTACTCGTCTCTAATAACCGTTCTTTTCAGCCACGGCTGGGCTGGGAGCACCTCTGAATAGGTCATTTAAGAGGTGCTATATCAAGTTTATATTGATTGATTGAGATGTGTTTTGCTTGCTTCAGAATTCCGTCGCAAGATTACATCGGGAGAGGCGACGTTCGAGGAACTCGCCTCAAAGTACAGCGACTGCAGTTCGGCAAAGGACGGTGGCAGTCTGGGCAGTTTCCGGCGTGGCCAGATGCAGAAGCCGTTCGAGGAAGTGGCATTTGGTCTCAAAGTAGGAGAACTGAGCGATCCGGTATGGACCGATTCTGGAGTCCACATCATCTTGCGAATGAAATAGGAGGAAGTTGCGTCTGGTGTCTTTAAGGATGACCTCGATATGTAACCTTTTCCTGCACTTTACGTCAAGCGTTCTGGCTTCTTGCGATTATGTTGATTAAATTACAATGATAATCTTTAATCTTAACATAACTCTTTCTTACGCTTTACTTCGCTGTTATCGCACTTCTTGTAAATTGTGTTTGGTAAATTGCGATGATTCTCTTTAGCCGTAATGTGCAGCTCTTGCGTGCACACTTTAGTTCAACATTCTCTGATTATGTTAATTAATTAATTACCATGATTTTCTGTAAATGGAGACCATTCTAACATCTTGATGTAGACTAATTATCTGAATTAATAAAGCACTCCTTTACTTCTGTATTATTTACCAATCAATTTCTATCTATCATAATTGACAGTCGTGATTTCTCGGTTTGGCTGACCTCGTGTTTGATGAATTATAATTTTTTTTTCATTTTTACAACTTTCGATGTAAGTTTAGTAGATATCAATGGATGAAATTTTGAATCATACTCCTGGTTTTTAGGTGTAACATTTGAGAACGCTTGCTTCGTTTCTGGGTCCAAGTTATTTGGAATCTGTGTTGACAAATATTATGTATGCTAATCGTAGTACACTTTAGTTGATAAATGGTCATGTGCTGCTGTTGCTACAGATTGAACTGTACACTGCTTGCCAGAGTCTGTATCAAATGACTTATGAACTGTAGAATTAGTTATAACAGATTACATTTACTGAATTGTTTGTACTTGAATGATATTCATTTATTCATTCATACCATCTATGTAACTAACGTCCCTGCAATATGTAAAACAAAGAAAATTATTACTGAGCTCTTGTAGCCCAACATAGACTTATATTGACATACTAGATAAAAAGTAAAAGAAGTCGTTTAGATGTAATAATTGCACTAGTGATATGGGACTGATGTTGATGTTTAAACTGTAAAGAAGATAATAAAAATTCCAAAAAATGTTACACGGCAGTAGGTGGTAAGTAGGCCGGTCAAATGACATGGTAGCACCGCCACTGACTGGTCTGTATCAAATCACCCCACCCCGCAGCACAGTTAGCTCTCCAAGGGCAACCGCATATGCGGCATAGCCTAATCTAGGCTTTCGTCAAGGACCAATTTTACACAGATTCACTAGAAAGTCCTTGTTAAATTTTATTGTCGTGCGACTGTTTTATGTGCTGCTCTCTGGCGGTAAACAATCGCTTGTTGTTTACATAACAAAAGCATTCAGCTATTTATGTCCACGAGGGAAAATCGACAAGTAATTACAAAGTATAACAGTCGGTAATATTTTATTTGTGCAGTGTTGAATTTAGACGTAGTCTTGCATCCCCATAGGTCAACATAATCAATTGCTTTGAACAAACCAAATTAAATAGCAAACAGTTCGTCTCTGTAATCGTAATCTAGGAATTTCTGCAGCGCCCAAACATAATTCGTGGGAACCAGTTTATTCACAGGCGCTTACTCAGAGTAATCGATAGGCAGGTGGGGGTGAAATCGGTTCCAGGTCAGACGGCCGAGGTAGGCTAGATGGTGTTAAAGAGTTGAGACGGCGTGGAGAATGACCGTAGAGACTTGACCATTCAATTTGACTGTCGCCGCATTAGGCCTATAATTGTAGGCCTACATGTAGCTATTTTACATAAGAGGTCGTTGGTAGCTATCATACATGTAACATGTAGATCTTTCTTCCCCGGTACTTTAAGCACCTCATCGGCCATAGATAGGCTATGTCTCTGCCCCCATGTAGCCCATAAAAGACCCGTGTATTCCCATTACGGGACCCTGACAGGGAGCCTACCAACTTGAAAACGTCTGCTAACGCAACAATTCAATTGTCCCGAACAGATTTCTGGGATCGTAGGTTGCCCATAGAAAGTCTCAACTGACTATGGCTATAAAATAAAACTGTTAAAGTACACAAAACTGTGAAATACGTGAACTAAAGGGGTTGTGAACTTCCCAGAAATGTCTGATTTGTCAGAAATTTTAAATTCACGGAAATAGTCCTAGTCTCTGGTCCTTAAAATTCCAAATGAATAAAAATTAAAGTTCGTCAAAATGTATCGCCACAGAAGAGTTCGATCCCGATAAAGCTTTACACCTTTGTCAACTTCTAGATTCGCCTTTTTCTACGAAACAACGAAAACTATGTTTTAACGCACGCGGGAATCTTAATCTACGCTAAATACGCTTAATAGCGCTAAATAATTATTGGTCAAATTGTCGTACTTTCGGTTTTGCGTATAAATTAAATGTCCTCGATTCTGAAGTGTTTAATTTTCTCAGGGCTCATATTTCCAAACTCAAACTTAAATGAAACAATTAGTTTAGTTTAGTTTAGTTTATGTGGGTTAACAAGCGAGTGATCATTAGCATAATTTATGTGTCTACCCCGTTTTATTCACAAAAACTATCCAGACAACAGGTGGCCCCGTAACCTTTGTGACCCTTGACCTCAAAACTATGCAAGCGCCAGCCAATCAGATCCTTTCTGGGTCAGCACGTGAAGTGATCCGTCTCAGGAAGCGGCAGTCTTTGAGTCCTAAAATCGAAGGTAAATTCAATTAAAACGAAAGCTAATTAGGCGGCAGCGTTTAATTAAGCGTCGAATGTGCGTTTGCAACCAACGTGGGGCAATGTGGTTGTGTGCCCGAGTGGCATCGATGGATCGATGGCACAATGGAAAGGGTAACGACACCATTGTTGACTGTCGCCCTCTGGTGTGACGGTCGTTTGACGCCGCATGGTGTTGATGTGGCGCTGCTATTATAGTGGCGCTGCATAAACTTCCGTCACCCAATGATGACCGAGTATTGCTAAAGAAGATCGGAAATGGTTGAAGGCGTCGATTCTTTGTATGGAGTGACTTTCATTCATATGCATGGAGATGTCAAGAATAGATTGGATGGATAGATGAATGGATAGATGCATATATGGATGAATAGATAGATGGTTTGATAGATTGGATGGATGAATGAGTGAATATATGAATGAATAGATGTATAGATGGTTTGATAGATTGGATGGATGAATGAGTGAATATTTGGATGGATAGATGTATAAATGGATGGATTGGATAGATGGTGGATGATAGATGTATAGATTGGATGGATGAATGAGTGAATATTATATGGATGAATAGATGTATACAGTGGCGTAACTAGGACTTTTCGTTTGGGGGGGCTTTAAGCCTTGAACATGGCGAGTGCGGTAGCCCGAGCCCATATAAGAGCCGGGGGCTTGATTCATTTTTAGGGGGCTTCAGCTTCGTTTGGGGGCTTAAGCCCCCAAGTTGTAACGCTAGTTACGTCCCTGGATGTATAGATAGATGGATTGGATGGATGAATGAGTGAATATAAATTATGGATGAATAGATGTATAGATTGGATGGATGAATGAGTGAATATATGAATGAATAGATGTATAGATGGATGGATAAATGCATGGCTGGATAGATGGATTGATAAGCGGATGGCAGAATGGATTCTTAAAAGTTCATTACCTGTTTCTCATTTAATTTATAATTGATTTTAAGACTGTTTCCTAAATGTACATATCAAGCCACACAAGTTGTACATTTCCAGTGCATTTCAAAGGTGCTGTTAATAAGTGGGACCTTAGCTTTGATGAGCTTTTCAGCCCAATCCTGATAAGTTATGTTAACTATACAATTATTTAACGCTTTATCGACCAGAGTGTACCAAAAGTGACTGGGAAACCATTGCGGCTAAAGTGTTAGAGTTAAAGTGTTAAACAGACTCTAAAGATTCTAAAGGCCCTAAAAAATATGTATACATCTGTATAAACACATGTATGTATCAACTGATGCGATTCATGGCTGTCTTTGATTCTTGTGACAGCTGTCTCGCAGCCACCTATGCAGTCCCTCAGCAGACTGATTCCCTGCCAAACCGCCGTTTGAATGGCATCCAACGGAATTAGCGCCGTCCCTCCCTCTGGTGGTGGTGACAAGCACTACGAGATCTCGTCCGAGATTGGCCGGGGCGCTTACGGGACGGTCTACAAGGCAAGGGACCGACGGAACGAGGGTGCGTTCGTGGCGCTCAAAGAAATCTCGATCCCAACAAACTCAGAGGAAGGAGTTCCAGCGAGCACAATCAGAGAGATCGGACTCTTGAAGCAGCTCGAGAAATACAACCATCCAAATGTCGTCAGGTTGGACGATTTTCATACATTGGTCGTATATCTGCATCTGTATACAATAATCTAATCAAATTGAATGCAATACAGAAGACAACAGTATTCAATACAATGCAATACACCTGTTGATACAATATAATACAGTACAATACAACTGTATTTGATACAATACAACTGTATTTGATGCAATACAACTGTGTTTGATATTGCCCTCCGTCCAAATAGGGTTCAGAACTGCACATGACAGAACATCGATGGTGCTGAGCAACTGTCCATGAAGGAGGTCCTTGCACAGTGACTTCCTCTTCAACCCAGTTCTTAACGACATCTAACATCATATGGACTCACGCAGAGAGTGCATCTGATTTGGTTTGCTTGTTGAGTGGTGCTATATAAATGGCCATTTACAGTTAAAATTCATAAAGAGCTTCTAAAACTTCAATGTGGTATGTTTTGGTTCCCTTACCTTAACTCACGTTTCCACTGTGTTTTTCAGTGACTTGTGTTCTGCACAATCGGCCAGTGGTTAGCCTGCGTTTATTCATAGTATAGTGAAGTGGTTAGCCTGCTGGACTGTCAACCAAGAAGTTGGAGTTCAAATCCCTGCCAGGGCAGATATTTCTGCCCTGGCAGGATTGGAGATTTCTTACATTTCTGCTCCACTTGTACCCCCTAGCCAACTAAGCTGTAATGAGTACACTGACCATACACTGTTGGTGGGAGGATGAGACGGCGAGGGAGAGGACTGGCCACCCGCCCTCATATGTTGAGGCTAAGAAAATGAAGTCTCTAACACTTCATACCCATAGCTGCCTCGGGACTGGCGTAAGGGACTTTTGTTCTTCTTCTAAGTTCTTGAGTCGTTTTGTAGGTTGCTCGACGTATGTCCTGGACGTCGGACTCATCGCGATATGAAACTGATGTTGGTCTTTGAACACGTTGATCAAGACCTTTCGCAATTCCTAGAAAGCATACCCTCTCCTGGACTCGGACCAGATCGAATTCGGGTACGTTGTCGATAACAAAATGATCCTTAAGCAGTTTCTTAGGTTTTTAAATGGTTGGAGCAATGGAGCAATACAGATATGATCGATTGGAACTTTATGAGAGAGGCTCCAGAGACCTGCCGTGTAAATGTTTGGTAAAATGATTTAACAGTAGAGTAGGGCTCTTGTTGTAGTGGAGCCATCAATTTGGAACAGTGTTTTACTTACCATTTTAGCTCAGGTGGTTGTGGGAGGTAGAAGTGTTGGGTAGTTTCTTCTGCAGAAGGTGCTATATAAATCAACAGACAGAGTACAGTTTATACCCTGTCACAAATCACAGAACGAATTGAAGGTGGGTTACGATTGTGCATCACAGGTGTGCGTACCATCATTCAGAAAGATTCTCAGTTGCCGAAAATACTAGAAGAATCAAACCTATAGGCTGCAGAATGTTTTATTCTGCCTTCTGGTCTTCAGGAAACTGCAGAGAAATAACTTACTTATCTGCATCTTATTCAACTGCAAAAACGAATTTGTTTTTTTTCCCAGGATCTCACGTTCCAGATAATGAACGGAGTCGACTTCATCCACTCTCACCGTATCGTTCACCGTGACCTCAAGCCTCAAAACATTCTCATAACTGGGTCGGGTCAGGTCAAGCTCGCTGATTTTGGCCTCGCTAGAGTCTATGGATTCCAGATGGCGCTAACGTCCGTTGTAAGCATAAAGTCTGTTATCGTTGCTTCATTTTGTGTTGTTAACAACTTAACAGATTTAAAATTGTTAATGTTTTGAGCTAAAATTACGGTAATAAGTTACTCTTGAAAATGTTCTACATGAATGATGTGTTTATGCTAATTAATTATTAATTAATTATTGGTATGGATAAGTGATTTGATAGAGAAACTGACAATCAGTTTTCCAATTTTGTGGAAAGACTTGACTGTTTCCACGATCACTCAAATTTCCCCTACTGTTGTCACCATCATTGGAGTGTCCCATCACCATATCAATTATTATTATTATTTTTTATTAATGTTTATTTATTATGTGTGTAAAGCGACTAAATCTTGATCTAAGAGAAAATCAACTGAGTCAAGGACTTTCTCAAGGTACAACAGCTATAATTATGCATTTATTAAGTGCCACTATCTAATGACCAAGCACCAATTGATGGCACTGAGCAACTGTGAGTGAAGGACTTGCTCAAGGTCCCTAAACAGTAAACCGTGTCAGAGGAGGAGGAGGATCGAACCCGTACTCTTGACGTTGCAAGCCATGTCATGTCATCTGTTGTTGCTAGGTGGTGACACTGTACTACCGTGCGCCAGAAGTTCTCCTACATAACCAGTACTGTGCGGCCGTTGACATTTGGAGCTGTGGATGCATCTTTGCGGAACTACACACTCGCAGGTTTCTGATCACATGATTTATTTTGCAGGGGGTGGAGAATTGGGAGGGTATTTCGACATGCTCCAGTTGACAGATGGTTTCTCTCAAGATGCCGCAGTTGCTTTTAGAGATGTGGGGTATTTCGATATGCCCCATTTTCCCTAAACGACGTTTGGTATTTTTATATGCCCCAGTTACCAAGTTGACCTGAGAGACATGGATATTTAATGCACCACACATGCCCTCAGAGGTATTTCCACATGCCCCAATTACCCTAAGGTTGGATATTTCCACATGCCCCAGTTACCCTAAGCTTAGATATTTCAACATGCCCTATTGCCTTCTGAGAGATAGTATGGCTTGCCCCAAGTTGCCCTCACAGAAGTAGGGTAATTTTACTGACATTGTGGTTCTTTTTACTGGTTTGTACATATTGTGAAGTGCAAGCATTTATGCAACCCTACCGAAATCACTTACTTACTTACTTAGCAGCTGTGCTCAGTGATCCAGTCTTAGGATCGAAGGATCTTTTCAGTCGATCCACAATGCGACATCGAGCAAGTCTCAGTTTCTCGTTGCACATATATGTCAAAAACATGCAAACTTTTTTAGTCAAGTTTCGAGACTCGATGGTCCAATTCTTTACAACTCTAGCATGACTTGGTAATGGTAATGGTACTACTAATGCAGAGAAATTTTCTTACGCGTTTTAGGGCACCATATAAATATTTGTTTACATTCTGTTATTATCAGGCTGCCTGTTTTTAGTGGAATTTGTCATCGTTGCAGTTTTTTTTAATTTTCAGGCCGTTGTTTCGAGGATCATCAGAAGTCGATCAGCTGTGTAAAATATTTCAGTAAGTCAGACTTGGTTGCTTTTGATTGGTCGATTTTGATTAATTAGTTTAATTTGATTGATTGATTTAGATTTGTGCTTTTTAGAAATTTTAAATGCCAGGGGTCTAGAATCCACTGTCGTATTTTGTACCAAACCAAATGCCGTAAATGCCTGAAAAAAGCACTCGGTAAACGTTCTGATACGTAGTTTTGCGTAATAGAGTCTGGTGTTGTTTGTAGGTGTATTGGTCTTCCTGCGGAAAGTGACTGGCCGGAAGACGTTTCCATTCCCCGGAACTCGTTTCGACCTTTTCCAGTTACCCCTCTGGAACAGCTTATCCCAAACATCGAGCCGGAAGCTTGTAGCTTCCTCAAGGTGAGTATTCTGCGCAGAACACTTTTACAAGATATTGGCTGTGCAAATACTCTACATATTTAGTTTGTTTCAAATTGAAAATCTGTCTCCAGAGTGAGTTTAAGTGACTGCTGAAAAGTCCTCCAGTTTGACTTTACAGATTTAATTGACACATTTTAAAACTTTAAACTGCTTTGTCTTGAACTGTACGACAGTATGTGGGACATGGTGGCTGATTGATTAGAGCACTCACCTTGCAACGCAAAGAGTACGGGGTCGAACCAGTTACTGTGTAGGTTAACAAGTCCTTCACAATTGCTTGAAGCCTGGTTATAGTGGAACTTAAAAAATGCTTACAGTGTAATAATAAATAATGAAAATAATGATGATAATTATAATGATAAAATTATAATATGAACCTGCTCATTCTGTGCTACTAAACGGACTGATACATCACAGGAACTTGTGGTTGACTACTCAGAGAGATGGAAATTCCATTCCTCTTACTGGAAATTCCATGAGTTGTAAGTGTTTGACATTCCATGACCTTCTGTTATGCCAACGCATCTGTCATTATTTACAGGCGATGCTGATCTTCAAGCAGACGTCGCGCATCAGTGCTCAAGATGCACTCAAACATGACTACTTCGTAGAATCACATCTGGCATCTTCATGCTCATCAACGTCATCATCATCCGGCGTTTCCGTGACCGTTTCAAGCACCGACTCGGAGATCCCTAACATGACTTGCGACGACGTGGAAGATTACACAGAAACCGTGGACAACAAGGAACTTTTGAACTCGTCGGAGTCTTGGCCGTCACCGGTGTCAGCACAGAAAACATGAAGAAAGAAAGAGTAAATACAGACTGAAGAAAAATTGGGACAGGCAAAGGACAGCGCGAAAAGATTCCACCGATAATTTAATTTACATTGGTGAGCCAGGTCAAATTTATTTTGAGATTCTGAATTTTTTCTCAAGTGGAAATGTGTTTTCAGAGAAATTTGGTGAATGTTTAACGTTGGAGATTGGGAGTTGCCTGCCAGCATGCCCATGTGGAGCGCATATAGGACCCATAAAGAACCCATATGGGTCCCATCTGAAGCCCATGGAAATGCTGGCATGGTTAATTAATTGTGCCTTGAAGTGTGCCTTGCCTTTTTGAGATTAGATATGTTTTTACTCTCTTTGTATTTTTAGAAGTAGAAATTTCAGAATTTATTGTCGACTTGTTTTTTTTGGCACTTATCTCGTATTGCATAAGCGGAAGTATTTTCACTTTGTTCTCTGGAGAGGTTGTTGTTAAATGATCTTTTGAAAATGGCCAGTTGGAGCCAAGCATCAGTGCAGAAGCAGCCAATAATAATAAATTACTTCTGTGGATCAGCCAGTTAGAGTTAGTAGGCCTGTTGGGATTTTGCCAGTGAGAGATTGCAGCCAATTAGAGTTGAGGTGTTTTGGAGATGCAGCCAATAGAAATCAAGATCTTGTAAGAGTTGATCAATGTTTTCTTACTTGTTATTAATGTATCTCAATAAAACAGTTTTTGCAAGTTAAGGCAGCTAATACTTTACAACAGCAGAAGTTTACACGTAAGCATCACACTGGTAGAGTTCCTCAGTCATTTATATTTACTGTTTTAGCAAGTAAAACTGTACTCTATAGTATTAGGTGAAAATCAAGTGTAGGCGTCTTTATATGGTATCCGGCGCGATTGGTCCTGCTTGGCAACACCGGCAGCCTGCCACTAAATTTATGCAGTTATGTTCATTTACTTTAATGAGTGTGGCAATTAAATTACTTACTTGTATTTCACGATGACTCGCTTGACCTGATCCAGTTGTTTTTTATTGATTGTGCCTTAAGACTTCAACAACTCGAGGAGTGTCATTGTGCTCTGCAACAAGTTACCCATTATGTTACCTGGCTACATTGAATGGGGCGCGGGAGAGGGGGGCAGCAAAAGAAAGCAAAAAAGGTCATGAGAAATTTTGGCGGAAGTAAGAAAAATTTTAGTTAGAAAATTCTATACAGCCACTGCAACTGAGGACGGCAGATCTCTGTCGTGATATTTTAAAAGTAAGACTTTGCCCTTCTCCTAGAGCATTCCAGCAGTTGAGGATTTTGGTGTAGGCATACGACTGTTAATGAAAGCAGCTGTCAAACAACGTAGACCTTAACTTTGTGAAGTTTCCTTATGTAGCAGAATTTCTGGTTTCTTGCGTGAAGCGTTAAGTGACACGGTATCTCGATTAGTTGATTTATTATTTTTTGTGTTCATAAAATTGTGTTCACTTTTGTAAGCATTTATTACTGGTGCTAGATACACAGTTACGCCAGAGACTGATTATAGCACGCTGTATTATATGTTGGAGATGCAGCCAATAGAAATCGAGATCTTGCAGGGATGTAGCCAATGAGAGTTGAGATCTTTTGGAGATGCAGCCAATAGAAATCAAGATCTTGTGGGCTGCAGCCAATAAGAGTTGATCATTGTTTCTTACTTGTTATTAATGTATCTCAATAAAATAGTTTTTGCAGGTTAAGGCAGCTAATATTTTACAACAGCATGACACTGGTAGAGTTCTTCAGATCAAGCTATACACGATTTTAGCCAGTAAAACTGTACTCTGAATAACATTAGAAATTAATGCATGTTTTGTTATGGCTCCCAAAGACGTTATATAATGAGTTTCGGTTGTACATTCGATTTTAGCTGTTTTAGTTGTTGCATGCTTTCATAGACTTTCCTGAGGGTGAATTGAGCTGTCATGACATGTTTTGTTTTCACTACAAATACTGAAGTACGTGTGTTAAGCTCATCTTTCATTTTGTAAAATTTTAATCAAGGAAAGTTAATCAACTCAGGATCTTTTAAAATTTTATTTTTGCAAATTGTGCCAACGTTTTGTCATGACTGTTCGACGTGATTGCATTTCTATGATGTCTGTTTTTCAGATTAGCAACAATTCTCATTTTGGAAAGGTTTCTGCTTCAGTGGGTCGCAGAGTGCAAAATGCTTTTGCACCAATGAGCAAACGGTTGGACGTTTGGGAGTCCAACAGGTGTGTCCAAGGTGTGCTTCACCTGGATGAAGCAGTACAGGTGTGTGATTGGTGTCTTCAGGTATGTGCTTGAGCCAAAATGTCCTTCAGCCTCCAAGGACTATCGTTGAAAGAGGCATTTGGTATAGACAGCGATTTTCATTACGTTTGATTTAAACATGTATCATAATTTTATACGAAGTGCATCTCCACGACAGTTTGGTGGCAGCTTGACATTTTACAAGTTAGTTTTCTAGAGTATTCATCAGTATTTACCTCAAAGCTGTACTCCTAACAGCGGGAAATGGCTGAAACTGACACAGCGGATATGGCAGCAATTGCCTCGCAAGAAATGACATCATTGCGACTTTTAACCAGTTTTCTTTTGAAGTTGGGTACAAAAATGTCTAACAGCTCAAGCTACAGCGATTTTATGTATTGTACTGTATTTGTATTTGAACACTTGTTATAGCACCCCTTCCAGATTCCTATTCAGAGGCGCTCCCGACTACTGCGCGGACGCTGAATTGGAGTTTCACGCCGAAGCGCATGAGCAATTGCGAGTGAAGGACTTGCCCAGGGTCCCTACGCGGTATAGACATGTATATATGTTTCTGTCAAAACACTTTGTACAGTGCCTTTAACGCTTTAACGACGTGCACATACTAAAAGGACTGGGAAAGCAGTGTAGCTCGCCATTAAAGTGTTAAAGTACATGCTTGTTTCAAATGCATTGCACACATGACTCTGAAATGCATTTTAACATTCTGAAGGACAGATTCTGTATTTACACCAGACACTTTGTGTGTGTCCATCCTCGTGAAAATATTCTGTCAGCGCATGTTATTAGCAGGCATTATTTTTGTGAGTACGTCTACACTGGTGCCGAGTACAGTTGGTTGTCTTTGCGTTAGTTTGAAGGTTTTTAGTTTTGTTTGTCTTGTAGTTCGTATTGTTTGCAACATCTGACAGATTGGATTAATATCAGAATTTATTTTTTCGTTGTCAAAACTACTGATCTTTAAATAGAACAGTTTTCTTATAATATTTATTTTATTTTGATGGAGCCAAATGACTCATCGAGCAACTCGGTATGCTCTTTTTCCTGTTTCCAGAAATGACTCAAAACTGACATTTTCTCACTGCCTTTCAGACATCTGAATATCTAACTGCTCCTCATCTGGCGACTGACTAACCGCACCTCAGATTCGCATTTCTGTGTGGCCTTTTGTGTGTTAGAAATTTTCATAATAATAACAATAATGCTCACCATACCAATACCTTACTGTTGTTATACAGTTCTGTACAGACACCTGCTTACTTACCACTACGGTGTATCGTAATCTTTGTGTTATTCTGCCTCATGTAATTGACAGGGAGTAGCAAAACATTTTCACAGCAGATCATTTCCATTGGTTTAAATTAATTTCGCTGTAGGTACTAAGTAAATCTACGTTTATATTTTATTATACATGTGTATGGAAAAGTGCATGGCAAATTCACAACCATGGCAGATTTTGTTTGAATGCCAAGTGTTCTGCCAACCGTTTCATGTGCATTTACAAACAATACTGTGTTTTTTGGTAGTGTTACTCGGGTGGATCCAAAGGCCAAGGGTGACAGAAGTTGGATTTTAGGTTTTGGGATTTTAAAAAACTAAACATACAAAAATCCCAAATTGGTTTTTGTTAGAAATCAAAAAAGAAAACCTTACATTTGTTTTCTATTTTTCGGTCAAAAAAACAATTTGTGAATTATTAACCATTGCAATGACTACCATGTTTAGAAGGTCGTGCTGCATCAGTGTCCATCACAGAACTGATTCGGTGTTCTGTGCACCGCCTTTATTCCTGTTTACATTGTGTGGTTGATATCAAACTTGGTGGAAATAATAAAACAAAAATATAAAAAATTTGTGGAAATAATGAAAACTAAACCCCAAAAATTTGTCTTAAAAAATATGTTGAACCTCTGAAGACACGTACAAAGTTCCCCAGTCCGAGATTGGGGGACTTTGAGGGGTGTGGCAGCCCGACTGTTCTGGATCCACCTTTGCGCGCCAACCGTTTGCTGTTTTCACTGATTTCTAAACTCGGATGTATGTATGTATTAGGACGTGTAATATAGTGCATTTCTTTCTTCGGTTACTGGGCTTTGCGTCCGAAAGTGTTCAGTTTTCTAAGCCTTTTCAGTTTGTTTTTGAAATTTTTTGCCGATCTTCTACAGTCAGTAGATGTCTCGTTGTTGAGCTCTGCTTTGCAGATTTTATTTTTATATGAACGATTTTTGAGAGAAATATTATAGTTTCTGGTTTTGCAATGTTGTGTTCAGTTGATGACTTAAGGCTCATTTTAAAAGTGACCTTGTCTACTTCCCATCAGCATTTGGTAATCCTCCAGTTTAGATAAAGAATTATTTTCATCAATCCAGGTTCCATTTTAAATTGACAATATCAAATATGCCAATGCAAAATAATTTGGGGACCTAAACTGGAGGATTAGCCAGCATTTTTTACACAAGTTCAAACTAAGCTGGATTGAATTAAAAACTGTCATAGTGTAAGTAGAAGTTGGATCGATGAAACTGTTTTGTAGTGTTTGTGGAAGCTGGATTGATGAAAGAATGTCGTAGTGTACGTAGAAGTAGAACCCTCAGACTATCGTAGGCCCTACCTTTGGACTATCGACACGTGACGTAACCACACTGACATTTATTTTAACGAGGTCTCACTTAATCAATGATCGGATTGTACCTGACCTAATTATTCTACACCTGAGATCTTATTGAACCTGATCTGATCTAATCTGTGGTGTGGTAAAAAAAATCAAATCTGTGGCCTGATTGAGCCTGACATGATCTTATTTATGATCCTATTGAAGCCGTTGTAATCAAAATGTAGGAAAAATGGAATCCGAAAAGCTCTTTTATGTGGCAATGGTGAATTACATGGATTATATAAATTATATAAAGTTTGCGTCCCAGTACAGTATGAGAATTGTAAAAAATAACTGGGGGTAGGGGTTAGACGTTGATTCATGTGCAGTTTGGGTGTGAAATGTAGACAACTGTGGGATACTAAAACTGGGGGGTTTAACCCCCGGCAATTCTCACCCTGTCCCGGTGTATACATATAGATTCGCATAGGCCTAACTACTAGCAACCAGCTATGATCCTCTTGTAAGAAATCCAAACCTAGAGATTCTTATAGGCAGTGCGACCACTGTCCATTTTGGAAATCCCAAGCTTTTTCCAGAAATATCCCAAGATTGGCCAAAGTGTGCCAAAAATCCCAAGTTAATGAAAACGAAAAGGTTTTGATGAAATATGAAATTCGTTTTAACAATCACATTTATTCACAAAAATGCCTAGTAAAGAACTTGCAAAGAAAAAACCGAAGTATAACATTGAATTAACAAATTACAAGGTTCACAAGTAACAATAATAAGTCTTTCTCTGAGAGAGTTTATTCTGATCAGATTCCCTGCCACTGTTGAAATGTACGGTAAGAAACCAGTCTTCAGACCTTAGAAAAATCCCAAGATTGCTATGCGAAATCCCCAGATCCCAAGTCGACCCAGAAATCCCAAGACTTTGGGAAATTTCCAAAGGAGTGGTCACACTGCTTATAGGACTATATTCTGCTGCGTCAACAGATTTTTAACTAGGTCGTTTTAACTATCTCATTAATTTTTGGCACGAAGACGATGCTGTACATTCAGACTGAAATATAAAAGGTCGTCAACCCTGCGAGTAGCCTACCAGTGGGGTCAAAAATGACCCCAAGACCACTGCGTAAACACTGTTCGTGCAAATCTATTGAATCTGTGTGACTTTCAAGATGTAGCCGTATACCTATTCTCTATCCAAATTTCAACTGAAAATTGCATCTTTGATCACCAGAGGGCGCAGACAAGCTTTTAAAAGGCACTATGCAGATGCATGGATAGGATGCGGTGGTGTAGCGGTAGCCTATGTTTTGTGCCTTGTAGCCGGAGGGTCGCTGGTTCGAATCCACCTCAAGCCACAGCGTATCGACCTGGACAAGTTGCTCACCCACAATCATCTGCGAGGATGGCAATTAAACCACATTACTCATCCCCGTGTGGCATAAATCGTCGTCGTCGTCATCATCATCATCATCATCATCATCATCATCATCATCATCATCATCATCATCATACAGATGCACAATAATGTCCTACAGTTATATAGCTCCAATACATAGTGACAAGCGTCAATCAATGGTGCTAGCTGTTATCAACAGTTACTGTGTGATGAGAACTTGTTCGAGGACTCGTAATTGGCCTCCATGTTTTAAGCATGCCCTGCAGTCATTCAACAAAGGCTTAGCTGCTAAGACCATCCCAACACTGTACTATATAATTATTATGCTAATTATATGCATGCCTCTGAACTAAGAGAGGATGGGCTTCTGTTTAAGGTCCGCACGCAGTTTAGGCCCTACTAAAGAAGGTGTGGCATTGCGGTCAGTACTATATAAACTGTGGGCACAGGATGGTCGGCTGTTCGAAGCGTTGGGCGGTTGCCGCTGGTGTAGGTGTGTCGAACTCTACAGACGAAGTTCCTTTGACTGCTTGAAAACTGCGTAATGCTGTCAGTTTCGTGTCGATAACTGACCAACCGAAATGCTGTTTTCGTCTAGAAAGCGTTAGAAATGGTCACTTCCAACGGAAAAGTCGACTCGTTTGGTGAAATACGGGCGCTGTCTTTTCGACCAGGTGTACACGTATGTATAGGCCTATGTTACTTTCTAAACCCAGTGTGATTTTCGTTAACGATAACGATAACGAAAATGTTCGTTAACGAAAATAAAATGATTTCGTTAACGATAACTATAACTATAACTAAAAAATATCATTAACTATAACTATAACTATAACGAAAATAACACTAACGAAAATTCATCTTTATTTTCGTTAATACAAAAAATAAAAATAGGAAGTGCAATATGGACGATACGACATAAATGAGAACGAAAAATGCGAAATTTTTATTGTGAAATTTGTCAGTTACTTTGGAAACTCGTGTATTGATGAAGCTGAATGTATCCATGCTTCAAAGGTTTTCATAGCTCTGAGTAAATTGTGAAACAGCGTATTAATACGCACAATTTTGCTTATAGACTTAATTATTGTAACTAAGTAGTAACTAAAATTAACTAAAATAAAAATCCATTAACTATAACTATAACTATAACTAAAAAATAATACTAACTATAACTATAACTATAACTAAAATAAAAAATCATTAACTATAACTATAACTATAACTAAAATAAAACCTGTAAGGAAAATCACACTGTCTAAACCTTTGAGAATGTATGGCATAATTGTATTTTATTTATCTAGTTATTCTCATCCTTCAATAGAAGGATATAGGCTAACCATAATAAATAAAATTCTATGTAGGGGCCTATATATTAATATAAATATAATCTATAATTTTAACGCAAGGTCTTGAGCAAGGACCATGGTCTTGAGCTTAATCATTATTGCAACGTGTTGGCGCACACTTCTGACCGTGTGGTAGTCGCGTGTATTTGAAACTCGGCAAATTATTAGTCTCTATCTTTAATAGATATAATTTTCCTCGTTCCTAAGTAAAGTACTCGTTCTTACAATCTGCAAGATAGAATGTGAATATCGTACCACAGCCTCTGGTTTTTATTACGAGTGGTGGTAACGTTTTATGGCGTTTTCACTGATACTCCAATATCGCCCGTTCGGCGCTGCAATGGCTCTCGGCTCCTCTGCTCGTACAATCGGTTTTCAAAATAAAAGAAACGGTAATTGACAGATCAAATATCGTAACATGATTACACAAGTGTGTGTGGACGCACAAGATGCCTAAAACATGCAAAGCTCATTGCAACTCGGACGAGTTTGGGTAAACTATTCCACGATGCAGGGCCCTGGTATCTAATAGAAATGGATAAATCTTCTGCGGCGGAAAATTCCGCCTCAGAAGTTACATTTTCGACACAATTCTGCGGCGGAAGTCCTCTGTCAAAATGCTTTACTTCCCATAAAAAAATTGACATCATGAGGGTCGGTTAGGGTCAGGTTAGGCCTCGTGGGAGTGTTGGTTATGGTCAGGTTAAGCACTGTGACGGGCGGTTAAGGTCAGGGTCAGGGTTGGAATCGTTTTTAGATAAAATGTGAAAAAATTTCCGCTGCAGAAGTAAGTTATTGCGGGTTGCATGGCGGTATTTTCCGCCGCAGAAGCACCTCGCATAGAAAATATATGGGTAATTCGTTCGAACGAAAATGCCTCTGTAGTCATCGTTACTTCTAGAATTGTTGGTATACGATAATAGACGAAGGTATGATGCGAAAGAAGGAGGGAGGAGATTGTTGGTGTATTGTTGCATAAATTCAGAGGTTTGCAGGAATTTAGTTTGTGTATTATTGTGGAATTTGTACTGCAGTATTATTAGAGTTGAAGGCAGACTTTGTTATAATGAGTATTTTAGGTAGAGGACCAAATGAAATTGCAATATGAAATTAATGATAAATGAGTGCAAAGTAGAGGTTAATAAGTATTTGGGAAGTGACCAGATCTATAAGAAATTCTCCTGATTATGTCAAATTTTTGATAATTTTTTATACAGATTTCTCTAATATGTACTTTCCATTTTAGATCTTGGTTGATGTGAAATGAAGACGCTTGAAGAAACTCGAGAAACCTGGATTGAACAGCAAGTCGATCAACAACGCCTGTTCCAGGAGTCCAGGAGAAGCTTGCCAAGCCGGCACACCAGTTAAGTTGCTAAATTATTTCCTAGATAAAGTTAACAATGTTAGATATAGCACTGTATACGTTCCTCCCTCTCTCTTCCTGAGATGCATGTTAAATCTATATCAAAACACTGAACTTGGCACTGTGACTACATGGATTCTAAAATCTCAACCTCACTTCTTTGCCATTATCCTACATTCTTAATTAACCTTTTTCCTACCGGCATACTTCGTAACTCTCCAAAGAGGGCAGTTAATTGTTCTTGTCTCATGAAGAGTGGTCTAACTATATGTGTATCTCGGATGTCTCTTCCCATCCAATATGATAGAGAGAATAGTCCACACTTTACTCTTGCCTCTGTGGAAACCACCTGCTTCTGCCTCTTGCTGGAAAGTATAATTATTATTCCTGGTACGTCTTGTCTTTGGCCAGCGTTAATCAACATTTGCCGGTCCTCTCCATTTGGAAATCTCTACCTGCTCATGTTTGAACTGTGTTAGCGAGACTGTCTTTCACTCTAAAAGAGTTTAGTCTACTTGTGGTTCCTAATAGTTGCCCAGTTTCACTGCGCACTTCTGAAATATGTTGAGAGGATATTATAAAATGACAGTCGTAGTGTAATGTGTATGTAAACATGAGCTAGCAGTATTCACAAAGAGAAGGTCAAGGTCGCGTAGCTATTGTTGCTTCACAGCTGCCTGATTTTGGTGTACGTGAAAGTTTTATTTGTAAATAAATCATCCTTGGAACTCCAATGCTTACATGGTCTCTCATTGGTTGAGTTGCTAGTACATGTACACAAATGTTATTTAAACAGTAACAGTTAATAGGCTAGGTAAGCTATGTAAGCTTTTATTGATTATATTGTTCTATCCAATTGTCAAGTTTCTTTTTAAATGTGCTCCAGCTTGATGCAGGTACTATTAACTGTGGTAGCTGGTTCCAGTGATCCACAATTCTTGGCCTATAGGCTAAAAAGTGTATAGAAGGACAAGTCTCCTGCTTGGAGACAATAGGGCCTAGTTACGTGAAACTGAGAAATTTCGTCATTCCAGCAAAGGACAGCAAGAACTTTCTACCTACCGCACATGCTGCACAAAAACACTTGCTAGCTGCCCTGTGTGGTCTTAATTCCATATAGTGTATAACAATCCAATACATTAACAATACATTATCCAGTATAGATATGAACATTATCCACATCTATAATTAGTCTAGGCTCCTTTATTATAACCATAAGATACGCTTGTTGGCTGTGTTATGACAGCCAGTTTTGAAGAAACGAAAATACAATCCAATACAAAAGCATAGTCTGTAAATCACATTCTGGAAGTTACAATGTAATTTAGCACTTCAGAATTGTCAGAAGTGAACAGTTCAAGAGGGTAAATATTAAAATTGGTTAAGAGTTAATGGATAGATGAGAAATCTAATTATTTATTTAGATGAATCCTTCTGGCTCTTGGAAAACTATACTCTTTTGCTGCTCTTGCAAATCATTGTACTTAGCTAACTGTACTGATTTGCGGAGTTTGTGCGCATGCAAACAATGGCTTCAAAACTGCATGATTTGCGATCGATACATTTTGCCTTTCCTTTTTCTAGTCGGCAAAGTCTTGACTCCGGTGTATTCATCTTAGTCTTGACCCTTTTGCCCCGCTGTCCTGGTTAGATTTTTTCCTAATATCCCCTGGGCTCCTGAGAAAATAGCGTAACTCTGACGTATGCGATACTAAAACGGACTTATCTCTGGTAATAGAGACATAGAAGGATAACGTTTTCACTGAAATAATCACGTTTCTCAGATGAAACAGATAAATCAAATTCCATGTAGAAAAATCTATTTTCAGTTCTCAGTATTTGCATGATGCTGTTAAGATGTGTAAAAAATTTTGAAGGAAAGCTAATAAAAGTACTCTTGCTTTCTGTTATTAAGTCTCTGATAAATCATATTCTACTCAGAAAAATTAGTGAAATCATCATTTGAATAGTAAAAACAAATGACAGTCGTTGACAAGTCAAGTTTCACAGAAAGCTATCGCCAGTATTCTTTCTTTGTGTGAAAATCTTAGCATGTGTACCCTTCTCGAACACAAAGATATTGTCCACACTGAGGACATCACATTCGTTCACATGACCACCTTCATAAAAAGACGTCACGGCCATCTGTAGTGTTTCTGCGGTTTGAACAGTTTTGAAATGTTGTCAATGTTGTGGTCCAAACCACCCATATACTTGTTGTAGTCCTGCACCAATGCAGGACATCTCACTTCAGTAACTGTGCAATCTTTGTTCCTACGATTTACTGATTTTATAAGAGTAGGATCGTGATAGGTTGACATGAAGTAAATTGGTTGTTGGTCGCACGAAACCAGTGCAGTGAAATTCTCGCTGCAGATAAATTTGTGTTGAACACGTTGCATCTTCTTCTTGGGTGTAATCAGTTGCTTTGGAAAATGCTTACGATTTGTCATAATAGTGCCACATGTTTGAATACCTCTAGTGAAAGTCCATTCAGCAAACGTACAACAATGCTTCCTGTTTGTCAAAGTTCATCCGTATGTTGTCCATCAGACTTTCCAGTATAGACTTCTGCTGTATAGAGAGAGCCATTTGTACTGTCAATCCGCAAAAATACTTTTATGCCCCTTTTTGTTGGTTTGGCCTTCCAATCTTGTGTCATTGATAAACGGCCTTTCGTCGGTACCATTCCTTCATCAAGTGACGGCATTTGTCCTGGGTAGTAGTAGTGCTGAAACTTAGCAACATATACTCGATCGCTGGCCGAACTTTATATATCTTGTCTGATTTATTCAAAGTGACGCTTGTTTCATCCACGGTATGCCAGAATTTCCAGATGGATAAGAATCGATCTCTGAATGATTCGTGGAAGTCGGTATTGCTGAATGATTCTGAGCGGAGATCTTTCTGCCTTCTCTGTGCGTCAAGATACAGGAACGGATCAGAGCGTCTACTCATAAATCTGTCTCTGTGCATACGAAAAGTAGTATTTCTCGCACGAGAGCAATCGTCGAATCTTGTTGATTGGAATGTATATGGATGACCATATAGGCATAGATGCAATCAATGTATTATATTAATATATAGAGAAGCAGCTGCCTTCATTTTAATTTTGGGAGAATACATCTATTCACGTTAATTTATCGGATATCAACAGCTAACGTCGGCTGAAAGCATTCGAAGGACTAAATCGTATTATTTACACTCCGAATTCCTAATGTTTCCTCTCGAAGACGCGTCGAGGTAAGGGTACTCGGTAGGCCTAAATTACACGGCCCTGTTTTCTACAAATACAATCACAAAAGACTCGGGTGCAAGCAGGTTCTTCAACAATGAACCGGTATTTACATTCAAAGTGCCTGTTGCAAAGTCCATACATAACAATCCAGGGTTGTTCCTCGAAATCATTGTTGACCTGATGAAACCAGATGGCATTCCGAATCTGCCACAGACAGCATCCAGGAATTTCTCTTGTGAGTGAAAACCAATCAGGTTGGAGATGGTTCTTGTACCGTATTCTGACTTTTTTGGGTTCTATTCGCACGAATTCTGTGGGCGAAACTTCAAACGTCGTAACAGCTGTGCTGCAGAAGTACATAACCAGCTCTGCACGGGCCTGCCTCTGTAGAGTCGCCTCTAGAATAGGCCAAATTGACTTAAACGTAAGCCCTCTTTTCTATGAGTACTACAAACAACTGAGGAGAAGGTTCTTCTTTAGGAGAAGGTTCTTCAATGAAGAACCTGTAGATGCAATCCAAGTGGCACGTACAAAGTCCGTACATCATAATCCATGGGCTCTCTGTAAAGTCCTCATTCACATGATTTCCTGATGCGAGCAAATGACATTCACATTCTGGTAGAGCGTCGTGAAATTTCTCTCTAATCAGAGAAAACCAGTTGGATGTAAGATGGCTCTCGTCACGAACCCTCACTTTCTTTGGTTGCATTCTCATAAATTTCACACTGCATTGATTTAAGAATAAACCCTCTTTTCTATTTCTACGACAAAGAAATCCGTAGAAAATTCTTTGATGAAAAATCTGTAACTGCATTGCGTGTGCATCCTACAGTTGCCATACATCATGATCCATGCTATTGTCGGATCGTTAACGTTCACGTGGTTGCCCGACGACAACAAACGGCATTCAGATGATGGAAGTGTTTTATGAAATTTTTCTCTTATAAGAGAAAACCATTTCGCTTTCAGATGGCTTTTATCGCGCACAAGCTCTTCCTTAGGTGCCATCCGCAAGAACTCTGCCGGCGACAGTTCAAACGTTGAAACAGGCGTCCTGCAGAAGCAAACAGAAAAGGTATGAACATCCACCATCCACTTCAGCTACCTAAAGGCATAGGCCTACTAGGCATGCAAATATACACCATTCTCAATATTATGACTTTGTCACATTTTTTACAAAGATGTTGTATTAAAAAAGGGACTCGATCTCGGTACCTCTCGCTCTCTATGCCAGTTTGTTATGTGTAATTAGATGGATTTTAGATGGCTTTTGTCTCGCACAATTACTATTCCTTTTCGACAGTCGCAAAAGACTCGGGTACAGGTTCCTCAAAAAAAATCGGTAATTGCATTCAAAGTGATGGGAGCAAAGTCTATACATAAGGATCCAGGGTTGGTCCGTGAAATCATCGTTTACATGATTTCCCGAAGCCATCAGATGGCATTCAGAATCTGCTACCGCATCCAGAAACTTCTCTCTGATCAGCGAAAACTAATTCGATTTCAGATGGCTCTTATCCCGCGGTCCGACTGCTTTTGGTTCAATTCGTACGAATTCTGCTGGCGCATATTTTTTATAATTATGTTTGACCACCGATATACACGCTCTTTGCTCGTAATCTGGCTTAGCCCTAAATACCTCTTTGACCTCATTTGCCTGGCGACCTTGGCCACCTCACTTCGACCCCTGCGCTCACTTGACCGACTTGAACTCTGTCTCGCGGGCTTGGACTGCGGGCTTGGAATTTCTGGCGTTTTTCCATTGGTTTGCCAAGTCGATTGTCGGTTCGACGCTTTTTATTTACGTTTTTCTTCAACGTTTTGTGAAGCACCGTTTAGTCAACGCATCTAAATGGCCGCATTTGTACGAAGTCACTGTTTTTGCTTAACCATAATCTGTAAACATTAACTAACATCAATAGAGTAGCAACGACTATCTATCACGCTTAAAATTCAAATGAGTCCTCTCGGGGATAGGTAGAAAGACGAGAAGCGGCTTCTCGGGGATATGCAGAAAATTCCGCTTTTGCGGATTCTCGGGTCAACAGGGTTAAAGAGCATTGCGTCTGGAGGATTTCTTAGGTAGTGTGGATATTTTATCTATCATCTTAAGCCACGGAACAGAAAACCCTTCAAGAAGTCATTTGTTTGCATTTCTGGAACAACGTAGGGTGGGAATGTCTAGCCATGCATGAAATGGTATACTACGGGCTAGTTGAATATACTGGACATGTTTCCTTGGCTCGTTCAATCACTGAGTGCAAGCTATCGACTTCCACAAGTGGCCTGATTCCTTAAATTTATGTTGCAGAACTTGCGTGTGTGGGATATGGGCCACAGCATGCTTACAAATTGCGGATAAACTGACATTGTGTTTCTGTCCTCCACAAGTGTCACTGTACATGGTCAGTGTGGACTTTTTGGCAAGCTAAGAAGGTAGCAATATAATGTATACATGATGCAATCTCCGAACTACCTCTTCCACAGCCTAATGTCACATAAATAAGGTCATATATATATAAGGTCGCATCCTTGGTTGCGACATCATAGGGCATAGGCTGTCCGATTATAGCATGTCCATTTTCTTGTGATAGTCATACAGCAACCTCTCTTAGAAACCAGGGAGGAATCCCGTCTGGTTCTTCTGATGTAGTTTTAATTCAAATCAAATCGTTGTTTATTGTTTCACAATTTTAGTTACAGTCCATGAGTACAGCGTTTTTGAAAACAATTATTAACGAGTAGGTAGAGATTGATTGGGTACATAGTGAAGGGAAACAATTGGACGATCCAAAAGGGACCGGAGTCCCGCTAGGCAGGAACCCCCAAGCAGTGATGTAGAATCAGTGGGACATGACAATTTCTGATGCTGACAACCTAAAGTTGCAAAATTTTTTACGAAATATTATAGTGGTACGAGGAGTCGCACACCATGATACATATTTCTAATCTGTGAGATAGTAGGCCTAGAGCTGTTATTCTTAACTCTTCTTTACTAACAGAAACAACTTAATCGTTAGAGAACAGCCAGCAGAAAGAGGAGAATTAAGTGAATAATCTGTAGGGTAGGCAAACTTAGAGCGGGTATTTGAGAGGTACACGTAGTCGAGGAGAGAAGAATTATTTGGTAGAGCTCACATTCATTTCAAATGGTAGTTAGTAGTTGCATTCTTGGAAGCAGGGTTGGGTTAATGCCGGCAACAACCTATTGTTGCCGGGACAGTGGCAATAACCGGTTATTGCCGGTTATTGCCAGTTGTTGCCGGCCGGTTATTGCCAGTTGTTGCCCATTTTCTCCAAAGTAAGAACAAGGCAAATGAAAATCATATTTCACTGCACAGACTGCATAGTTATAATAAATGTTTCTTGTGGGAAATTAAAACTACTGTAGTAAATCTATATTTTTATCCTTTAGTATAAATGTAGTTAAAGTCAACTATTTGAGCTTAGAATAAAAAATTCTGACCTACAGTTCAACTACTCCAAAATAAACTGCCATTTGCACTGCAGTAGTAATATTCAGGTCAACAGGGTCATTGCCTATTCTATATACATACCTGGCAGTATACAATTTATTAGTAGTGTATAAAAGCCATGAATGGTTTGGCAAAATTTCTAATTCATAATTACACAATTCGATATTGACTGTACTTAATATGTAAAACTTGTAAATGTCTTCTATAAGGAAGAAATTATATGGTTATTTAAATCAGGTGATTTTTATTTGGAAAAACTTGATTGATTTAAAGCATGATATATTTAAATCAATCAACTCTGTAAGTAGCAAGCCAGAAGAAATAAAAAATGAAGCGAACTGTGAAGATTCCATATTTTATTACCACAATAATTAATAGTTTCTATTTTTGCCAAAAGGTTTTTGCCATTTTTGCCAAGAGGTTGTTGCCATTATTGCCAAGAGGTTGTTGCCGGGACGGTTATAGCCATGGCAATAACCGGTTATAACCGGCGGTGGCAACAACTTGCCAACCCTGCTTGGAAGCATTTTTGAAGGAAGCTAAGATTTTCAAGCTACATATCTCCCACGGCAGATTATTCCAAGTCATAGGACCCTTGTGCTTGATCGAGGGCTTCCTGTAATTGGTGCTAAAAAACGTTTCTAGACTGAAATGATCTGCTTGTGTACATGGATTGCAGTGGTCTTTCTAAAAAGTGGTGTATACTTCGGATCGGTTGAGATTTTACTGTAGTGCTGATTAATAGTCTTGACTGTAATGTTATTGTTATGTACTGCTTGATCACGCGTTTGACCACTCGGCTTATCCACATTTCCCGTGATCCTCGTTTCGTTTTCTCGAATGTTTGCGTGTTCTTTTTATTTATTGCATTTGTGAGAGCTGCTGTCGGTTCTGCCCGCCCCCTCTGGATCAGTCTGCTCCGCTTCCTCGAAAGGCGTTTATACTGTTTAATGACTGGTGTCATAAACATAGGTTCTCCGTTTCTTAATGTGATGGTTTTGATTGGAAAATGCTTTTCGAGGATTTCAGTTATTGTTTCGTAGTATGCCCTAAACGCGTCTTCAGACAAAGTCTGCTTGGTTGTACAGTCCCATGATATTTCGGCCAGACTTGCCTGCAATGCTGCGAATTGTCGTGGGTCTGAAGTCGGAACTGGCTTCTCTTCCTATCCTCTACCCATATCCTTGCTTTGTCCTTCGAGGGGGGGGGGGTCGATGTACCTATGCCGAGTGTTTAGTTTTAATTCTTGATTTGAATGCTTTGCACTTGGAATATAACTGACCGGATGTATAGATCCGATCAAGTGAATGTCTTTCATGCGATGGACCCTCGAATTCTGTGGCAAGTCACATCGCCAGAACCTTGGCGGTTGGCAGCTGATTGAAGTCGCCACGTAGGATGACCTGTAAGTCTTTGTATTTGTTTATTTCCTCTAGAGTGGTTTCTATGCAGAACATTCGACATTCAGTGTTGTAAATTGGGTGCACAGGGTGGTAGATGCTCCCAAGTAATACACGATTGCACCGTCATCTAATCTTGTCCATAGGACTTTAATCTCTGATGGATATTTTACTTGCGGTGTGCGTAATTATAGGCGGGTTCATCTGCTTTTTTACAATATATGACTATTTCGCCTCCTCATCCCAGCCCATTTCAGTTAAATATGGTACATGTACGCCTGTACGGTATATCCTTCGATCGCCATCATTTGGTCAGAATGGTGTTGCTATAACCAGTTCTCTTTTATCACAACTATGTCTGGATTAGAGACTTGAACTCTAACAGTGGATGTTCATGAGGCTCTGCCAAACTGATCGGATTGATAAGTAAGATGTAGGGATGGTTGATTGTATTCGCAATCATGGGCTTTATCTTTGATTGAATAAGGGGCTTTCATTTAGGTCCGTTGGTAACCGGAAAGACCAATATTGTGTTCCCCTTTCGGTCGCTTTGGTTTTGTTGTTTCTCGTCGACCCATTTTGACCTGGATTGGCTTTTCTCGTGTGTGCAGATGTCGGTTTAAGTTATGTGTTTGTCGGGTCTGCACTCCTCTGTCCAGTCATTATCTTGATTATCTACTAACACTTGTTTGGCGATTGATTCCAATTCGCGTTCCTCGATATCATAGTAGGCCGCTTTCTAGCCGTCTTTTCATAGCAAGTGACTGTCTGCTGCCCTGCGTATTCCCCTGGAATGCCTTTGTGCTGCAATTACTCCGTGTGGCCATGTAATTCAGAGATCCCATTACATCAGCAGTCGTACACGTTGCCACATTCTTTGTTGTTCCTCCATGTTTGATTCGGTATTTATAGTGCAGCAATTACTCCGTGTGGCCATGTAATTCAGAGATCCCATTACATCAGCAGTCGTACACGTTGCCACATTCTTTGTTGTTCCCTCCATGTTTGATTCGGTATTTATAGTGCAAATTGGTAAATCCATATGTCATATTTGGCTGTACAGTGTTTGAGCCAGTTCGTTCGTAAATTTTAAAGTACTCGAATAAAGTAGACAGCGAAACGTTTCCTCAAGTCGCCATAGCTACGTAACGTACAGATAGTCCTAGGTTTTGTGTATTAATGGTGGAAATCCAATAAATCCTAGATAAACACTCAACCATGGCAGCCTTCGCATTCGGCGCCCATCCGGCTTGATTCAGATATATGAGAAATCTATAGGAAGTTTAGTCGGCTAAGGACGAGTGACTCAATTTTGATAGAGACGCCATTGTTGATTTTTGTTACCATTATCATTTTTATCCAAAAAATGGCAGTTGACCAGTATCAAAACAAATACCCGGCACACCAAGTTCCTGGTTATATAATCCTCGTATAAGTCGGTTTCGTTGAGGAAAAGTTATTTATAATTGCGTTTAATAACGAGAAAAAACGCATGAGAAACAACATGCGGCAGCCACAGAAATGGCACCCAAAGACTTGGTTTAATAGCTCGTCAGTTTCTACGGGTACAAGACTAGGCGTGAGGTATAGGCTTCTTTCTGAGCGAGTCGACAATTTTCCACAGGTCCTTGGTACCCTCTTGGAATCCGTGCTCTTGAGGAGGTTCGAGTTTGCTCTTTGCATGGCTTTAATCACTTTTTGTGCGAGAGCTGTTGCTTATTAGCTGATTATTCTTGCTAAGCAGGTACTTGACCTCGGGGGTAATGTATTCCGTGTCTTTTGAGATATTTGTTGCAGGTCTTACGAGATAATTGTTATCTCCCTGAGGGGTAGTAGGCTTCCAGTCGCCCTTTAACTTCCGCATGGAAACTATTCCAAGCTTCCTCCGAGTCCGTTATTTGAATGTAGGTACAACATGTTTCATTATAGCATGCATTCTGATATAAACCAGTAGGATAATATAATCACTTCTATGTCGTCGTTATCTTGCTGCATCACTGCACCTCTGAGTAGTTTCCGTGAAGGAGCGCTATATAAATTCCCGAATGAATCAATCGATGGATACTTCAAGTGAACCATTATCAAGATTGTAATCCATTGCATTCGAAATCCAACAGCAAAAACATATGTATTAATACATTACATACTTTCATAAGTTTGCATGCATGCATGTGTATGCAAGTATGTGTGTATGTATTCAATTTGTGTCTCAGCTTTTGCATATTCTTATTAGGGACTTCGCAAAAGCGCCCTTTCAAACGAACAATGCGTTTTATGAATGTTCAAATATTGTTGCGAGATAAGACTAGAGCGACACATGAGAAAAGTCTGCGCCATTGACAGGCCCAAAATGGTTTCGCTCAAGTTTCCTGAATCACGCACAGAATGATGACGATTAATGTATAAAATAAGGCTGGCTTACCATTTTCTTCGTCACGAGTCACTACCTACACCTAACTTCAAAAGATTATCTCACAGTTGTTCGCCTAAAACTAACTTTGTTTTACTATATTCCATAAAAGTGAGTGGCTTTGCCATATAGGCCTACAATGCAGTGACAAACCAATATTGAAATTTTGCTGTGTTTGTGATGGTTTTCTCCAGCTCGTTTACATATGCCTACTAATTAGCTGTATATATTTTAAAGATAAAGGTGATGAAAGCTGTTTTCTCTAGAAAAGTTTTCTTCAAGTAAGTATTTTAAACTAGTCTATTAGTAATAACAATAAAAATAATAACTACTAATTTATAACAATGCTAACAGTTAAAACATGATAAAACTAGAGTATCAATTATAATATGAAGAACAAAAGGTTTTGAATTTGTTTAAACTGAGAATAAAGTAAGGCACCGTTTAAGGTCGTTGTACTCGTCTACCGATCCTCATCTGGCTTAGCCCTAGGTACCTCTTTGACCTCATTCGCCTGCCGACCTCAGCCACCTCACTTCGACCACTGACCCCTGTGCTCACTTGACCGACTTGAACTCCTCGTCCTGCGTGCTAGAACTACCATGACTAAACCTCGTACTTTTGCTTTTATTTGACCCCACTCTATAGCAGAGATGGGCACCATTAGTTAAATTGCTAATTGATTAGAATCAGCTGCTGAAATTTGCCAATCGATTAGAATTAGCAAAATCTTGTAGCTAATCGATTAAAACTAGAATTAGCTGTCAAAATATGTATAATCGATTAGCTAATCAGTTACATTGCTAATCGATTAGAATTAGAATTAGCTACTGAAATTTGCTAATTGATTAGAATTAGCAAAATCTTGTAGCTAATAGGTTAGAATTAGAATTAGCTGTTTGTCTAATCGATTAACTAATCGATTAGAATCTAATCGATTAGTTACCCATCTCTGCTCTATGGTTCCAACATCCCCCATGACTCGCTCATTGCTTCAAGCTGGTGGCCTCCCTGCATCTTTCAGCTGCTTAAAGACAGCCTTTGTGAACTATCGCCACGCGTAATAGCTCAGTCCTGACTCGAACACAGAGCGAATCAGTTTATTAACACATACGATTCTGTACATATACATAACATTAGACATGCATAAACCAATCGCATCACTCCGATAGGTTCTAAGAACTATTCTAAATATATTGTTCTATCATGGTAGTGTATGTTCACGCAATAGTTCAATATCAATTACATAGGCACTCATAAAATCAAAGCAACACATTTTCTTAAAATGTAAAACAGTAAGTAAATATCAAGGTACATATGAGAGCCATATTTTTTCGACGTCTCTCGCGCTGGGACCGCTTCTGCCTATGGTCCTCTCTGCTTCGGTCATCTTGGTGACGGAGTACTCTGCATCCAAGACGTCTTCCTCAAAGTCCTCATTCGTAGGTGTCTGGGAAAATCTCAAGTCATCATAGCCTTTTGACACATCATCATGCACCAAGTCATCTTCCATCTCATTCGATTTCAGATGGTTCTTGTCCCGGGGTCTGACTGCTTTTGTTTCAATTCGTACGAATTCTGCTGGCGCATATTTTTTATAATTATGTTTGACCATCGATATACACTGGCTCTTTGCTCGTATTCAACTTGAGGTCGTTGTACTCGTCTACCGATCCTCATCTGGTTTAGCCCTAAATACCTGTTTGACCTCATTCGCCTGCCGACCTCAGCCACCTCACTTCGACCCCTGCGCTCACTTGACCGACTTAAACTCTGTCCCGCGGGCTTCGACTGCGGGCTTGGAATTTCTGGCGTTTTTCCACTGGTTTGCCAAGTCCATTGTCGTTCGACGCTTTTTATTTACGTTTTTCTTCAACGTTTTGTGAAGCACCGTTTAATCAACGCATCTAAATGGCCGAATGTGTACTAAGTCACTGTTTTTGCTTCACCATAACCCGTAAACATTAACTAACATCAATAGAGTAGCAACGACTATTACTCTTAAAATTCAAATGAGGCCTCTTGGGATAGGTAGAAAGACGAGAAGCGGCTTCTCGGGGATACGTAGATGCAGAAAATGCCGATTTTGCAGACTCTCGGGTCGACAGGGTTAAAGAGCAGTGCATCTGGAGGATTTCTTAGGTAGTGTGGATATTTAATCTTAAGCCACAAACAAGTACCACCGGTGTTGTCTTTAGATCGGTTTTTAATGAAGGCACTGGCAAGAAGTTTGAAATTCAAGAAGTCGTTTGTTTGCATTTCTGGAACAACATAGGGTGGGAATGTCTAGCCATGCATGCAATGGTATACTACGGGCTAGTTGATTATACTGGACATGTTTTCTTGGCTCGTTCAATCACTGAGTGCAAGCTATCAACTTCCATAAGTGGCCTGATTCCTTGAATTTATGGCGCACAACTTGCATGTGTGGGATATGGGCCACAACATGCTTACAAATTGCGGATAACTGACATTGCAATTCTGTCCTCCACAAGTGTCGCTGTACATGGTCGGTGTGTCATTTTCTGGCAAGCTAAGAAGGTAGCAATATATACAAGATGCAATCTCCGAACTACCTCTTCCACAGCCTAATGTCCTATAAATAAATTTTTTGCATACGTGTTTTTCACCCCTTCGACGGTCACGTGATGTAGGACTGAAACTTTTTGACGTTAATTATTTGCAACAGTCGGACGTTCCTTGCGTTTTCAGTGAACGTGACTGGCAATAAATTCCTGTTGCCCAGCTTTGTTGGCCCTAAAATAGTATCTTTGATCATTTTATGATACCCGAAACATACATCTCATGTCGCAGTCTGTACAACATGCAGCTTTTGTTCCAGCATTCCCTTAGTATTAACATAACCTAGGCCACTATTTCACATGTGCTTGCATATGTTTTTTCCACAATGACACATCAGCCTTTTTACATTTATGGCCATGCATTTCTATCTGAAATTTTGTGTTGTTTACAATGTCACGAGGTTCACAGTTATCAATCGTCTAAGTATTCTAGTGTGATTGAATCGATAATAGGTGGTTGATTAACGTCGTCACCATCGCTGGTGTTGTATTCTTTGTCTGTGTAGTCTGTAAAGAAATGTCATTCAAAAAGCAATGGAATCAATGAAGTTCTTATGTTCCATTAGTTTGCTCTGTAACTTCAAATAGTGCATCGTAGATTTCACCAGCTTGATATCGCACCGCCTCTATCTACACTTTCCACTTGACCCGTCGCGTTTCACAGATTATTCTATACACAGCGCTTTGTACAGAATATGGACTCCGTTTCCACAGACATGAATTCATTTCTTTACAGACGCAAACGTTCCATGCGTATTCTTTAATGACACGTTTAAACAAAAGATTCGAACATTAGACTAACCGTCAACATCTCCCTTTCTCAACTAAACTACTCTCTCTGCAACGCCTCTTCTCTCTTATATCTAGAGTATTCATTCTCCAACCGGTTCAAACCAGTTCTCTGTCCAACCCCAGACTTGAAAGGAGTGTACTCCCTTACGCTCCGCTGTACTCCCTTACGCTTAGCTGTACTCCCTTTAATACGCTTAGCTGTACATCCTCTATGTAACTGGAACCACAATTTTAAACTTGCTCCACAATTGAAACTCTATGTTGTTAATTATTCGAAGCTGATTCCATGTATTATGTGCATGTTTATGATCTCGATGTAAAAGTATTTAATTAACCAATTGCTAAAGTAAGTTCTTAATTAACCAATTGCTAATCGCACTTTGGTGTACAAACATCTTATAGACACAGTTAACAAGTACTATAGGTAGCATCCTGACAATAAACGTGTTTAGCATCAGGCAAGTTAGTAAGTGAGAATATGCTTAATAAACCAATTGTCAATCACCGCTTTGTACAATCAGTATTGTCTTGCATCTAAGGAAGTCAATCAATATAATTTAACGATCGCCAACACTTTTTTTTGCTGTCCTGCCCTTGCTGGAGCTTCTACTCTTGCACAACAAGATAGTGTTCTTCCAGGAGTTGCTCCAATTTGCCTTGTGGCCATACCTATTTCAACGAATTTAACTCTGAGCGAACTCCAGTGATGACATCGTCTCTTGAACATGTGCGTCTAACGGCGCAACATGCACAATCATAAGGGTTTTGCCATTACCCCCTACAAAAACAACAGATAGGCTAATAACCAGAGACAGGTGAACGGTTGGGTTGAATCACTGTGAAGATCATTTTCAAGGTCATTCCAAATGTTAAAACAAGATGTTTCAGACATCCCTGTGCCTCAACTCTGGTTTGTTTTCTTGAAGAGGAGCTACATATCATGATGTCAATGAGAATTCGCAACTAAAAACATTATGCTCTTAATTACATTTAACATCATTTCAATTCAGAAAGCATCCATGATCAGTTCCTCTGAAAACCAGTAGTTTTTCTACAGCTTCTCTGTTTGGTATCTCCTCAATTACGATATTACAAGTACTTCATCTGAGACGAGTCAATAGAATATCGTGAGTTTTTCGTTAAATAGTTCCAGAAATGACACTGAGGTTGTAAATGTCCAGTCTGTCTGTCCTGTATTTCTTGAAAAAGCTCTCCAGATCTTATGGGAAAAGGCCTGACAGAGTCACCATTATATACCTTTGTCCAAAATATATCTATATCATGGTCCCTTACCTCCATCGTGTGTGTTTTGCCAGTTCTTGACTGGCTATATGCCAAGATGCATATATTATTATGGCCATCAACACAGGAAGTGATCAAGGGTTTCACTTCATCATAGACCTGCAATCAAACAACAGATATGCATGCATTGTAAACGAAGATTTAGGTCCAATTGGTCACTACCGGTGTGAAAATGTTATGCCGTATACACTCGCATATAAGTCAATGTGGACAATTTTGAAAGTTTATAAACTGAGGTCACCTTATGACGGTCAAACCAAGATTGCTAAGACATCTTTAGGAGATGACACTGCAAATCCGTGAGTGGACGTTGATGCACTTGCTGGATAGCTACATCAGCACAGGGCTGTGCCTTAAGAAACAACTTCACAGACGTTTAACACAACCAACAGATGCCCCATCCACAGCTGGCAGATGGCATCATGTTGCAGTTTGCCCCGTGGCGTCTTTTCAATTTGTTCACATCCAGCCAGGTCGATTAAAGCTGGCTATTCCGGTAAGGGATGTGCTGCTGCTTTCGCTGTAGTGCATTGATGACTGTTCCCAAAGTCGTCAAAGAGGTGTTGATGTTGCAGGCTTCTGTGGCAGTTTGCCCTTGGGCGCCTGACTTTTCCAGTCATTCTGATCCTGCTAGGTTGACTAACGTTAATTTACCTACAATATTCACATCATACGCATACACAAATTTCCACTTAAACGACGTATTGTACCACCATAGACAGTGCAAGCCAACCATTTCAACCCGTCTTGTTGCTTGGTTCGTCCCTACCAATTTCAGTTGCCAACGAGTGCTTCTGTGACGATCTCTCATTGAGGTTGGTTGTTGCCATAGCTCATCTCTGATAGCTAGAACTGTACACAGAGAAACAACACCTTGCCACTGCAGTCACATTTTACCTTTTCATATTTGACCTTGCCGCTAAAGAGAGCCATTTGTACGGTCCGTCAGCAAAATACTTTCATGCCCCATTTTGTTGGTTTGGCCTTGCAATATTGTTTTATTGATAAACGGCCTTTCGTTGGTACCATTCCTTCATCAAGTGACAGCATTTGTCTGGGTAGTAGTGCTGAAACTTCAGCAACACATATTCAATCGCTGGCCGAACTTTATATATCTTGTCTGATTTATTCAAAGTGACACTTGTTTCATCCACGATATGCCAGAATTTCCAGATGGTTAAGAATCGATCTCCGGATTGCTCGATAACCAGGAGTTTCAGTAACTAGATCCACTGAAGAAATAGTGCATACCTTAATTTATGATCGTAATCCAATGAAAGCACGCATCTCTTTTACAGTTATTTCGGTCCATGTTTTTGCATAGTAATCATTGGGTTTCTCTTCTCTATTCTGTGCAGCTCTCTTATTAGTACAGTGAACCAGCCTAATGCTTGTTCCCTTCACTAATACAGGTTCCCTTCACTAATACAGGACTTGCAGACCAGACCTGATGCGCGGAATTCCCGTTGTGAAATACCAGTCCCAGTTTTATATAACCGACAAGGGGGCGCGTCGATGAGAATTCCGCGACTAATACAGTTGATTCCTCCTCCGTTGCAGATCTGTCTTCCCTGACACATCTATGTCTTGCATGCAGACAGACACACAGACAAAGCGAAGTTAGATGACGCCGTGAGATGAACAGATGTGCATAATCGCAATTCTCACACGTCGGCGATACACGGCGCTTTGCACAGAACAAGGACTCCGTTTCCAAAGACATGAATTCCACTCTTTCTTTTCAGACACAAAATGCCACTTTAATACGACGTCGACATCTTTCTTTGATGCAGACAGAAATTCCTTTCTTCGACGCAGACTCTAGTGTTTCGCTTCAGAACGGGAAGCGTAGTTAGCGAGGGTTTCTTTCTAACAACCAACTCTTTACGACGTCTTCCTGCATTTGAATCCGACTTCGTTTATCGTCTAAAAAATTAAAATTCTCGGAAGATCGGCAACACTTTCACTTGATCTGTGGGCGGAAAGATAACCAAGTTGTGTCCTGTTGACTGCGGTGATTCTGGCAAGGGTTTGGGCGTTTCATCCGCTTTAATAGGACGCCAGACTCACATTACCAACGCGTCCTGTCTTCGGATGGCACGTCGGGCTACTTCTGCTGTGTTCGGTCACAGTGCGCACCGGCCTGCAGTTTATAGGCCCGCTGTTGCATGGACACGGCCTGTTCTTCGGAAGGATTGGTGTAGCTCCCTTCTGTAGAAGAACCGATATAGCCCCTTCTTTGGGGGAGGCTTATAGACTCTCGCACTAGAATAATATTATGTTGACGCTAGTTGAAACGATGGCAAACACGTTTTGGCTGTCCCGCCTGCCATGGCTGGAGATGTTCCTCTGGCTGGTGCTCCTTCTCTTCCCGGAGTTGCTCCAGGTATGGTTTGTCTTGTGGCCATACACATGCGAACGCATTTCGCTCTTTGGGAGAAGTCTAAAGACGTCATCGTCGCCTGAACATGATTGATTTCGGGCTCAACATGCACCATCATTAGTGTCTTGCCATTACCCCCTACAAAAACACAACATATAACCAACTGCACCTTGGTTAACAATCAATATTGTCTCACATTTATGTAAGAAAGTCCGTTTTAACGGTGGAAAACAAGTTTTGGCTGTCCTGCCCTGGCTGGCGAACCTCTTCTTGCCGCAGTTTCTACTCTGGCGGAACATGATGATGTTCGTCCAGGAGTTGCTCCGGGTAGGATTTGCCTTGTGGCGGTACCAATTTGTACGGATTTTGCTCTCTGGGAAAACTCGAGCGAGCACAGCGTCTCCTTAACGCGAGTGCCCTCTGGCGCGACATGCACGATCATTTAATAGGGTCTTGCTGTTGTACCCTACAAAAACAGAACAGATGGCTAATAACCAGAGACAGGTGAACGGCTGTGTTGAATAACTGTGAAGGTAATTTCCAAGGTCATACACCTGAGTTTTTCGTTGTATATTTCCAGGAAGGACACAGAGGTGGTAAATGTTCAAACCAGTCTTGCCTCCATCTCTTGGAAAAGTTGGTGAATTGCCCGGCGGTCGATTCCTGGGTCTTCTTTTGTCCCGTGAATGTCCAGTCAGTAATGTAAATGCACTGTTCGATCACAATTGATACCGTTCATCAAAGAGCCCGATGGCCTCTCCAGATCTTGTGGGGAAAGGCCTGACGGAGTCACCATTATACCTTGGTCCAATATATATATATATATATATATATATATATATATATATATATATCGCGCCCCTTACCTCCATTGTGTGTTCATTTTACCAGTTCCAGACTGGCCATACGCAAAGATGCAGATGTTGTGGCCATCGACACATGAAGTGATTAACGGTTTTACTTCGTCATAGACGAAGGAGATGGCACTGCTATCCATGAGTGAATGTTGATGCACTCACTGTGCCTAGAGCAGCAACTTCATAGACATTTAACTCTGGGAAAAGGTCTGACGGAGTCACCATTAAACCTTGGTCCAAAACATATGTATATATCACGCCCCTTACCTCCATTGTATGGGAAAAGGCCTGACGGAGTCACCATTATACCTTGGTCCAAAATATATATATATATATATATCACGCCCCTTACCTCCATTGTGTGTTCATTTTACCAGTTCCAGACTGGCCATACGCAAAGATGCAGATGTTGTGGCCATCGACGCATGAAGTGATTAACGGTTTTACTTCGGAGATGGCACTGCTATCCATGAGTGAATGTTGTGCCTAGAGCAGCAACTTCATAGACATTCAACTCTGGGAAAAGGCCTGACCGAGTCACCATTATACCTTGGTCCAAAATATATATATTGCGGTCCCTTACCTCCATCGTGTGAGTTTTCCCAGTCCCAGACTGACCATAAGCGAAGATGCTTACGTTGAAGCCATCAACGCACGAAGTGATCAAAGGCTTCACTTCATCATAGACCTGCAACCAAACAACAGATATGCGTGAAAATAAATTGTGCCTTAAGCAGCAACTTCATAGACATATAACTCTGGGAGAAGGCCTGACGGAGTCACCATTATACCTTGGTCCAAAATATATATATATATCGCGCCCCTTACCTCCATTGTGTGTGTTTTGCTAGTTCCAAACTGACCATATGCAAAGATGGAGATGTTGTGGCCATCTACGCAGGACATAATCGGTGGCTTAACTTCATATAATAATATCAAATAATGGGCGAGTCAAATTCTAAACTACCAATAAGGACTAAACTTTAATACTTCAGGGGTCAGCTTTAAAGAAATTTAGTTTACCTGTTGTTGGGTTGACGTTTCCGCAAAAACTTTGTTGCACGTATAGTTTGTTCTGTTTTTGTGGTCCACAATTACAGTATCGTTTTCACTGTGAACGGCCACCTCGCTCGCACATTTACTTCTGCTCGGTCGGATGCGGCATATGACTCGGATGTTACCTAGACAAAACATTAGATTAAAACAGCACGAAATGAATTTAGTTGGACACCTGAAAATAAATTGTGTAGTAATAAAATTTTAATTTGAAGAAACTAAATATAAAATTTCTTAAAAACAAACTGGAAGAGAATATGTTGCCAGTCGGAATGGAATGGTCATAATTTAGTTCCATTCTTTACACATTTTTCTGCTTAATTTTGCAAGAAATACTCTTGCCACATCTTAAGCTGACACCTTGCATCATTTCATCTTCTAAATTTTATCTTACCATTGTGTGCCTTGCACTGCTGAACCTAACATGCCCTGACACTGGAGTCATATATACCTTGTCACATTTTACTATGATACTGGAGTTATATGTTACATTGTCACATTTTATCTTGCCACTGCAGTCACATTTTCCCTTTTTGACACCTTGCCACCACAGTCACTTTTTACCTTTTCATATTTTTACCTTTCCACTGCAGTCATATTTTACTTTTTACATTTTCCCATAGCATCAATAAAGCATAAAACTTCCTCCTACCTTTCAGCTCTTAAAACTTCATTTTGCAGTTTTTTCCGTAGATAGATCTCTTGTCGATACTACAAGCAATGACACTAAGTCACATAACTGACAACATGGACATAAAGTTGGTCAACTTGGAAAGCATTAACTAGAAGATCATATAACGTTACTTATGATTTAACAAGGGTGTCAAGCATTTTTTAATTGCAGGCCAGTGGCAATATTTTCCAGCAAATTGGGGGCCAGGGTTCTAAAGGCATCTGAGCAAAATGGGTAAGGATCTGGGAGGGGCTCGGTGAGGTGAGCCTGTCCCCAGATTTTTTTACAAAACTAGATCTCAACTGGTGCATTTTAGCTTACAAACATTCAAAGGCTTCGAAAATCTTAATTTGATCTTCATTGTCAGTCACGAAAATCACATAAAACTCATTAAGCCTTAAAAATGTCAAATTTGAACTTTTATTCTCAAATTGTGTAGTCTTTATAGGCAAGGCTCCACGGGGCAGAAAAACATTGTCGGCCGGCAAAGTAATGGCCTATCGGCCAGCTCTTTTGACTCCTCGAGTTTAATATGACTAGCAATGTCGGATACATAATATATCATAAACGGCTTAGCTTGAGTAATAATGCAAGATAAATAAAGCAATGTTGAAATGTTGAAAACTTTTGAATACTATAAGAAATTCCATAATGAAAGCAAAGACTTGCTTGTATCTTTAATATCTTAAAGTATTCAAAACCTCCATACCAAACAAATTTACATGTAAACAAAGCGCAATGCACATGGACAATCGGAATCTTCCTCGATTGTCTCCTCCCATTATTTTGGTTAAGTTCTGTACGGAGACTCTAAAGGACGATCGCAAAGCAGGTTTTGATCCAACAGTCGGGCGCTATTTGCACTCTGGGAGGATTGTGGAAGGTGCATGGATCAACCTCTTCAAACTTCCTATGGACCAGGGTTGTCCAGCCAATTCCATTCACTTCAGCTCCTTAAGGTCTGCTATACAAATACGGTCCTGTTTGGCCGTAGCTGGACTGATGGCGCTCCTGAGTAGACTTCCTTGAAGGGGCGTGCATTCTCTGATCATCGCAGTTATATCCGCAGCATCTTCCCGACGGATACTCTGAAACCCGTTAGCGGTGCAGGCTTTCATCCAACCGTCAAAGAACCTGTATCTGCATTCTGGGTGGATGGTGCAACGTCCATACATTATTATCCATGGATGTAAGTTATCGTTAACATGGTTTCCATATGAAGCCAGATCACAGTTAAAAACAACTGAGGAGAATGTTCTCTAATGAAGAACCTGTAGCTACATTCCAAGTGGCAGTTACAAAGTCCGTACATCATTTATCCATGGATGGTCCGTAAAATCGTTGTTGACTTGGTTTCCTGATGCAAGTAAATGACATTCAGTATTTGGAAGGTTCCTCGAACTTCTCTCTAATGAGGGAAAACCACTTACATGTCAGATGGCTCTTGTCGCGAATCCTAACTTTCTTTGGTTCCATTCGAACAAATTCAGTCGGCGACACTTCAAACGTTTTAACAGCAGTCCTGCAAATGCACACAGAAATGATAATGATAATATTCACTTCACCTAATTAAGGCATAGGCCTACTAGGCATGAAAATATAAACCATTCTCTTATAACTTCCATATTTTCTGCAAATACAGTTACAAAAGACTGAGGTGCAGGTTCCTCGACAATGAGCCGGTATTTACATTCAATGTGAATGGTACAAAGTCCATACACAACAATCCAGGGTTGTTCCTGAAAATCATCGTTCACATGGTTTCCTGAACAAAGCAAATGACATTCAGTGTCTGGTATAGCATCCTCAAACTTTTCCCTAATTAGGGAAAACCAGTCGGATTTCAGATGGCTCTTGTCACGAATCCTATTTTTCTTTGGTTTCATTCTAATAAATTCAGTCGGTGACACTTCAAACATGGTCACATCTGTCCTGCAAAAGCACACAGAAATAGTAATGATCAATACCATCCACTTCAGCTACCTAAGGCATAGGCATAGGCCTACTAGGCATGAAAATATAGACCATTCTTCATATTATGACCGGTCACACTTTTTACAAAGATGTTACATTAAAAATGTATTGAAACTCGGTAAACTGAAGATATCGGAAGTATTTCGTACTGGTAAACTCTGGTCTACATGGCTGTACGCATGAGGAACTCGCAACAGTTGACTGCGATTGGGCCCTGCTTAAGTCCTTTATCTCATTGTCTCTGAGTAGGCATCTGGAAGAGGTGCTATATTATAAATATTCCTTTTGACCGTTAAGAGAATGCAAAGGGTATCAACACTTGGTCATAATATACTGGCACACCTTGCTTTAGCAGAGCATCGGCACTTCATTCGTGAATGTTCTCTCCAATGACGTCGCTGCACTCGTTAGGCGTTATGGTTCCTCATTGCTGTAATATTTCAAGTTGACCTGCAAGTTGGGAGTTGATACACCGTTTTCTTGATATAGTTGATGCATTGTTGTAACACTTGCTATCCAGATATTTCTTTACAGTGCATTTCCTGCAGTAGTGTGATTCCATGATAGGAAATGAATTTATATGGTCGTGTACAGACTGCCGAATTAATTCTGTTTTTTTTAAAATTCCTGGTGAATGACGGCCTCGACCACCTGCTTTGGCATGTCCAGTTTCTGACATGTTACTCGACGTGTATCTGACCAACTTCTCACTGATACTGATTTACGAACTTCAATCTTTTTGCCATACGAAGTTAGAAAGTAGTGCAAATTGTTAGCTCTCCTGCTCGATTCTGTTTCGTTTCTATGTTTTTGCTTAGTAACAATATGCGAACAAATGAAATCCCTCTATCTAGAATAGTCATGCATTGTCCAAAAATTTCTCTTAATCACATTATAACTTTCAGTGGGTAGATTATCATTGCAATTATTCACACATTGGCCACACTGATGTTCCTTAACTGATCGAGCGACAACTCCAGAGCTATTTACATACCGATCACCAGACTGTCTCCGTCTTTTACAAATGTTCTGCTTCCATTGCTGGGGATTTCTGGTTCGTTTTCTGCCCGTGCCTTGCGTTCACTAATCTGCGACCCTGCAGATTCGAGTTGTGACGGTTCGGTGACAAGCGCATTGTCGACCTGTTCAACTTTCTTTCCTAAAATTACAGAATTGACATAATGAATTTACAGCTACAATAGGAATACAGCATAAAGCGCCCTGTATTGCCAACTTGATGAAATAAATGCGACATTACGATAATACATTGGACAATATACCAGAATAATATAAACAAAGCAACAGTGTGACGATATACACACGGAAGTTTAGAACTTTTTAAAACGGAGTTGACTAGATGTGCATTGTATTGTATTTGCAAAATTGATAAAGTGCTTAACAGTATTAACTACTCGAAGGCGCTCCTGGTGCTCGAGTGAAGAGGAATGCCCTACCTGGGAGTATCCGTTTCTTGTCAATTTCATTAGGATAATTTTCCAACATATTCAACCCAATAATTAATACAAAGTTAATATATAATATCTTTAGTATCTTACTTTTTTTGTGCAATGCGGTTATCGCCAGCAATTCACTCCACGATAAAAGATGAGCAGCAGTTGTTGAATATCGATGACGCATTCTGCCAGCCATTTTTCGTTGTTAGCTTCTGTTACTTAGCCCGTATCACTGTAGCTATAACACTTGTGCCTTTCTTCATAAATGTCAACTGTGTACTTACGCCCTTGTTACAGCTATAAGCACGTCGCGCCCGTTTGTTATTCCACAGATTATATCATACCGGAAGAACACGATAAATATAGAATAGTAATTTTTACAATTGTGTCACTTGCGCCCTTCTGTTACTCTGTAGACGATTTTCTCAACAACACTTTTTTTCACCCCACCTTATTTGTCGGTAGCTGTGACCAATCGCGACGTTTCTCAGCATGGGACATTATTTACGAATTTCACACCACAGTTGAGAAGAACTGTACTGACATCTGGCTTGGCGATATACCCGATGTATTTGGTCCGTTGCGTATTGGTTCCCTCTGACCAAGGGTTGTAGGCTCTTCCTTTTCTGTTTCATCCTGTTCTCTTCATCTCCCTTAACGATCAATTTCTAAGCTCCACAGACCACATCAATCTGAAGTGAACCTTACCTACCTATTGATTTGTTTTGACTGGGTGCCTATGTATAACCTAGTTCCAGAAAGGACACAGAGGTAGAAAATGTCACGTCTCGTTTTTCGTCCATTTCTTTGAATAGCTGGTTAATTGCCCGGCGGTTGATTCCTGGGTCTTCTTCTGTTCCCTGACAAGATTATGACAGTAATTTACAGTCAGTAATGTAATGCACTGTCTCAGATCACAAAACTTTAATATAACAATCTGTTACGTGGGAAACGGTAGCCACTTGGGTAGATATTAATAATAATTTTATTATAATTAATTGTAAGCAGATGTGTCAGCTGGTTATTTTGATAGGGCACCTGCTGCTGCTTGCGCTGAAGTGCATTGATGTCTATGCCCAAAGTCATCAACGAGGTGTTTATGCTCCTGGCTTCTGTGGCAGTTTGCCCCTTGGCGCCTGACTTTTCCAGTCTTTCTGACCCAGTGTAGTCGACTATAAGTTAATTTGCCTACATCATCCTAAGGTGTCATATACTACCTGTACTATCCTGCAGCAGATGCGTCAGTTGGCTGTTGCGATAGGGGACGTGCTTCTGTTTACACTGAAGGGCATTGATCACTGTACCCAAAGTCATCAGCGAGGTATTGATACTGCTGGCTTCGGTGGCTGTTTGTCCCTTGGCATCAGAATTTTCCAGTCGTTAGTCCCAGCAAGGTCAACTAACGTTAATGTCCCTACGTCGTCCTAAGGTGTCGTATACTTAACCTAGACTAGACTGTCTTGCAGCAAATGTGTAAGCAGATGTGTCAGCTGGCTATTACGATAGGGCACGTGTTGCTGCTTGTGCTGAAGTGCATTGATGACGCTACCCAATGTCATCAGCGAGGTGTTGATGTTGTTGGCTTCGGTGGCTGTTTCAATGGTATTTGCAAATTGAGAGTAAACTTCCTGTTCCCACTCGTCACTGCGTCGTTCAAATTGTAATAATTTTTTATGTAACTCGAGATTAGCTGCTTTCTGTTATGCATGGTCATTAGATAAGATGGTGACTGTGTAAGGAGCGTTGGGACCTTGAGCAAGTCCTTCACTCACAATTTCTCAGTGACTTTGTGTGATGCATGGTCATTAGATAAGATGGTGACTGTGTAGGGAGCGTTGGGACCTTGAGCAAGTCCTTCACTCGCAATTTCTCTGTGACTTTGTGTGATGCATGGTCATTAGATAAGATGGTGACTGTATAGAGGGTGTTGGGACCTTGAGCAAGTCCTTTACTCACAATTTCTCAGTGACTTTGTTTGATGCATGGTCATTAGATAAGATGGTGACTGTGTACATGTAGGGAGCGTTAGGACCTTCAGCAAGTCCTTCACTCGCAATTTCTCAGTGACTTTGTTTGATGCATGGTCATTTGATAAGATGGTGACTGTGTAGAGGGTGTTGGGACCTTGAGCAAGTCCTTCACTCACAATTTCTCAGTGACTTTGTTTGATGCATGGTCATTAGATAAGATGGTGACTGTGTAGGGAGCGTTAGGACCTTGGGACCTTGAGCAAGTCCTTCACTCGCAATTTCTCAGTGACTTTGTTTGATGCATGGTCATTAGATAAGATGGTGACTGTGTAGAGGGTGTTGGGACCTTGAGCAAGTCCTTCACTCACAATTTCTCAGTGACTTTGTTTGATGCATGGTCATTAGATAAGATGGTGACTGTGTAGGGAGCGTTAGGACCTTGAGCAAGTCCTTCACTCACAATTTCTCAGTGACTTTGTTTGATGCATGGCCATTAGATAGTTGCATTTCATAAATGCAAAAATGATAACATTGCAGGTGGAGAATGGCGTTGTTGCTCAAAGCTGCCCTAAAGAAGTATGACGAGGAACTGATGAAAGTCAGCAAAATTCTTCATGCAGGTGCCACCATTTACATCAAAGTAAGATTTTCATGTATTGTTTACCCTTTGTGTGTCACAAGTGCAGATGTCTTTTGTATTCCTCTGAGTTAAATACTCTGCTGTATCACTGATTAGCAATGAATAATTTACCGGAACCTTACTGTATCTCACATTAAATACTTTACCTTTTCTTATCTTTATTTACCTCCTCTTTCTTTGCCATACCTTACCTTCGGTTACCTCATCTTTCCTTGCCGTACCTTCCCTGTTTTTACCTTTTCTAACGTTCTTACCTTTTCTTACTTCACCTTTATGTACGATATGTCGCCTTTTCTTACCTTGCCTTGCGTTACCTTTTCCTACATTTCCAGACCATACTCGTGATACTTCATCTTTGCTTAGCATACCTTGACCTCAACTTAACTTTAAATTAGAGATGGCAAAAAAGGCTCCATGTACTGCGCATTGACTGGAAATCAGCAATTGAAACTGAAACAGTGGTCGTTCTGGACACAAAGGCTTTGGAGGTGAGAAAGATGGGAAGCGCTCTCTGTGTAACCTATATATTGTAATTAGTTACTTCTATTGCGCCGGTGTCTAATGCACAAGACATCAATCAATGGCACACCAAAACCAAGCTGTGCATTTTCCAGTGGTCTAAAGAGTACTGAACAAATGCTTTTGTTCAGGTTCAGGAATTGGTGGATGAAAATGACCTGGTGGCCAACTTTGCAAAGCTCAAGAAACTGTTAAAGGAGAAAGTGCAAGACCATGGAATCTGAACTCAAAACCTTGGATTCACTGGTATGGGTTCGAATCTTTTTCACATACGACTTTTGAGACTTGCAGTGTTATGTTGTCATACAGTTGTACCGGTAGATTTGTTATGCTGCATTACATTGTTAGTTTATGTTGCATTATGTTTTTTTTTGTTAGTTACAGAACAGCGATGTTCGACATTGTCAGCTAAGCTGTTTATGATATATTATGTATATTGTTAGTCATGTTAAACTCGAGGAGTCAAAGAGCTGGCCCACAGGCCATTATTTTGCCGGCTGACAATGTTTTTCTGACCCGTGGAGCCTTGCCTAAAGACTACATAATTTGAGAATAAAAGTTCAAATTTGACATTATCAAGGCTTAATGAGTTTTATGTGATTTTTGTGACTGATAATGAAGATCAAAATTAAGATTTTCTAAGCCTAATTTGACTGTTTGTAAGCTAAAATGCACCATTTGAGATTTAGTTTTTAAAAAAAATCTGGGGATTGGCTCACCGAACCCCCTCCCAGATCCTTGCCCCATTTTGCTCGGGCGCCTTCAGAAACCTGGCCCTCATTTGCTGGAAAATATTGCAACTGGCCTGCAATTAAAAAACGCTCGACACCCTTGTTAAATCATAGTAACGTTATATACCCTTGACTTGTTATGGCATAGTGACCAGCCAGTGACCTCTAAACGCATGGATGAATTTAAACTGTAATGAATTTAAACTACTACTACTAAAGCATAGTTATGCTTTCTAAGTTAACGAACTTTATGTCCATGTTGTCAGCTATGTGACTTAATCTAAGAAAAAACTGCAAAATGAAGTTTTAGAGCTGAAAGGTAGGAGGAAGTTTTATGCTTTACTGATGCTATGGAGAAAATTTAAAAAGTAAAATATGACTGCAGTGGAAAGGTAAAAATTAAAGCTGGTACTGATTAAAATAATTTTAATCGTTTAATCTCCAAAATTTAATCGAGATTAATCGATTAAATTCGATTAATTTGATCCATATTACATAAAGCATGAAAAACTGTTTAGACTGTACACACTGCAAAAATCCTTCAATCATTCGACTTGCCAAAGTTCAAATTGTCGACGGAGGAATGTAGTCCGTAGTAACTACTTTCTATTTACAAAAATTTTCAATCGTTAAAATCCGCAGCCCTAGTAAAAATATGAAAAGGTAAAATGTGACTGGTGGCAAGGTGTCAAAAAGTGAAAATGGGACTGCAGTGGCAAGATAAAATGTGATAATGTAACATAGGACTCCAGTATCATAGTAAAATGTGACAGGTATATATGACTCCAGTGTCATGGGCATGTTAGGTTGAGCGGTGCAAGGCACACAATGGCAAGATAAAATTTAGAAGATGAAATGATGCAAGGTGTCAGCTTAAGATGTGGCAAGAATATTTCTTGCAAAAATTGAGCAGAAAAATGTGTAAAGAATGGAACTAAATTATGACCATTCCGACTGGCAACATATTCTCTTCCAGTTTGTTTTTAAGAAATTTTATGTTTACTTTCTTCAAATTAAAATTTCATTACTACAAAATTTATTTTCAGGTGTCCAACTAAATTCATTTCAGTGCAGGTTTAATCTAATGTTTTGTCTAGGTAATATTCGAGTCATCTGTCGAATCCGACCAAACAGCAGTAAACGTGCGAGCGAGGTGGCCGTTTACAGTGAAAACGATGCTGTCATTGTGGACCACAAAAACAGAAAACAAAATACACGTGCAACAAAGTTTTCGACCAAACATCAACCCAACAACAGGTAAACTAAATTTCTTTTAAGCTGACCCCTGAAGTATTGAAGTTTAGTCCTTATTGGTAGTTCAGAATTTGACTTGCCCATTATTTTATATTATTATATGAAATATTTCAAACACAGTTCAAGCAGCATTGGCTAGTGGGAGACCAGACAGCATTACAGTTTAAGTTCATAGATGCGTTTAGATGACACTGGCAGGTCACTATGCCACAGATTAATTTTTTAAATATCCCAAAACATATTAAGTTTAGAGAGCATGTGTGGGGTTGAGTGAATTTGCTTTCTCTTGTAATTTTGAACTGGACCTGGTGCTGTGAATTTCTTTACTGCCTATGCCCATTATCATCATCATCTGTGGTCTGCCACTCTCTAGCACATTCCCATTTCCTGGAACATGCTACCAGGCAGTACCAGCTGTCTCTATTCTGGGTTCATCTCCAGATCGTATGCAGTGAAAAATTCCTCAGACAGAGCATTTACAAACATCCAAACACACACACACACAGTGCCATTTGTAGAAAATTAATATTACCGGTAATAGGTCAGTCTGTCGCTTACAGATGAGTCAAATGGCAAAAGTAATACAAGCCTGTCATTGCTCTACATTACTGATACAGGGACTGAACATGATGCTATCTTGAGCTGTGGATAAGGCATCTGTTGGTTGTGTTAAACGTCTATGAAGTTGTTGCTCAACGCACAGTGAGTGCATCAACGTCAACTCATGGATATGCAGTGCCATCTCCTATGGATGAGTCTTACCTAATCTTGGCCTGACCGTCATATAAGTTGACCTCCTCAGTTTATAGACTTTCAAAATTGTCCACATTGACTTATATGTGAGCGTATAACGAACGGTATAACACTTTTATACCTGTAGTGACCAATTGGCCAAAGAGATCTTCGTTTACACTGCACGCATATCTGTTGTTTGGGTGCAGGTCTATGACGAAGTCAAGCCCCTTATTGTGTCCTGTGTTGATGGCCACAACGTTTCCATCTTTGCCTATGGGCAGTCTGGGACTGGAAAAACCCACACAATGGAGGTAAAGGACCATGATATATATATTCATTCATTCATTCAGAGCATTTATATAGCGCCCCTTCAAGAAACTACTCAGGAGCTCCCGGCCCAGCCACGACTAAAGAAAAAAGACTTGAGGGACTTGTAGAACCCTGTCAGATGGCTTACAAGTAAAAACGGAGCTTAAGTGGTAGGTCATTCCAGATGGAAGGGCCAACAACCGAGAAAGCACGGCGCTGCCTAATAGCCAAGCGAGCCCCGTGGAACAAGGAACTCGCCCCTCGTCGCAGAGCGAAGCACCCGACGCGCTGGAACATCAGACACTGGGCGGCAAAGATCACGCAAGTAAGATGGAGCGCAGCCAAGAACACAACGAGAAACCAGAGCAGCAATGCGATATGAGATCCGCTGAGACACAGGCAGCCAATGCAACACATCACGCATGTATGCAGAGACAGGAGAGTACTTAGGAAGCCGTCCAATAAGCCGAGCAGCCGAGCGTAGAACTCGATCTAGTCTATATATGACCACCTGACTTCATTGCCCTTTACAAACAGATCCTTACTACACGGTTGGATTGCGTGGTGACAGTTCGATTGCTGTAGCTACATTACGTGCCTCACAGTAACTACATTTCTTCTTTTTATTATTACGAGACAAATAACTCAAATGCAGATTAATCAAATTAACTGTTTTCAATATTACCGTATTGTAAGCCATTATGCAGTCCTGGGTTAATCGGTCTTCTGATTGTTCCAATCAATGGTGCTTAAAATAGATAAACACTTTCCAATTTGAAGGGCAACTGATGAGCACTGGACTGGTCTCAAGCTGGTCACCTGTCGCTGGTGAGTTCTTGCCTCTTAGTGCTTTGACACACTCCAGTGCCTAGGTGTGCCAGTTTTCTGCAGTTTCGACTGCAACACGGACAAAATGGTGTGACTGTGATATAGCAGCATATTTGCATTCCTTGTTAGGAGCTGCTTTTTCCGCTGCGTCACCTGCATTTTCCAATGATAAATGCTGTTATGATGCTGCACCGTGACATCCCACGCCAAGCAACGACCTCTCTGCCAAGGTATGATGGTGACTCCACTCCGTCAGACCTTTTGCCACAAGATCTGGAGAGGCCATTGGGCTCTTTGATGGCCGGTATGTTGGCTCTGGTGAAAGATCACCAAATTACGTCAATTATTGCCATATTGTTGTTCTATTCCTGCTCCTTTGATGCTAGAGAATCCGCAAAAGCCATTGGATTCTACCATAGCACCGCATTTACTTTTTTCACAGAATGTACTTGCCAAGCTGGATGCCGGGTGCTATTCATAGCTCCTCTCCTAACATCCGTAACCCTGCTGTTCTTATGGGAAGAGCATGATGCTAGTCTCCAGAGTGTGGCGATGCACAGCTAACAATCTGGCTTTAACAGCAAATCACTAGCTATTTGTGATAGATCTTGAAGTGCATGCGATATCAGTGGTGTTCCATACTCTATCTCTTTATTATTATTAATTATTATTATTATTATTATTTATTATTATTATTATTTATTATTAATATCTACCCAAGTGGCTACCGTTTCCCACATAACAGATAGTTATATTAAAGTTTTGTGATCAGACAGTGTGCATTGCATTACTGACTGTACATTACTGTGTCATAATCTTGTCAGGGGACAGAAGAAGACCCAGGAATCGAACACCGGGCAATTGGACAACTTTTCAAAGAAATGGACGAGAAACGAGACACTACATTTACGAACTCGGTGTCATTTCTGGAAATTCATAATGAGAAACTCAGGTATACTATTGACTGGTGTCAGATGAAGTAATCGTAATTTTGTAATTGAGGATACCAAACAGAAGCCGTAGAAAAACTACCGGTTATCAGAGGAACTGATCATGGATGCTTTGTGCACATGTAACATTTAAGTGATGTTAAATGTCGTTAAGAGCTTAATTTTTGTAGTTGTGAATGCTCAATGATACCAATGATATGTAACTCCTCTTCAAGAAAATTAACGAGAGTTGTTTCCGACCCATAAGACAAGATCAAACACAATTATATTCAACCACTCGCAAAATAGATGCATGGAAAAGTACTGGTAGAAGAAGCTCGTGGTGCAATTACATGGAAGCCTGTTCTGTAACGAGCCGCCGACCACTGCAGAGCTTCGACGAGTAAACAGAATGTTTATCAATTAGGAAGCAGTGTGCGGATAACAAGAAATGTATGTTATGGGCTTCCAAGTGCACATGAAATCCAATCCGTGGATTTCGGCCCAGAGTTCACAGATGTCGCGAATATTTTCTTAACTAAATGCATGCCATTCGACCAGCTTACGAAGCATTTCAGCCTGCGATAAGTCTAGTGGTTTGCATGCTGGATTGTCAACCGAGAGGTGGGGAGTTCAGATCCTTGCCAGGGTAGAAATATGTTTCAAGATTTCAGCTCCATATTGCCTACCTAACCAACTCGGCCATAATGATTGTAATGACTGTACAGTGTACACTGTTGGTGGGAAGTTAGACATTGAGGGAGAGGACTGGCCATCTGCACTCCTCCAGTGGGTAATATGTAGTCGTGCTAAATACCCATTGCTGCCTCTCTTCTAAGTTGCACCTTGCACCTAATTCAAGTGTTGATGTCTGGCACATTATCACATAATTATTCATATTATATTTAAAAGGTATTGCCTGAGGCAGAAGTTAGCCAGGTAGTCGTGTTTCAACGGGCTTCACTCATGTTCCTGACTGTCAAGATTCCCATGTAGTTTCCGTTGTTGTCGGTGACTTTGTCATGGATTCATTTGGAAACTGTTGATAGCATGAACGATTTTCTTTGCAGAGATTTGCTGGCAGAACAACAGTCAGACACCTTGCAGATACGGATTATCAGAGTTGGAGGGAACGAAGTCCATGGACTGAAGTGGATGGATGTAAACTCTGAAGAGGAAATAAACAAGGTTCATAACTAATGTTTTCAAATTACTTTATGTTCCCGCTTGTATATATGTATGCATGTACATGCATGCTTTATATGTATTATTATGTATGTATTGTATTTGTGTGTATTTATGCATATCTTTATGTATGCCTGTGTTTATGTATGTATATTTGTGTGTGTAGATACATTCCTCTTTACTCTGAAAGTTGGCAGCCCTATGTAAGCAGTACTAGGTAAATTTCCATTTACAATTACAAAATTACGATTACTTCATCCGAGACGAATCACTAGAACACCTGAGGATTTCGTTGTATATTTCCAGAAAAGACACAAAGATGGTGACATCCAGTCTTGCTTCTGCACTCTAATTCATTGAACAGTTGCTGTAGTGCCCTCTGGTTAAGTCTCGTGTCTTCCCCCGTGTCCTGACGACAGTTGTCTTTGTAATTGACTTTGTAGTGACACTACAAAGATCAAACAAAAACTCCTACTATTGGTTAGAGCGCTACCTTGACACCTTTACCTCCACAACCACACTGTTAACCGATGCTATTTAAGGCTTGTGACATGGTATCTGATTTGTTAGCACGCACGCCGTGTAAATGCGGAGAGTACGGTTTCGAAACTCCTCCCAGACACTAACCGTTTTTAATGTATGGGGAACTTGACCAAGTCCTGCACTCGCGGTTGCTCGGCACCATCGATTGATGCATTATCGTTTGATAGTGGTGTTTAAATGCATTGTAATAATGACAGAAGTCCTGTCAGTCACTGAGTTTCTTTCGTATGCTTGGAGTTGATTTTCGTTTCTCTGTGTACAGCTCTCGCTCATCAGAGACGAGCCGTTGCCTCGACCAATCTCAACGTGAGCTCTTCATGATCTCACTCACCAACCAACTAACGGGCCTCCAATCTCTCGGTCAGTTATCAATGTTGATCTGGCTTTGCTCATATTTGTTCTGTGTTCGACCACTTGCCTAAATCTGATTATTTTTTATAGTTTATGTCTTTAAGACATAACTATCTACCATAAATAAAGTAGTTGCTATCAGGTCAGCGATCTTGTTACCAGTTCACAGAAAGATGAGGAGGAGGCGGCGACACCTTGCGCCCGGCTGCTGCACCGGGCGACTGAGCCGCGCAGGCGCACAGCGTCACCGCGGAACGAAGGATTCTGACGCAAGGTGTCACCACGGCAGACGAAAATCTCGATAATATATTACTACGCATTAATTATATATATATATATATATATATATATACACCACAGGACCAACATTTGACCATTTTCGAAAGATGCATGGCCGTGTTTTCTTATTGTAATGTTCGATGCAGTTCGTATCATGTTCATTCTGGTTTCTACCGCTATGAACATTTTACTTCCAGCATGTTTTAAGGGATTTTTTCATCTAGGATCCGATGTTCATACTCATGAAACTTTAACTCTTATCGCCCCCATACGCACACACCAATACTCGCTTATTCTCCATAAAATCTGTTTGCAATGCTTCCCTCTCACATACGTTGTGCCCTCCACCTACGGCACTTTAAAAAAATGCTGCATGCCTACCTGATTAATGGAAATTAGCTATAACCTACCCTGCCGGATATTCTTTTTATTATAAACTACTACAACAGATCTAAAAAGATTGGACTTCAAGATAGGTTGAAACTGTTGCTTGCACGGTCTATGGTGGTTGTTTAAGTGGATGGTGGTTGTTTAAATTTGTGTATGTGTATGATTTGAATGTTGTAGGTAAATTAACATTAGTCGACCTCGCAGGGTCAGAACGTTTGGAAAAGTCAGGTGCCATTGGGAAAACTGCCACAGAAGCCTGCAATATCAACACCTCGTTGATGACTTTGGGCAGTGTCATCAATGCTCTTCAGAGAAAGCAACCGCATGTGCCCTATCGAAATAGCCAGCTGACACATCTGCTGCAAGATAGTGTAGGTAAGATCATGGTAGGCTTCCTTAAGATGAGAACTACAGGTAGGATATGGTACCTTAGGATGATGACTAGATGTAGAAGGGTACCCCTAATATGACAAAATTGAATAACCAGTAACACAGAGTGCCTTAAGATAGCGACCAGTGGTATGGTACCTCAAGATGACTTAGAAGGATGATGAATGACTAAAGGTACCTACATGTAAGACTAAGCCTAGGAGTAGGTAGGGTACCTGAAGATGTAGAGATAAGAAGGGTAACTTAAGATGGACTAGAATAGATGCCTTGGGGTATTCGTAATCTTGGGGTGAGGCACAGGGATGTCTGAAATACCTTATTTTCTGTTCAATCTATGCAGCAAGGAATATGTGTGCAAAACATTTGGAATGACCTTTGAAATTACCTGCACAGTGATTCAACCCAAACGTTTCACCTGTCTCTGGTTATTAGCCTATCTGTTGTCTGTTTTTGTAGGGGGCAACAGTAAGACGGTCATCATCATTCATGTTGCACCAGAGTGCACTCCCCTTCAGGAGACGCTCTCCTCACTTGATTTTGCTCAGAGAGCAAAAGCTGTTCAAATGGGTCTTGCCACAAGGCAAATCGTGCCAAAAACGCCTGGAAGAACAGCCTCCTGTGCCGCGAGAGTCGAAACTCCGGCAAGAGCAGGACAACCAAAACTTTTCTGCCCATAGACAAATGTAAGACAATTGTACACGGTGGTGAAAAACTTGTCAGTTTCAAGGTGCGGTTGGCAGAGTTGTATTGTCTCGAGACACTTTCTCGGTCTCGAGACAGGTTTTTTGATGTCTCGATCTCGGACCCACTGTCTCGGTCTCGAGATCATTTCTTGACTTTTGGAAACTGTCTCGAAGCGAAAGTCTTGTTCTCTTGTACAAGCGGTTTCCAAAGTTCTCATAAAACTGTATTTTGTTCGGAACTTCGTACAGTATTGCGCTATAAAATTGTCTTGTGCCGAACGGATAACTAGTTAATTGGAAGTGCCAAGCAGACAGGAAGTTTAAAAAGCAGTGTTTCTGGTATTAAGATTGCAGGCTGTCTGTTCTGTTAGTAGTTAAGATTTATGTCGTCTGTCATTTTGTGTTCTTGTGAATAGTTTAAATTGCATAATTGTACACTGTATAAAGAATATTATTGAAGAAAAATAGTTACTTTGCGTCATGTCCGCGTATTGGCATAATTACGTAACGCTCCAGGGTGGGGTCCTTGAAAACGTTACGAAACGTTACGTGGGTGGGTGGGTGGGAGGAGCTGAACGTTACGTAACGCTTTTAAAAACAGTTTAGTTATAAATGAATTTTAAATTGACATCAAATGACACGATGTGATCTATGTTCAAACTTCGTGCCATTGATTTAAAACTTAGCTAAAGCAAAAAGCACGCAATAGTATAAAACAAGCATTTATTGAGCGTTATTTTAAAATTAAAAGTTGAAATTTAATCTGTTTTTATTTGTAAATATTTAGAGAAAAATTAAATTTGTTAGACAACAATCGACATGTTCAAGAAAAGTAAAGTTAATCATATGCCAGAACTTTACCGAGACCTAACAATAAACACTTAACGCTGGGTGGGTTTGGTGGGTGGGTCTAGGAAAACGTTACGAAGCGTTACAGGGTGGGTGGGTGGGTCAAAACGGTCATTTTCGGCGTTACGTAATTATGCAATGACCCCTAAAGCAATTTCTTGTTTGGCACAAAATAAAATTGACGGTAAACCCGTAGTTTAGGTTGCTAAATTATTTCATATCGTCAAATTAAAATGGAAGCTGGATTGATGAAACCATTTGTGTATTTAAATAGAAGTTGGATTGGTGGAAATAATTTTAACTGTAAACAGAAGCTGGATTGATGAAACCAAGTTTTTGATGCAATAGAAGCTGGATTGAAGAAAATAATTGTTTCTGTAAGTAGAAGCAGGACTCGTGAGAATAGTTCTTTACCTAAACAAAAGTTCGGTAATCCTGGAAATGGCGGTCCCAAATTATGAAATGAAAGAAGTCCACAAAGTTATTTGATATTGTCACTTTAAAATGGAAGTTTCCCTAAATGGAAGTGGGATTGATGAAAACATTCATGTGTTGGAATGTTTTGAAATAGAAGCTGGATTGATCTAAATAATTGTTCCTGTAAATAGAAGCAGGATACCAAGCTGGTTGCATGGATGAAACTTCAAGTTTTCATTCAATAGAAGCTGGATGAAAATAATGTTTTCAGTAATTAGAAGCTGGATTCCTGAGAATATATATATAGGACGTTTTAGCGAAACTATAAGAAAGCGGCCTCTGTTGATTTCTTTCATTTCATAATTTGGGACCGCCGTTTCCAGGATTACCAAAAAGTTCTAAGTAAAGTCGTAGTTTACGTTGCTAAATTATTTGATACTTTAACATGGAAGCTGGATTGATGAAAAAAAATTGTTTCCCTAAATGGAAGTGGGATTGATGAAAACATTCCTGTATTCAAAATTGAATTTGGATTGATCAAAATAATTTTTCTGTAAATAGAAGTTGGATGGATGAAATCAAGTTTTTGATTCAAAAGAAGCTGGATTGATGAAAATAATTGTTTCCGTAATTAGAAGCTGGATCCGTAAGAATATATCTTTGCCTAAATAAAAGTTCCATTGATGAAAAATATTTCTTTTGCCAAATAGAAGTTGGATTGAAAGTAATTTTTTCCAATTAAATGGAAGTTGGATTGATGAAAATATTCCTCGATGAAATGGAAGCTGGATTGATTATAGTTAACAAGCACATAGGTAGACTGCTTACTTACCAACGTCAAGTACGGCATTGCATGAAGACATTAGAATAATTTAGCAACCTAAACTACGGGATAACCAAAATTGCCTCTGCTAATGGTTTTTGTAGTAGACCTACCTGTTTTCCTCGTGCCGATTTTAACTTGTTCCCATTCCATCAGGCAGCGCAAATGCTCAACCGGTCAGTTGTGAAGAGTTAATCCGTACTTTCCACCTGCTACGAGCTGCTAATGACAAAACCTGTAGCTTGAGCAAACTGAACTTCTTTGTTCCAGTAACGACAGCAAAAACAATATGCAGCATCCTGCTGAAGAGAACATTCCAACTATGGAAATTCCGCAGGGAAAAACTTTGAAAACGACGTATGACTGATTTAGTAACTCGAAAATATTTCCATGGGTAAAATAAATCCGAGCGCTGACAACTTTTGTGATCCAGACAATGCTGCGGCCAATTCTTAATTCTTCGTTTTTTCCCTTTCTTTGGTCTAGAGTCGTTCCAGTGAATCTGTGGTTCGCTTCAATTTCTAAAATACGTCCCCTTGCAATTAAAAACTATTTTACGTTTTACGTTTTAAACGTCATATTAGAAATGGTGTGACCGTGCGTAACACTACTTGGCCATACAAATTCATTGACTAGACTTCTTACACGGATCTGCAACGCGGCAGTGGACTAGGGCTATTGTTTCGCGAACTGCGATTGGTCAACATTCAGCATATGAAGCTGCGCCATCGTTTGTCTTCGCCAGGTTGCAGATTGTATTTATAATGCTACCTGGCCGGCCCATCGATATGTTCTAATATACACTGTGTCCCGATGAAAAGTGGACACCAAGAAAGTGTCCTAACTCGGTCAAAACTTTAAGCATTTGCCTGAAATTTAGCAAACAACAACAGTAGCCATATTAACATCAAATTGAAGCGCCGTTTGGATATGCTGGTGATTTTGTCAAGTTTATGAGCGTTTGAGATGCAGCACTGAAAAGGGGAAGTTTCCAACATTCAAGAGCCATAAGGAAGTGAAGTTCAGCTACAGCTGGTGTTCAAAATGTCCTTGTGTGAGGGTCGGAGAACGACGACGATGTTGTTGAGCCATGGCCTGAACGTCTTCAGGCGCCGTCATGGTCTTCAGCTGTCGCATCGTCGCCTCCGACGATCGACATATATCGACTGCTTGGGTCAGAGTCAGCTTGCGAGTCTGCAGCAGCTTCTTCCGTGTAGCGTCGTCACGGATGCCGAGGACAATCCGGTCACGGATGGTTGACTCCTCGGCTGATCCATACTCGCACGTTTTGATGAGTCGTCGCAGGTCGCCGAGAAAGGAATCGAATGTCTCACCTGGCTCCTGTTGTCTGCGATGTAGGACGTATCTCTCGTAAACTTCGTTTACTTCGCCAACGCAGTGCTGCTCGAACGCCTCGAGAAGCCTGACTGCATGGGTCCTCTTTGTGTTCTTCTTGAGCGAAGTCCATGGTGGTAAAAATCTCGTAGGCATCGGAGCCAATGTAGGCAAGGAAGATGGCCGCCTGGCAGTCACTCGCCTCGCGGTCCAGTTTTACTTTTGCCGCCTTGACATAATTTGTCCACTGCCCTTTAAATCGCTTCCAGTCGCTGGCCAAGTTCGAAACTCTTAAAGGCGCTGGAAGAGGAATTTGAGGAGCGGCTGCCATGTTGTTGTCGAAGCTGTGTTAAAGTTACTTATGCTAAATATTTTACTTCTGACGCCATATATCGTTAAGCTACATACAAGACGTTTGTGGCACTTTGTGCTTTCCAGACTCCAGTCCGTGTATTGTGCGACTGAGGCCAGAAGCGCGATTGCAACCGCGTGTCCGTGGGCGTCGCCGTCGTATATATGGCTAGTCATCACGGATCAATAATCACAACTTTGTGCGTGTTCTAGCTGAATTAGCTGAATTTGTCTTCCGGCGGCTAGCCGTAAAATATTCTCGGCGGTTTTCGGCTAAGCCGTAAAATTTCCGGCGGCTAATCGGCTTGGCTATGGCGGCGGCTTAACTAAAAGTAACTAGGCCTAGCCTATAATTACTTTGAACAAGTAACTGTAATCGGTAGGCTAACTATTTTCGTATTAACAAAATAATCAGTTGCAGTAACTAGTTACTTTTTGCAGACCAGTAACTATATAGTTAAGGTTACTGATTACTTTAAAAAAGTAACTAGCCAACAATGCAGTTGCAGAATCTTCTGTCGCATCGACAGGAATGAATTTTACTATAGGGCAATAGCCACTCGTACTATATTTTAGTTCAAATGCATTCTGCAGATGCCGCCACTACACTCTGTTAGATTAAAACGCAATTTGGTAGCCAGAGGTCGAATATCTTGGAAATATAGGATAAAATATCTTAAATACGCTTTTAAATTTAATTAAGTATCACAAACTTTATTTAAACTAATTTTAATATATTACCGGTAGGCCTACATACAAAGCAATCCGTTTATGTATTATAAAAGGTGTTGAGTAGACTCGGCCTATTGGGCCTACAACACCTTTTACTCGGCCTATTGGGCCTACAACACCTTTTAAAGCAAGACTTTGCCGCTTTAAAATTCAGCTGAGCAGATGTTTGTTAGGTTTGAAAAGAGGTTATGGTAGTAATATTGTTTATTGAAACAATCCGGTTGACAAACGCAACCGGTTACAGTGTACAGTTATGCAATTGAAACAATTCACAAGAACACAAATGACAGAAGACATAAAATCTTACCTACTAACAGAACACAGCCTGCAATACACGGCGCTATAAATAGCAGCCTACAAAGCATGTCCGCCTACGGAACTCGATCTCGGTACGCTCGCTCTCTATGCCAATGTGTTATCCAATGCGCTATGGTGAAGTGGAATCAAATTGCTCATTAGTCATTTAATTAGTCAATCGAAGTTCCAGTATATAAAAAAGCAATAGGGCCTAGGAGGCAACTGCCTCCTCGTGCCTCAACGTAGCTACTACACTAGTCCTATGATCGGAAGTGTAGTCCCAGAATTTGAAGGATCTTTTGGATGAAGCGCCAAATTCACCAGCAACATATTTAATCTATGAACTCCTATATAGCGCTTCTGTATAATGCTCAAGGCATAAGTTGATGGCAGTGTTGTTCAGTAATTGAAATAGACCAATTTTCATTTTTGCGTCGACCACGACAAAAGGTGTATGACTAGAAATCATATGATTTAAATTAGCGTTTGTTTAAGTATTCCAATGAAAAACTTGCAATTAACGTCTTTGTAACACAACAGTCGGCAGCAAACGTCACGAGATAAGACCAATGCAAGGCATCGGCGCGGTTTTCGGAATGAAGGCCAAAGGTGGAAGTTTTCAAAGATAGGATGCAACTTAACAAAGTATACTTTTTGGCATGAAGTTTTCATGACCATTTTCCCTCTCAACAGCATGGAGAAAAATAACGTCTTGTATAATATATTATGCTTATGTATGTCTCACTTGTGCCTGTGTGTGCGCGTGTCTGTCTGTCTCTCTGTCTGCCAGCGTACATAATTATATAATATATATTGTGGCATATGAGCGAGTTTACTATGACTCACATTCTGCTTTATTTGCTCATGTCTGTAATTAGACAATTTAGCGTACGGAGATTGAAATCAAGAGAGACAGAGACAGTGGCGGCGCCAGACAGAGACAGAGACAGAGACAGAGAGACAGAGAGAGAGAAAGAGAGAGCAAGACCAGAGCAGAGACCAGGGCATTTGAGCCCTGGTGTAGTGCCGCCACTGGAGAGAGAGAGAGAGAGAGAGAGAGAGAGAGAGAGAGAGAGAGAGAGAGAGAGAGAGAGAGGAGAGCAGCACCCGTTTGAGCTGCCAGTCAAAGACAATAAAAACTTCATACTTAGAGTCTTCTATGCTAGTGTTCAATGACAATGCCCAGTCGGCCAGTCCTCATTCGAACGTTATGGTAATCTGCGCAATTAATGAGTAAGACTAAACAGTAAACACCTATTATTTCTCTAAACTCTATGACATTGTACCTGACTGCGGGGTGCCAATCAGTTGTCTTTCTCAATAAACGAATATAATTATATCCTGAAACAGATAGATGAATGGAATGATATACTGGAAGAAGCAGGGCATGTGTCAATCAAAATTGGTGTGCCAAATAGTTTTCATACGGGAAGGGTAATCGACTCAAAAGAATGTCGAAAGTTACTTCAGGGTCAATAAGTTCTTCAGCGTAATTAACTGTTATCGATGGCCTTTCACGTCGCTTTCTGCAGAAGAGGATAACGAAGAAGAGGAGAAAAAGGATGAGAAGAAAGAGAAGGAAGATAAAGCTAAGATTGGACAATGTTTTCCCAAATGTCCTCATCGAGTTACACGTTTTCATTGCCAGCAACAGTGTCCTCTAATGAGAGGAGCTTCAGTGTCCTAAAACGAATTAAGTCATACTTTCGGTCCACAATGATGGAAGAACGTTTGAATGGATTGTCAACTTTGAACATAAACTGTGACAAGGCAAAGTTGATAGATTTCTCTGATGTTATTAATGAATTTGCCCAAAGAAAAGTACGTAAAGCAATATACTGCCTCTGTAAGAATAATTATATTCTTTATTGAAACAGAAACAGTGCACAGTTATGCATCGAAACAATTGAAAAGAACATAGAAGACAGACATAGCAGCCTACAAAGCGTGTCCGCCTACGGAACGCGGTCTCGTTACCTCTCGCTCTCTAAGCCAGTTTGTTATCCAATGCGCTAGAATACGTTACCCATAGGTTCTCTGGTCCACAAATACAGTCACAAACGACTCTGGTGCCGGTTCCTGGACAACAAATCTGTATTTGCACTCTATGTGCTGAGAACAGAGTCCATACATAACGAACCACGGTTGGTCCTTGTCGTCATTGACGTGGTTTCCAGAAGCCATCAGATGGCATTCAGTATCTGGTACCGTGTCCAGAAACTTTTCTCTGATGAGCGAAAACCAATTGGACCTCAGATGGCTCTTATTCCGGGGTCTGACTGCTTTTGGTTCCATTCTCACATATTCTGCTGGCGACACTTGAAACGTCGTTACAGCTGTCCTGCAGAAGCAAACAGAAATGGTTATGATAACATCCACCTCAACCATTCTCGATATTTTGACTGATCACATTTTTCACAAAGATATTATTTTAAAATATTATTGAAACTCAGTAAACTGAAGATGTCGGAAGTATTCCATACTGGACCGGTAAACTCTTGTCAAAATGACGAGACTAGGTCTACACAGCTGTACGCATGAGGAACTCAAAAGAGTTGACTGTCATTGGGCCCTTCTATGTGGAATGACTTTCCCCCCTCACTCCGTAGTAAGATTTTAGTTAGGGTTCCACCCACATCCCTTCGTTACTTGAAGACGTTCTTATTTCCTGGGGGAAACGCTGAGAGCGCTTCAGAATAGCTAGTAGGTAAGAGACGCTTTACACATTCCCACATACAATACAATATGATTAAAGAATAAAATTTTCGTTATTTACGAATGATTAGCACATCAGTCCAAGTACTTTAACACAGCAGCTCTGGTGAGTCTCCCTTGAAGTAGCGTTTAGAAATCTCATTACAATTACAACAGAACCAGAATATAAAAAACAGTCTTACTAACACGACCTTTATATTAATTCAATGTGCTTTTCATCCAAAAGAAATAAATTCAAAATAAATTCAATGCATCTAGACTAATATCGTGATGCATGCCTCTGGTCCCGTTATATGGGAATCCACGTTATATTTAAACGAGTTACGAGTCTAATAATAAAAAGTGAAAGTAGATAAGTGAAGCTTCAGACATCGGCACCACAGGAGTCATCCGAATAGATGAAGATTAGATTAAGATACTCACCATCCTTCCATCCTTCTATGGCGTCCAGCATCAGCAGGCGCCACCGGGTTCCCACCTTCTCCACCGCCCTCTCCGTCCTCCACCCTGAAACCAAGAAACCAGGTAGGTAATACAATAACTTCTATAATAGTCCTGCTATGAACGCACAAGGAATCAGCTGAAGGTCAGAAAGCATCTCTTACCAATTTAATCCAATCTAATTATATAAATAATAATTAATGAAAGAAAGAAATGAAGCCTTCAGACATCGACATCACAGAAGTCATCCGAATAGATGAAGATAAGATTAAGATACTCACCGCCCGTCCCTTCTCTCCTCAAGTCCAGCACCAGCGTCGACCACTTCCCCAGCCACCAAGCCTTCCACACTGAAACCAAGAAACCAGGCAGATAATACAATAACTTCTATAATAGTCCTGCTATTAACGCACAAGGAATCAGCTGATGGTCAAAAAGCATCATAATCTCTTTCCAATCTAATCTAATCAAATTATATAAATAATAATTCATGAAAGAAAGAAATGAAGCCTTCAGACATCGACATCACAGAAGTCATCCGAAAAGATGAAGACCAGATTGGCTGCATATATCACCACCTTCTATCTTCTGGACTTTCGTGAGCCTCTCTTTCCAATTTCATCCAATCTAACGACTTATAATCGTTGAATATCATAATGCAAACGGCAACAATAATTGATGGTCAACCATAAGCAAAACAGCATTCAAATAACATCTAATGCTTTTTATAGCACCTTCATCCTCATATATAGCCTAGGCATCAGTGGTTGCCTCGAGTTAGGTCCTGGTGAGAGTTATCCTACAGCGCTGTATATTTTGGTCACCACAGGATAACGCATGCAAATGAACTTAATGAAGCCCAACAAACGGATTCCCATCAAAAGTTGACACAGCAGTATGGCGAGCTAGTCCCTGCACTATTATGGAGCAAAGATAAGCTTATGTCGTAGCATCCGCATTATAGAATCAGATGGAATAGAGAAGGACGCAAAAGAAGAAACTTTTCAGCTAGTAGTGGTTAAATCCAATTCTTAATTCAAACAATAAAGTGGAAATATGTGACCATGCCTAAGAACCATCACGAAGTTTGAAGATAAAGGTGATAAATAGACTAGAAATAGTTTATAACAATGCTAACAGTTCAAACATGATAAAACTAGAGTATCAATTATAATAAGAAGAACAAAAGAGAGGTTTTGAATTTTTTTTAAACTAAGGATAAAATAAAGTAGGACACCGTATATTGTTGTCTCCGTTGTCGAGATCTCTCCACAGCACGAGCAGCAGCAGCAGCAGCAGCAGCAGCAGCAGCACGACCAGGTCCTGTCGATATCATCGATATGCATGTCAAGCTAAGTTAAGTGGATGACAGTGCATTTCACAGGAGAGCATATAATTTACAAATATTCAAAGTTCTTTAAAATATCTTGGTAGCTTTTTATATTGCGTTTCAGAAGAAGAGTTAGAAGGTCATAGAAATTATAGATAGCGTGGAACGTGGAGCAACAATGCGTACAACCCGCTTCGGGAGTAAGCCTACAGACACTCTCTTCAACGAAGAGTAGGTAGCATCCCAGGCAATATTGCAGTAATTCAAATGTGGATACCCAAGATGGGACTCTATACTCAATAACAAGTGGGCATTAGTCCAATTAAGCCAAGTTTCAGTAACAGCTGTCGTGACAGACAATTGAAATTCAACTTCTCCTAATGCTGCAATGCATACAGCTTCAAAAGAATGCTCCGACAATTAACGTACACGAGGGTCAACAAATGTTGGACATGAATTGAACTCGGATCCCAGTGACGAATGCAAAGTGTTATCAAGAAAGTAATTAGCATCGGGGTTGAAGTCCCTGTTATTGAGTAGAGAGGCCTATCCTCAGGTACACGAGGAACGTAATCAAATTTAAAGCCCTCCCCCCAATACGTTGGAAGGTTGGTATGAGATTTGCATGTGCACTTATTAAATTCATTATTGTCCTCAATATGATTAATTAGAAACACAGTTGCAGAACAGAGTGTACACCAAGAAACGCAATAGGTGTATTTCACAAATTCGTACGAGGAACATTTAAAGTGATATACATATGTAGGTTCGCAACAAAGAAATGGATACAAAAAATGCATATATAAACGCATACACACATCCATCCATCCATACATACATACATCCATACATACATACATACACAGACACCAGCATGCATACATACATACATACATGCAAAATTCAAGCATACTACTGCAATTGCACCAGAGGCACAGTATAAATTTACAATTACACCACAGACATGTGTAACGTCGGTTGATCGCCCGATATTCGGGGTAGTCGACCACCAACAGAAGAAATCGAACACTCCGTTGACATTGAGTCATTTAGTCGTCACCCGCAGTGCATCTTCCCGCAGCGACACCGACCGAGCTGAGCTGAGCTTCTTTTACAGTTCACTCTACACTTAATTAGCCTTTCGGTCGGCGTCGCTCGGTCTACGTCATCAAGGACTCTATATTAGGATAATAGGTCCTTGGTCTACATATTTGCACGTGCAGGCTTAACCACAGGCACGATTCCAATAACCTGTGCTACGCACGATAGTGCATTCCTGCAACGCCTACGCATAGCACTGTTCTCTGCCTCTCCTCATTACTCTCTGCCTGCCTGTCTGTCTGTCTGACTGTTTGTCTGGCCGTCTCCCTCTCGCTCTGTATCTCTGTCTGTCCTTCTCTCGCTCTCTATCTCTGTCTGTCCTTCTCTCTGCCTCTGTCTTCCGTGTGTGTGTGTGTGTGTGTGTGTGTGTGTGTATCATGCACATGCTACAACATGTTTCATTATAGCATGCATTCTGATATAAACCAGTCGGATAATATAATCACTTCTACGGTGCCATTATCTTACTGCGCACTGCATCACTGCACCTCTGAGTAGTTTCCTTGAAGGGGCGCTATATAAATTCTAATAATAATAATAATAATAATAATAATAATAATAATAATAATAATAATAATAATAATAATAATAATAATAATAATAATAATAATAATAATAGGCCTAATAATAATAATAATAATAATAGGCCTAATAATAATAATAATAATAATAATAATAATAATAATAATAATAATAATAATAATAATAATAATAATAATGAATCAATCGATGTGAACCATTGTCAAAATTGTAATCCGTTGGGACCGTTGCAGTCGGAATCCAACAGCAGACATTATGCATTAATATACACATTTACGTATCTTCATAAGTTTGCATGCATGCGTTTGTATGTGTGTATACGTGTGTCACGGTGTGTGTGTCTAAGCTTTTGCATATTCTTATTTGGGACTTCGCAAAAGCGCCCTTTCAAACGAACAATGCCTTTTATGAATGTTCAAATAATGTTGAAGAGATAAGACTAGAACGACACATGAGAAAAGTCTGCGCCACTGACTATTCTATTTAAAACGGTCTCTCTTAAGTTTCCTGAATCACACACAGAATGATGACGATTAATGTATAAAAGTAAGGCTGGCTTACCATTTCTTCTTCTTCGCAAACAAACTTCTCGAAACTATCGGTAGACCTATTCCACGCAGATCTAAATACCAAGTGATGTCTACAAAATGACTTTTCTCCTATGACGTTGAATAGGCTAAGAATTAGACCTTTGTTAATTACACCATTGATTGGCCTATAGCCGAAGCAGGAAGAGACGCAATTTCCGGTTGGCGCGGAAATTCTCTGTTTAAACTCCAAATTTCCATAGAGCTACTCTAAAGCTAAGCACAGGGCACCATCTTGTTCACGATCGAGGACGAGGACGAGGAGGAGGAGGAGGAGGAGGAGGAGGAGGAGGAGGAGGAGGAGGACGAAGAGGAGGAAGAGGAGGAGGACGAGGAAAAGGGAAAGGTGGAGGGAGAGGAAGAGGGAGAGGGAGAGAACCAGAAGGTAAAGGAGGATGAGGAGGTGGCAGAGGAGGAGGGGAGTAAGAGAGTGGAGGAGGAGGAGGAAAAAGAGAAGCTGGAGGCGAAGAGGAGATCTTTAAGTTAGTCCTCAGGCAGCCATGGGTATGAAGTGTTAGCGACTTCATTTTCTTATCCTACGCTTAATCCCTAAGGGTCATCTTACCGTAAGAACATCGTAAGGACCTTACGATGTTCTTACAAAAACTAAAAACTGCCCTATTCAGCCGGGGTTGGGGCCGGGAGAGCTACCCTGGCTCTCGACGCCCATGTTAAACTTCTACCATATTCTATTCTATTGTATTCTGTTCTGTAGTGTCTTGATTCTGGTCTATTATATTAAATTCTGTTCTTTCTATTCTGTTCCGTTCTATTGTGTTTAATTCTATTATCTTCAGGTCAGGCTGTTACAAGTATTGTAATATATAAATATTTCACATATCTCATTGAGTGTAACTGTTCTTGGTTGGTCACCAAATAAAAATGATATGATTTGATGAATACGTACTTACTTACTGCCACTCAGCGGTATAAATCGGCTGAGAGGCGCGATATGGGTGCAAATCCTTGGTCGTAGTGGTGTGGGTTTTGAAGTAGTGCGATCAGTGAGACCACTCCTTGGGATTTTCCCCAAGATCTTCGGATTTAGGGATATGTATGTATGTATATTCGTTTATTTCAGAAAACAACAGGCGTTATAACAATAACAGTTGACAGTATGGCTACTTATGGATGGGCTAATTAGTACATGTTTTCATATAACATTCTAGGAATAAAGTTCATCGAGTCTTTATCGGGGAGGGTGAAATTGTGTGCACTTTGTTGGAAGTTATATAAAGGTTCACGTTGCACTGGGCAGAGGCCACGGAGAAGAGAACGTCGAAGTTCATTATTCTGGACTGGCATTCTAAACAGAGCGTCGTCTGCCGCTTGTGCTAATGTTTCAGCCGTAAGATCCATCAGGTTTTAAGCTAACCAGCACGCCAGAGTCTGTTCATGAAGCTTTTCAAGGCGGGTTTTGTCCCGACTACTCGCTAGGCCCCAACATGCAGGAGTGGCATACATCAAGTGCGAGATTATGGTAGTATTCTAGTAGTAGTTAGAAGATATTTCACAGAGGCTCCATGTGCTTTAAGGGTTCGGATTGCATAGTGAGGCAGAACCAGAGCAGAGGATCTTATTAATGTGGTCTGTAATCGTTAATTTTTCGCCTATAATAACCCTGGGAGTTATTATTAATAACTCCCAGGGCCGTACGCCAGTAAACATGCACTATATCCTTCAGCCCCCGATTCCTTAGCCGACCCCAGTTCTTTAAATAGTCTAACTCTAACTGTCTAATGCTTAGTAAAATTTCTCATTAGGACAAAATGTTGGATCAACGAGAAGTTGAAAACGTAGGCCTACAGTGTCGGCATTGCTTTGGAATTCAGAGAACTTGAGAAGTGTATTAAATTTTACACAAGTATTATCGTCGTGCTAGGCAACAAGGTGTCTTATTAAATGACACATATTTTGCTTCATCTGATGTAATCATGTCGCTGGTAGCACTTTTAGTGGCGCTATATAAATTTTGTAGATCCTTTTGTGACGGCGGACGATTTGGTGACGGCGCACTCCGCCAAGTCCGAAGCAAGTCGTCCTTCATCGATGAGTCATCGTCTTTTGAGAAGTCGTCTTTCAACAAACTCGTCTTCCATTTCCTGTGTGAGCAAATTCAAAACAAAATGTATATTTATTACTAGTGCTTTTTTTCTAGAAAAAAGGGTCCGGAACTCAACAAATTCAGAACAAATATAGTGGCATATTTTATGCTAATATTTCTATTTCATATGTGTCAATATCAATAAACACTGAAAGCCCTTAAATTAAATTAAAGTATCTAAATAATTTTAAAATAATTATTTTATTAAAAATTTTAATTAACTAAATTATTTTTTAATAGCTGAAAAAGGTCCCGGAACACCGCTCCGGCTGAAAAACACTGTTTATTACATGTTTAGTAGCAGCAGTAGTAGCAGCAACAGCAGGAGTAGTAGTTATCATCGATAATATCCATGTTAAGTTAAGTGGACATGCAGTGCATTTCGCATGGGAGCATGCGATTTACAAATGTTCAAAGTTCTTTAAACTATCTCGGTAGGTTTATTGCAATATTGCGTTTCAGAAGAGTCGGAACGTTAGTCTTAATTGGGTACCGGTAGGCCTACATCTCAAGCTATATTATCTTGTTGTGTGCGAAGGTGACTCGCCGGTACCGACCCAACTCCCCCCTTATAGCACGTTATTTAACGAACAGTTTGGCGTGTTTAACCTATAGGCTCTTAGGTAAAACATTATGAATCTGATAGCACGACAAAAGTACGGCCCGCTTTCAAGTGTCACGCTTTTCGCAAACGAGTGTGCACTTTGGAATGGTTGAATCACACGGCACACGCACGTATGTCACTCCAGTCCCTATTAATAGCTATCAATAACAACGCGTCACGCGTCCATGAATGACTTTTTACACACATTTTCAGTGGACAAACCCATCGATATACGTCGATGACGACATCTGTATTTAGACTAAATATAGATATCGATGGACAACCTAAACCTTAACAAACACTTGCCGCCATTGTGGTCTTCTAGTAGGCTCCGACCGATAGGTGGCGGACATTGCAAACGAATTCTTTCCTAAATGCACTTGCAGTATTATTGAAAATGTCGAGCAGAGTGCGCAGCTCAATAAATTAACATTAATAGAATATAATAGATTGTTGTTGGACTGAAATACCGAAGCATTAATTGGTTCAAGTTGAGAGCAAACTGTGTAAAAATATACTTTGTCCCAGGTATGCACCTCCACTGATGTGTATTAATACAACTGGATTGATAAAGCTTCGGATATTGGTCTATGGCAGACGGCGAATCACACGCAGCTTCCGGTCAGGGCAGCTAGGCTTAATTTGGCCTGAGCTGCCCCAGGGAATCCTGGGATTTGCCCCAATGAATCCTGGGATTTGCTCCAAATAAGCCTGAGATTGCCCTTACTGAGCGATAATCCGAACTTTCATAGCCATTTAGCTATCCAGTAACTATTAATAGAGATCACTGATGCACCTCGATATCCCAGATATCGAAAGTATGCAGAATAAGTCGGCGGTTTCTTTAGAAATTCAGCGGATAGCTCAGCCGCTAAGTCGCCTATATTTAATACACGTCTCGAATGCTAAGTTTCTCACATAATCAGTTATGATGATTTAATATCAAAATTGACCCGTTTTTAATACGATTTTCACTATATAATACCTTCACAAGTTCATTTTCATTATTTATATGCATGAACATGCTGCATAATTCTCCGAAGCCAGTTTATTGTAATAATGAAATCAGGTTCAGCGTGAAAGTGTCCAGTTTTACTGCATCTATTCATTTTCCTATCACTATCGTTGCGTTCTTTTATGGTTTAAACTTTATTGTAATCTCCGGAGTTATTCATGGCCCAGATAGCTCAGTTTCAGTATACAGGCGCTCAGTCAAATCAGTAAATAAGTTAATACGTGCTTTATTGCAGGAACATCGGAAAAGAACAATCTAGGAGTTTTAAATCACAAAATCACAGAAATTAAAAAAGCAATATACAATAATAAAACAGACATCTATGGATCTGTGAGAGAGTAAGGTTAAAGTAAGAAGAAAGAACCATACACACGCTTTACTTACTTACGGACGCTGAGCGGTATAAATCGGCTGAGTACTAGTGATAGGGGAGGGTGAGTCGTAGTGGTCTGGGTTTTGAAGAAGTCCCATTAATAATCAGAAGCGGATCCAACGACAACAGAGACAGAGAGACATTCGACCAAAATGGCTTCAACATTCCTCGCCGTTCCCGTCAAAAAGACATGGGAAGTGGACCTGGCGAAACCTCTGCGGACTTTCATCGCCGACACGTACACCAACTGCAATCCGGACGATTATAAATCGGCGCTGACGGAGTTTAACAAACTGAGGAACAACGCAATTGCAAAATCTGTCGACAAACATGAGTCGGCCCTCGAAGTTCTCTATAGGTGTGAAATGGGAGAGATTTTCATTCTTTTTCGTGAACGCTTGCGAATACTCCTTCCGGCCCCCTCATTGGCAGACCCCATGGCAAACTTATAGTATCGTGGGCTGAAGGATTACACAGTATCTTTGGGCATGATGCGCGAACGTCGGACGGTACCAGGTTTTCTAATGACGACACTAACCCTGACCCTACCCGACCCTCACGACGCCAGTAAACTTACGCACTGTATCCTTCAGCCCCCGATTCTATAAGCTTGCCGAACTCAGTTTATTAAATAGTCTAATGCTTAGTAAAACTTCTCATAGGACAAAATGTTGGATCAGCGAGAAGTTGAAAACATAGTGTCAGCATTGTTGTGAAATTCATAGAAGTGTATTAAATTTTACACAAGTAATATCACCGTGTAGGGCAATAAGGGAGGGGTCTTGTTAAATGGCATGTCTTTTCTTCGTCTGATATAATCATGTCACTGGTATCATAATCTTCATATAATATTGTTTAATTTCTTGCTCTCCAGATCATATAGCGTAACGCTGGAATGCAAATTCCCAAACGGGGTGTCATTGAAACTCGGAGTGTAGAAGCATCACCGAGAAGTAGTGTATTAAGTTATCATGATGTTTTTCATCAATTTATCATCCAGAGGAAAATTCTAGAAACATGTAAAACCGCTGACTGAAAATGTTTTCTGTCTGTGGGGTGCATTAGGTTGCTGAGTTTCTGAGGTTGGATGTGAGTTACGACAAGGCCTGTAATGTAATATATTACTAAACATTTATGTGATTCCTTTATAAACTACCCATTGAAATATACAAATATGCAGAAGAAGATGTAAATTATTTGAGGCATTGGGTACTGACTTTGAATTGGTTACATTTTCTTGTGCAGGTACTACGATCAGCTTGTGGCTATCGAGACTAAGTTTCCGATGTCTGAAAATCAGGTATGTGCATGGTTTCGTTTTCTGTCGTTTGTGAGAGGAAAATGTCCAAGTGTTTTATTGGATTTTGAACGTGTGAATTCTAATTCTAGTTACAGTTGAATTCGTCAGAAATATATATGTGTAAATTCAGGGTTGCGGAATTGTGCCCTAATGTTTTTACAGTATGCTATATAAATATGTGATTACGATTGCATTTAATTTACCTGACTTACAGACGTGGTGCTGTAAGGAGGTTTCCATATACACCCGGTTTTTCATTTTCTGTTTTCCATCTAACGCAACATGATGGTGACATTGTTGACATCGTAACCCTGGGAGCAGCTGCAGTCTGTCAGAGTATTGTCTTTAGTCGGCTGTGGAAATTGATCTGACGTGTCTGGCTATTGTTCTTGTAGATACGTATAAACTTCAAGTGGCAAGACGCTTTCAACAAGGAGTCGCTTTTTTCAGGGAAGCGAACACTGAGTTAGTATTTTAAGTATCTTTACTTCACGATTTATTCACCCAGCAATGGTAGCCTCAGCTATTACCTTACCTTACCTTTTGTTTGACTTTACTTTCTTTCATTCATTTATTCCAAGAATTTATATAGCACCCCTTCAAGGAGCCTACTCAGAGGCACTCCCAGCCCAGCCACAGCTAAAAAAATAGAAATTTAAGCAACTTATATAATATGGGCATATTGTTCTGAGGCAGCAAGCACAGCTCTAGAGGAAGCCCATTCCAAATGAAAGACTTATATTCATTTTCATTAATTTCATTCATTCATTTCAGATATTTATATAGCGCCCCTTCAAGATCTCTACTCAGAGGCGTTGCCGACTATAAGCGCGGACATTGAATCGGAGTTTCACGACCGAAGCGCATGAGCAATTGCGAGTGAAGGACTTGCCCAGGGTCCCTACGCGGTGGCTTGAAGTGGATTCGAACCCGCAAACCTCCAGCACCGAACATACCCGTAAACCACCGCGCCCAGTTTCCTTTTTTGACATGACCTATGCAAAGATTCAGTTAAGTGTCTGCCCTGCCTATTATAATGACATGACCTATATACACTGACCCAGTTGCATGTTTCTGTTCATGGCAGCCATCGCCTCTGGGTCGTTTGAGCGTGTCTGCGTCCTGTTTAACATCGCTGCGATGCAGAGCCAGATTGCGGGCGCTCAGAACCTAACATCTGATGAAGGACTGAAGATGGCTGCAAAGCTCTTCCAGGTACGTCTTCATTAAACACTAATTATGTTATTAGTAATTACAGGTACATGATCATTTTTATTTGTTAATTTTATTTTTACTTGTTTAAACAAAGGATGACATGAAGAGAATGTAGAAGACTCTTCTGTTTGATCTAAGCATCCTGATAAATATTGTTATAAGTTTTTTATTATTATTATTATTATTATGGTCTAGATTTTCTGACTTTGCATAGAAATGGTTTTAAATAATATTCATCTGACGATTGGGTGCATTTATAAATTCTGTATAATTGCATTTCATGTTTAAATATTCATGAGCATCCTCGTTAATTATTCATGTACTTGTTTAAATATTCATGAGCATCCTCGGTAATTATTCATGTACTGGTTGTGAATTAGACTTGCTGATCGTTGTGTGTTTTCAGCAATCAAGCGGTATATTTGGCCACCTGCAGGCGATCACTCTGTCCAGCGTCCAGGGTGACCCGACTCCTGACCTTCACCCCGACACGCTCAACGCACTGGGTGCCCTCATGTTGGCCCAGGCCCAGGATTCTTTTGTCAGGAAAGCCATGAACGGTAGGCACCAACAGTTGGTTTTGAAATATTATACATAAGCAAGGTAGTTTTGATGGTGCTATCTGTAAGGTGTCAGAAAGTTACTCTCCGGCCTATATATTGCATGATAATTAATGGTAAAAGTCACCAGGAAAAGTTTTGCCATAATAGAATAATATTGAGGACTTGCTCAAGGCAATCAAGGTTTGTTACAGCGTTGTTTTCGTAAAGTCGTAAAGTGAAACAGTAAATTATTAAACAGCAAACACACTAAATTCTTCCAACAAATAAGGAAGGATCTCATATTGCGAACAAATCAGGAAGCATATTGTGAACAAATTAGGAAGCATCTCACATTGCAAACAAATAAGGAAGCATCTCAAAAGTGGCATATTGGCAGGGGGTCCTGCAGAGACCCCTGTTTGGCCCTGTAAGGCCTGTAGCCTTGCATTCTTATGACCTTACCAATATTGTCGTGGTCCTCATGGACTCGTGTGTATGCCATCTGCCACCTAGGCCTACAGCCTAAATTGACGTCTTAGGTCACAGTCATAAAATTACATCAACCAATTTGGTTCCAATAGGGAACCAAAAGCCAGATACAGTCAGATAAAAAGTCAGTCCTGTTGAAACAGAGGCTCAGATTATGAATTATTACAACTATGGCGCTATGGAAGTCACAAGATTAGAATAAATGTGCTATATAAATTTACTGCATTTGTGAGTGCGTTGGTTGTTGTTTTCAGATAAGATGAAACCTGGAGTCGTTGCAAAGTTGGCGTTACAGTGCTCCGATCTGTATGCCGACGCGGCCAAACTGCTCGGCCTGGAGTCGATAAAAAGTCTCTGGCCAAAGGTATGCCATCTGTTGTTTGATAATCGCGATGAAATTCATGTAGCTCCTTTTCCAGGTAAAGAAAGACGAAGGAGTCACGTCATAAAACACTAGGCAGTGTATTCCAGAAAGTTGTACAATGGTAGTAGTAGTAGTAAGTTTTATTGTACATGAACACATATCGTGGTATTTTGGCTCGGAAATTTGTTTCCAAGCTAAACGTGATTTATTAAAGTCACTTTTTAATTATAAATTGACTGAATTCTAATAGTGAAAGATGTTTTGATTGCCTCTTGTCATTTCCTTTTCAGGAGTGGCTGACCAGTGTGGCAGGGAGACAGGCAGCCTACCACGGAATCGCTCAATACCACCAGAGCCTTGTTTCAAAGGAAGCCAAGGACTTTGGCGTAGAAATTGCAAGGCTTCGGGTAAGGCCACCTGTGTTATTATTTTCATTATTATCATTTTGACCAACTATTTGTGATTGAAAAACTGAAGTTGTTTCAATCCAAATTGAATTCATAAATTTCAGCATATTGCTAAATGTTGATGGATGATGTTTGTTTAGCATTCCAAGGACCTTCTATCGGCTGCTGAAACAAGAGGTGGAGCGACCTTCATCTTTCAAGACGTCCAGAAGAAGGTCGCGAGAGCTCTTCAGGAAGCGGAGAAGGATAACAACTTCATCTATCATGCCAAAATCCCAGAACTGACGTCGCTTGAATCGATTGGAAAGGCAGCCGTTGCAAAGAGCACTCCTCTGTCGGGCCAGCTCAGTTCCAGTTTCAAAGGTAAATCTAGCTTATCCAAAGGTGAATCTGGTAAGGTGAATCTGGGTTCCAAAGGTTAAGTTGGATTTTTTTCAAAACGTGAATCTGACTTCTTTAAAGGTAAATCTGACTTATCCAAAGGTGAAGCTGGTTACCCAAGGTTAATTTGGATTTTCCAAAGGTGAATCTTACTTGTTCAAAGGTAAATCTGGCTTATCCAAAAGTCAATCTGGCCTTTTTTCAAAGGTAAGGCTGACTTTCCAGAGTTGACTGGCTTATTCACAGTGGCAATTGGGTTAGAGCGCTCGGCCTGTAGCACGGTTAATCTGGCTTTTCTAAAGGTACATCTGGCTTTCCAATGGCGAATCATGCTTTTCCAGAAGTAAATCTGGCTTTGGTAAATCTGGCTTTCCAAAGGTGAACCTGGTTTTTCAAAGGCAGGTCTTGTTACTATATCTACAGAATTTGTGCCCGTAGCCATACACGTTAGAACCTGTACTTTCTGTTAAGTGTTTAAACTGGACGTCTGCTGTTATTTTAGATTTATTTGAGAAGGTCGTCCCTCTATCCGTTCATTTGGCCCTCATTGGCTTCAACAATCGCAAGTCGGAGATCGTTAACATGGAAATCGGGCGTTTACGAGAGGCTACACAACTGCTCAATGTGTTAGTAATAAATCCAACAGTCTTAATCAAATCAAATCCAATTGACTACAGTCTAGTGCAATCATAATCTAAGCATCTTCTAGCCTAATCTAATCTAATCCTGTCTGTTCTAATGCAGTCTAATCCGATCTAATCTAGTCGATTTTCACATCAGTGTAACCCAGTCTTAATCTAAGCTAGTCGATCCAATTCGGTCGTAGGCCAGTGTAATCCACTTGTAATCCAATTCAGCCTTAATCTAATCCTGTGTTAATCTGATCCACTTGTCTAATTCAGTCTTAATCCAATGCAAACTGAAATATCAGTTAACAAAAGAGTATGGTGTTGTCATCTTTTCCTCTTCCAGTGTTCTTGTTTCCCTGAATCTCCCGGCCGCGATTGAAGATGTCGCAGGTGGAGCCAAGGTACCTCAGTCCGTCCTTGAGAAGGCAGAGAAACTTCGGACGGAAGGAGGATACAAACAGATCATGCAGCTCATCGAAGACCTGCCACTCTCTCTTCAGCGCAACAAGGAAATCCTCGATGAGGTACGACACCAATTGATTTGTGGTAAGGTAGAGGATAGGATGGGGTGGCATATGGTGGGGTTGGGTAGGATAGGATAGGATAGGATGGGGTTGAATGTCTATTTAAATGCATCAACCAATGGCGCTCCCAAAAATGAAGACGTAATGATGTCAATATTCAGTCCGTTAATGTGCCATCGATTGATGCCTTGTGCATTAGACACCAGCACAATAGAAATTACTGGTTGTAATCACAATAGCAGAGGATGAACAATGAACCAGGCAAAGTCGTAAAAAGTCGTGTCTACTGCAGAGCTCGACAACGAACGTAAACCGACTTTAAAACCGCTTCCTCTTAAAGAGGGCTTTGTTTAAATGCCGTTGCCCATTCTTTTCTTTCAGTGTGACAATCTGTTGAACGAGGAGGAGAAATCGGATCGACAGCTGCGTGAACAGTTCAAGGATCGATGGACAAGAACAGAATCTGCGAAACTAACGGAGCCAATGAAAGCGGAGGCGAATAAATATCGGACGATCCTCTCGAATGCCATCAGCGCCGACGCTGTCGTCCGGAGTCGATTCGGAGCACAGAGAGAAGGAATCGAACTGCTCAGCAAGTCAGATGTAAGGATGCGGGAAGAGCAAAATGGGGAGATGGAGGAACTGGGTGTGGATGGATAGATGGGTTGGAATGTGGGTGGGTGGATGGGTGAATAGATGGATGAATGGATAGATGGATGCGTAGATGAATGGGTGTTATGATGGGTGCGTGTATGGATTGATGAATGGATGAAAAGATGGGTGGATGCATGCATGAGTGCATGGATGGATGGATGAATGGGTGAATAGGTGAGTGGATGGGATGGATAGGTTAGATGGATGGATTAGTGCATGGAAAACTGTGGAAGACTGTAGATGGATGGATGGATGGATGGATGGATGCTTGGGTGCATGGATGGATGAATGAATTGATGGAGTATTGGCTGGGTTGGTGCATGAATGTTTGGATTGATGATGGATGAATTGGTAAAGGTGGTTGAGGGTTGGATGAGTGAGCTCATTTGTATATTCTTTCAATATTTTTCTGATATGTTCCATGGACAAAAAGTGACAGACAGACAAACAAACAGACAGGCACACTCGATAACAACATGCAATCGTAAACTAAAAATTTCTAAAGCGCTTCTCTAAAGTCAAGTGCGGGGGCACCAGTTTACATCACATTACATTACAACAACTTCACAAGCCACATGACAACCATGTGGATATCGATGAGTCTGGAAATGGAAATGTCTTGGATGTAACTCGTATTCTTCTGTGTCCACAGAGTGAAATCGAGAAGAGTCTTCCGTCTGCTAGTCCAGTCGCTGCTCTCCAGGGTAATCCGGTCGTTGCCGACCTCAGGCGTTTCCTTAGCAACGTGGAAGGAATCAAGACGGCCAGAGACAAACTAGAGACGGATCTAAAGAACGCCACCAGCGACGACATGGGTACGATGACTAGGATGATACATGTTATACGATATAACATAAGCCAATGTTGCTCATGTGGCACCACTACATGGTACAATCTTTGTTGTAGTAACTGCTGTGTAGTAGTAGTAGTAGCCAAGGTGTATTTATCTGTGTGTGTGCTTTTGACTGTTTGCCTCTGTGTGTCTGTTTAGCTGCCTATTGACTGTCTTGTTGCCTCTGTCTGTGTACCTGTATAGCTCTCTATGTTTATCTGTCACTCTGTCTGTCTATTTGCCTCTCTATGTCTAGATGGCTGGCTGTTTGGCTGCCTGTCACCTGTCTTGTTTGCCTCTCTCTGTGTATCTACTTGTCTTTCTGTTAGAGCTGTACCGATTAAACGGCCATACGCTGTAATCGGGCCGATTATTAGAACAATCGGCATAATCGGGTATCGGCAGAAATAATCGGTTAATCGGTGCCGATGTCAAAAGTGTGTTATAATTTAATAATTTTACTTGAATTTTTGCATATTCCAATGTTTTTAATCGATTTTCATTTTTCGTGTTACTGCCTTTTATTATTTATGCATTAAAACATATCGTTAACAACTTCCCAACTTCATTTAAACATCCACCCTTATAGTTGTGACGATAGATTACTGGTTTATGTTTCGGAAAAAAACATTTTGACTAAACAAATAATGAAATATTCAGTCTCATAAATGGGTATTGGCAGTTTAATAATCGGCTATACGCTGTATCGGTATCGGCAATTTAATAATCGGCTATACGCGGTATCGGCATAATCGGCAAAAAGCGATATCGGTACAGCTCTACTTTCTGTCTGCCTTGGTGTTCCTACATCTGTCTGTCTGCCTCTCCGTGTCCCTGTTTGCCTCTGTATGTTTGTTTGGCTGCCTGCTCCTGTCTCGTGTGCCTATGTCTGTGTATCTACATCTGTCAGCCTCTCTGTCTGTCTGGATCTGTCTGTGTCTGGGGTACCTGCAGTCGTTTTGCAATGCTACTACATTAGGAGATCTCTTTTTCAGAGAGTAAGTTCCTGTCCGCATTGGCTCAAGATGGCGCCTTGAACGAAGAGGGTCTGTCGACGGACCAACTTGACGCCGTCTTTACCCCACTTAGACAGGAAGTCTCGGAGAACATACGATCACAGGAACAGATCCTACAACAGATACAGGTTGACCTAAGGATTAAATCAATACAACTGCATTTTATACAATACAATTGAACTGCATTTGATACAATACAACTTATGTGATACAATACATTTGATATTGCCCTCCTTCCAGAGTTCAGAAGTGCACACGACCATATGACAGAGCATCAGTGGCGCCGAGCAAGTGAGTGAAGGACTTGCTCAAGGTCCCTACGCAGTAACCACCCAAGTGGAGGCTTGAACCTGTACTGTCCCATGATCAGACAGACACCAGTTGCCCCATGACTGCTTGCCCCATTGTTTGCAGTTTTCAATGCATTGTTATGGAAACCTCGTGATTTAATGGATTCAATTCAGTTTCAAGTAAATATGTCGTGTGTTATTTGACGTTTGAATTCAATTCAGTTTCCAATTGTATTTCCTATCCGTTCTGAAGGGGCGCAATATAAATTCCGATTGATTGATTGATTGGTTGATTGGTTTGAAAGGAGGCGAACACTAAATTTGTTGAGGCAAAGGCGCAGTACAAGTCAGGCGAAGTGAGAGAGGAGAAACTGAAGAGCCTTGCAACAGCCTACGACAGCTTCGTCGAACTCAAGAACAATCTGGAGGAAGGAACCAAGGTATTATTATGCAGTTTATTATGCATTATTTTTATAATTATTATTACTTATGATTATGGAATGGGCCCTATTCGTCAAGGTCGAAGTTGGTAAACGTACCTCTAAAGGCCACAGTATTGAAACGCTGAATAATTATTATTATGCAGTTATTATTCATTTTTGCCCCGAGGTATACAGGATCCCTCAGGGACTTCAGTATTATCTATTCTAGAAAATAAATTGTTTGGAAATTATCGCTGTTATTATTCATTTTTGATGTTGTGAAGTCAATAGCTGGCTATTCAAGCATTAGTTTTGATTCAATGAAAAATTCGATTCAAATTTTAATTCAATCATTCCGCTGTTTAAAACTGGACATACGAATACAAACCTACCAAAAAAAAATACAAACATACAAACATATGAACCCTGCCTATATATGGCTGATTAGACTGTGATGCTGTTAGATCAAGTGGTGACATTTTCCGTTTTCTCTTTGACCTAGTTCTACAACGACCTGACCCAGATCCTCGTGAAGTTCCAAAGCAAAGTCGGCGACTTCTGCTTTGCACGTAAGACCGAGAAAGATGAATTGATGAAGGATCTGTCTTCCAGCATCGCCAACCAACCAGCCACGGCTGCACCCACAGTGCCAGCCTATCAGAAGGCCCCTGGTAAGTGAGGAGCCTGAGAAATTAATATTACCAAAATTTCATGGTCAACCAATTTTATTACGAATATACTTTTCTGATTATTACAAATATGTTGCTGTTGTGGTAATATTCATTTATTCAATTCAAACTAACAAACCAGAAATAGTAGGAACACATGATTACAAGTTAAACAAGAGTCGATTTTATAACTGTATGGCAGCCTGTTAGGCGCTGATCCATGCTACTGCTGCTAATTTTACCATTGCACCTTAGGGAGAGGAAGGTCGAGTCAAGCTTACGAGGCTAGTGGGTATCAAACCCGCATTCTTCGTGCCTGTGTATTTCTTATATTGCCTGTTAAACAGATCTAAAGTGCTGGTATGTTTTGTTGATCTTTTCTTGCAGTGGCTGCCCCTCGGTCCATACCGCCTGCTTCGAATGTTACACCAGCAACAACCGCCACCCAACCAGCTCCTGTACCCAGTCAGTTCCATTTCAGATACTTAATTAATTATTAACGAAGTATTATTTGTTAAACATTTGAAACATAAATGGAGGACATAAAATCACTTGGATAACACGAATGGGAAGCAATGGACTTAACAAATGACAGAGGATAATGGAGATCATTTATTTGTACCATTCGCCACCAAATGACTGTCGTCAGGAACTGGTGTGATGATGAAACAGTTGAGTATGATGAGACATGGTATTATTTGCAGTTGCTTGCCAATCGTTGATTTATCGTTTTCGGTAAGTATGACATGTTTTCACAGGCGCTGGGACTAAGAAGCCTGTGTCAAAACGGTCTGCTACATTAGACATTGTACATTCTTATAGAAGGAAATCGTAATGCCTGTTTAGCAGATGGTCTCAAAATGTGGTCTTGTCTTAGACTTATGGTCCTCATGTCTGGTCTCGTTAAACCAATTTTCTTTGTCACCTTGTTTGTCATCTGAGAAGAATCATTATTTCTAGACTGGTTTAAAATTACGACGTTATATGAAATCATCGGGCTTTGTGTTGTGTGTCTATTTAGGTCGACCTGCTCCTCAATGCCCGAACTATGTGAACGCACCTTACCCATCGCATATGCCCATGCCATTGGGTTACAACCCCTACATGAACTGGGCACCACCCCAGCAAGGCGGATATCCACCACAACCTGGATATCAACCGCAGTCAGGATATCCACCACAACCTGGATATCCACCACAGCCAGGATATCAACCGCAACCAGGATATCCACCACAACCTGGATATCCACCACAACCAGGATATCCACCACAACCAGGATATCCAGGATATCCACCGAGATAACTGCGATACGTATGCACCAACAGGAATGGCGTGTTGCGGAATGGTTGATGCTTTTGGTCGACTTCATATTCAGATGTATATCCAGACCTCCTATGAACATTCTGTAGGATGTTGGTTTCCACCTGTATAATTATCTTGTGTTTTTTCTTAACAAGCAGTTTTTGTTAACTGTTTTCTTAATCTATTTTTTATGCAGTTAACTTGAAATCTGGGCTAGTGATAGAAGTGCCTTTGCTGTAAAATTTGCTTAAATGAATTTCTATTTTTGTTACGATTGCATAATGAAATTCTAGTAGAGGAACATAGATTATTGTGCTAGACTTTAGGTGACTGGTGTCCCATGATAATTTGATGATGAACATTACAGGATTCTGAATCTTTCTGATCATGGTTTGGGAATACTATTTAAAGATGTATCTTAGCGACTATTTTCATCATGGTTATCTCAAGCTGTAATGTAGCTGGATAACTTTTTGGACTTAGAACTTTCTGTTGACGCTTTAATGACGAGCGTATACTAAAAGCGACTGGGAAACCAATGCAGTGTGTTGCTAAAGTGTTAAATAAGTATTATGTCAATCGGAGTTTTTTTCATCGTGATTCCAGAACAATTTGCCATGTCAACATTCTGCTTTTTTAAGGTTTGGACTTCCCATTCCAAGATTTCTTTGCTTTCAGTTTTATTTACGTGGATGTAATTGTGATGGTTTACCATCATCTTCTGTAGGTGCTTGTTTTTCCATTTCAAGCAATTTTTAGATGCTGAATGGTTAGGATATGGTTGCTTGTGCAAAAACTAATACCTCTTGTAATCTGCTAGAGAACCATATTTTGCCTTGTAATGATCAGTGATTAGCTGCCATTCGAGACCTTCATAATCGTCAATGGCTGATGAGCGTGACATTGCGTCACTCGATATAATTGTGTGGCACCTCTTGTGACGTCATTTTTGCAGGTACAGAATAATTTATATAGCGCCAGAACACGGCAGATGATGTTGTAGTGTACGAATTGAGAATCGCTTTGCAGTTGCAGTTGATGAAATGGCATCAGCGACTGGCAACTGTTCTCTTTGTTGCGTAGCTTTAATGGCAATTTGTTGAAGTTTTCTACAGCACCTTGTTCTGCAATGCTTCGTAAGCACACAACGTATTTTGATTGGTAGCATATCCTTGGTGGCTTCATTGTGATTGATTGCATGCTTGATTGAATTTGTTATTTTGACAAAAAAGTGCAATTATTTACTTGAGCTTTGTGCATTTTGTAAAAGAAAACTTGTGTACGGTAATTACAGTATGCTCTGCAGTTGATATCTCTCATCTTGTATTCTTATGCAAGTATTTAGATTGTTCTAGTTGCCTCAAGTCAACACTTCTATAGCATCATTGTCAACAGTTTTCATCACCTTGAAGAGGTCAGGTCAAACACCGGTTAGTCAGAGTGACAGAAAGAAGTAAGCTGCAGTAGATAAGGGTATTTGATTTGGGTCGGGATCTTCTGAGTTGTAACCTTGCCATGCTCTGAAAAAGGTCTAGATTATTTTTATTTGGTGCCCTTGTTACATGCACAAGGTCATGCAATTCTGAATCAACTCTCAAATTGAGTCATTACACATAATCCAATGAGCAGGCCCAATGTGCTAACAAACAGACTATGGTTCCCCACAACTACCAGAGATTCCGTTACCATTGTGCACTGTCACACATGGAGCAACACGGAGAAAATTTCGTGCCCAACAAATAACACCACAACAAGTACTTTTTCATAAAATGTTTATATTATCTCTGAGCAGGAATAACATTTAAAATCACACTGCAAAATTTTTTCGTTTCGCATTGCAGGCCGACACTACAGCCGTAGTCATGCCTGTGAAGGCCTAACCACATCATCCATCTGCCTTGCAGAATCGAAATATTATGGAATGCAGTTGCAAAGAGCAGAATAAATTAAAAATGAAGAAAACACACATTTCCACATAGTTAACGCAATTATTATGCCTGTACACCTAAATGCGGATAGAAATTGGTTAATTAAAGAATATTCTTATCTTATCTTAGTACGGATGTTGCTTTGGTCATAAGGTGTAATTTCTAGGGTAAATACTAAATACCTATTGGTAGAGCAATATACACAGGGAAAATATATCTTCAATGGCAGAGTCTTAACTAGTGACGGGAAGTCCCATATTATGTACAGATCACATCATCACACCACAACCAGATCGTTTGCTCACAGAATGTCATTTGGACTTACATGAATTCTCAGTCTGTGCAATCTACATGTAATCATCACCTAGATACTGGGTAACATGGTCCTCACACCAAACAAAACAGTTACTGTATTTCTCGATGAACCCAAGCTTTCATTGCAGTCAACGACCTAAAGTGGGGATCTCTACAACAGTCACATAGCACTTCAATCCACACAGTGAATCAGCAGAAACTGCCTTTTGACAGCAAACTGACTAGCAGACATGTTGTTTTCTTTGCATCAAAGCATGTGAAGAAACATTTCTTGAAAGAACGAATTCAGAAACCAAGATGGATGTCTCATGGCGATGCCCTTTTTCGTATCAAGCGACAGAGAATCCTTCGAGTACCGATTCCTGCACGCTCATCACCAGGTCGTCTTATTCGTCGCAGTGGAATACGAGTCCGTAGCCGCGCTGTTCCCCGTCGCTGACGAATAGCCATAACTGTATCCAGAGTTTGTGGCCGTGTTCTGATAGCCCCCCATTGAGTAACCCGTGTTCGTATCGTAGCTACCGGTGTTGCTGTAGTCGTAGTTGTACCCCTGATTGTACCCACTGCCATACATCCCGTAATACGCAGCACTTGAGTCGGCCGAGTACGCCCCGTCACCTGTTGTGCCATGGAAGTTCTCCCCAGCATAGCTGCTTCTGGTCGTGTTTCCCCCTTGGTAATTGCCCATCGAATAGTCCGACTGGTTGCCTTGATACCCAGTAGACTGCACACTCGATGTGGTTACCTGGTTTCCATACGTGCTCGCCTGGGAGGAATAATTTGTGTCCAAACTTCCCGACTGGTAACCGGTCATTGCAGATGAATAATTGCCGGACGCATACCCCGAAGTAGCCGTGTTGTCCATCTGGAAACTGCCCGTGTTATTCCCCGCTGGAAAGCCCTCGCTGCTCCCGGTCATTTGGTACGAAGACATGAAATCCTGGTACTGTTGCATTCCTGAATTGTTGACCCCGCTAGCCTGGTAACCGTCTGAAGTTCCCGACTGGTAACCACCTTGTTGCAACATATTCCCGGTGCCTCCCATAGGAAAACCACCGCTCCCCTGGAACGTGTTAGTCGTGCTATTTGGGGTTCCTGTATTGCCAGTCGTTTGATTGCTAGCTGCGGCATTGTAGCTGCTTACAACGTTCCCAACAGGAAAACCAGATTTTGGGAAATTTTTTCCCGACTGGCCCTGACTCGTTTGTGGTGGTGGCCCTACTGGCGTGCCGTATGGTCCATATGCGGGTGTTGCAAGTGATGTCTGGGTCTCAGTGTTAGACGGTGGTGGAGTCTGCATTGGTAGCGAGGGCTTGAAGCCCGTCTCAAAGCCTGCCGACCTGAAGTTTGAATATTTCGAGATTCCCCCGGAACTGTTCTCAAACGTTCCTCTCGAACTGTTGCCTCCTCTGGAGGTTCCGCCACGGAGGAAACTTCCTTGCCCATAATACGGTTCAGAATTTGCCACCGTGCTATCACCAGATGGTGCTACGCTATTCACGCTTGAAGAGAAAGGTGTCATCGCAGAACTTGACGTTTCCGGTAGATTTGAACCCATTGGTTTACTGCCGAACAGGGCACTTCCACCCGCGTTCCCTCTGTTTGAAAAGTTTCCCCTGGACTGGAAACCTTGGCCAGGCCTTCCACCGGAGCTCCAGCCCCTGCCCTGGTGTTGTTGGCCTCCTCCACCCTCGCTGCTGACCTTCCAGGGGTTCTGACCAAACGTGCTTTCAAACATACTACCCATTATCACGTTCAGTTCCTGCATTATTGGCTGATAGGCATTGTAACCTCCTCCATCTGAGTTTGGATCCATCTGACCCCAACCTCCCTGCTGACCTGCCATGCCTGGCCCGTAGCCACCACCACCTCCTCCTCCTCCGCCATAACCCCATCCCGTGTTATACCCACACCCATACCCAGCATACTGATTGTTGTTCTTGCCATCCCAGTTGTTGCCGCCTCCCCATCCACCCGCATCTCCCGGTCCCTGACCCCAACCCCTCGCCGGGCCCTGACCCGACATCGCTCCCCACGCCTCGTTCTCCTCCTCAACGTCGAGATTCTCCTCCTCTTTCTTCATCCGCACCTTCTCCGCTTCGTCTTCTTCCGTCCACATCCCAAGGTCGCGCAGTGCCTTCTCGGCTGCATCCAGCTTCGCCATCTTCTTATTCTTTCCTACTCCGACGTAGTTCTTCCCACGGATGTGAATCGCCATCGTAAACGCTATGAGACACGTGTTCCTCAGCGGTGTCTCCGCAATCAGCTTGTACTCGAGATTCTGGAAACCGTCGTTCAGCTTCGCGACGGCCGTCTTGAATCCACCCACCTTCCGTTCGGAATTCTCCTTGGGCTTTGATTTTTCATTCGCCTTCTTCTTCTCCTCTCGCTCGAGCCTTTTAACCTCGAATTCCTGATCCTTCTGCTCCAGTATTCCCTTTTCCTTGAGGTCGTTCAGAGCAACGGCAGACGCGTGACTCTTTGCATCCTTTTTGCTCAGTCCAGATCCCTCGTATGTTGTTCCCTCGATAACAACCTGACAGACGAAGAAGCTCTCGATGTCCGGTCTCTCGGTGGTGTCTGGAAAGGTGATCTTTGCCTCTGGGAAGTATTCGTTCAGCTGTTGGATGGGGTTGTCGGTGAAGACGTTTTCCAGTTTTCCTTCGGCCTCCTTTTCCAGCTTTGCCTTATAACCGAGCCAGATTTTCTCATCTCCCTCGTAGACCGGCATGCCATCTGGAACGAACGCAGGCAAACGGATTTATATATATTAAAACACAGGTCTGCGGTTGAGAGTTTACATAATCCAAATCAATGTACCTGACTAGGTATCTGGAGTTTAATGTTCTGTTCCTTAAAATTCTTCGTACGTTAAGATGCAAATGCAGCTCTCACAGTCAATATCGCAATGTCTTTCAGAAACTCTGATACATAAATATACCTAGTTAGTAAGGAGCTCTCAAATGTACTGCCCTCATTATCACTATTATTACTACTATTATTACTATCACTATTATCGTCATCGTTATTATTGTCATCATATTATTATTCAGACAACTTTACCTTGTTACCTTGTGCTGTCAGTTCCTGGAACTCTAGCGACCTTCATGATCAAGCCTCTCCATTTCCTTCTGTCCGCCGTCGCATCTCTCAGTTCTGCCAAATTCATTCCAGTTGTTTCATGTATCTCGTCCATCCACTTTTTCCTCGTCCTTGTTTTCTCCTTCCCTCTCCATATGCTAACATCATTTCCTTTTCCAATCCATCTGATCGCATGACATGACCAAAGAACCTCAGCTTTGCTCTTAGCACTGTTTGTTGTAGTGTCTCTTCATTCTCAATTCCGATACTCATGCGCACCCAATCGTTGGTCCTTTTCTCTTTCCATGATATTCTCTGCATCTTCTCCATATCCACATTTCGCATGCGTTAATCTTTTTTTTCATTTTCTTGGTCATTGTCCATGTCTCACTGCCGTATGTTACTGTTGGTATGATCAGAGCCTTCACCAATCTTTTTTCGTGTCTATACTCACATGTTTGTCCTTCCATATTTTTTCCAGACCATTCATTGCAGTTTTTCCTATCGCTACTCTACGATTTATTTCCATATCACACTTTCCCTCTTTTTCTATTACTGATCCCAAAAACGTGAAGCTAGTTACCGTTTCTATTTCCTCTCCATCTACTACAAAACTGTCCTCCTCCTCTGTTGTCATGATCTTTGTCTTCTTTATATTGAAGTAGAGTCCTGCTTTCTCACTTTCACTCTTGAGCCTTCTTATTAGTTCTACCAAATCGGTTTTTTTACCCGCCAATAGTGTTGTATCGTCAGCGTATCTCAGATTGTTTATTGTTCTTCCCGCTATCTTTATTCCTTCCATAGCCTCATCCATTCCCGCCTGCCTCATTATCCTTTCAGCATACATATTAAATAGGAAAGGAGACAGAATGCATCCTTGCCGCACTCCCTTCCTAATCCTGAATCTGTCAGTATCTCCATATTCAGTCCTTATCACCGCTATCTGATCTTCGTACAAACAACTTAAACTGCCATAAAGAAACCACTCAAAACAAGGACACCATAAAAGAAACGCATTTACCAACATAGCTATCTAACAACACAGGACAGTCAAGGGGTAAAAACCTCTCTTTTGCAAAGAGCACCCACCTTCTGCCATTCCGAAATCCATTTTGTCTAAATTTCTCAGGGCTTCCCTTGCGGCCCTGGCCTTCGCCAGTCTCTTATTGATTCCCGATCCTTTGAACTTCTGTCCGTCGACATTGACCGCCATGATGAACCTTGGCCGAGCATCCTCTGTTATCGTTGCCACAAAGTGGTAGAACGCGGTCGGATGTAACTCCCTCAGAATCGTCAGAGTGTTCTTCCCGATCATTCTCGACTCAAACGAGTTCTCTTTGTCGCCCGCCTTCTCTCCAACACCTTCTCCTCCCACAGCGCATGCGCTCTCCTCGTGACTTCGTTCCGTCAGGTAGAAGTCGTAGTAGAGCAGGGAGTTGGTGTCGTTGATGTCTGCCGTGAAATCCTCGTAACAATACGGTTCCTGCGAGATGTCTGGAACGGGGTCTGTGACGGCTGCAATGGCACCGATGTGAACCAGCGCAAATTCGGCCGCCATCAACTTTGCCCGTTTCTTCGACGGACCAATGCCCTGGAAGACCTGAGGAAGACACAGGCAGAACCAAAGTTAATTAGTGATATATTTAATTTCCTAATTACATTCATTCGTTCACTCATTCATTACATCTGTGTGCCTCCGACTGGTTTTCGTGAAGATGCGTTACTGAATGACTTCGCAACTAAAATTTCTCAACGTACTTGTAAGCATAGTAGTGATAACTTCAAAACGATTGATAAAATGGACACAGTGAGTTTTAGAAATGTGCTCCTGTAGCAGAAAGTCAGTTCACTTAGACAGATAGGAAGCCTACGGTGGATAGTCCAGTAAGTCTTAAATTCTTCATTGAAATAACATTAGATATCATTTCCCATGTAAAGTCTCAAAAGTTGCAGATCCACAATAGATTGATGCTGTCTTATGCAGTATCAGACTCAAACCAATTTTAAAACACAACATATTGCTCCTCAGTAACATCATACCTTTCTTTATCTCTATTCCATGAATTCTTGTTTAATCCTGGTTTTCCGTTGTTAGGTCAGGAGTGCCTCTGATATCGCTCTTGAAGAGGTGCTACATAAATACCTGATTTACATTATAATTACAATTACCTTGCCATCCACTGTAATTTCCATGACGTAAGTCGGACTTTCCGGTCCACCGTACTGCCCGACAAGATGGTACAGTGTTCCTGGGCGAAGTTCTGAGAGATGATTAATGCTGGTCCTCGCCTTCCTCCGTTTTGTCGGTCGCACCTCATCCTCAGATGGCTCAACGTCCACATCTAAACAGCGTAAAGCAAGGTAACCACTCTGCTATCATGTACTAATTTATCATTTTAGCTTCCCAGAGTCATTGCAAAATTACCCTGATAGTTGTAGCATCCCAGAAAATAGTCTACTTGAGATAAACTCGCAAATGCCGGGCGTAGAAGAGATGGTGGGTGCAGCTGAGGAGCGGCGACTGCTTCAAGCAGTTATTAGGAATGACTACCATGTCTTGCGAGGATTATTTCCACCAACCGTACAACGACGATACAACCTCCGCCCAAGACGTCATGACTTTGAACTGCCTGCTAAGGATGTGAAGAACTTTATCCCACGTGTACTATACAAACGCTTGCCCTAGGGTCTCACCTGACTGTATACCTGTCTGATTTGTTTGTTTTTTTTTTTGTCCTATACTGATTTCATTATTTAACACATTTCTATTGTAACTGGTTGCGGTCTGTCAACCTGTCAGAAAATAAAACGAATATCATCAGACAACAACATTCTTGTTTGTATCACAAAGCGGTAACTATTCTAGGAAAAACTTCGCGCTAACAACATCCATCAACTTTCCACTAGCTGTTCATTCTTACAGTGTATCATACTTCATTTTTCACATTCTCAAACTCGTAAGTCGTAAGACTGCAACTAGTTTATTTTCACGGGGCTTAGCACACTGGGAGCGCTTCTGAACGGTTCACCCTACGAGAGGCGCTTTACAAATACTTAAATACGATACGATACGATAGCAGTGGAAGTTTCGTTTGAGTGTGAATACATTTTAAATGGGATTTTTCTTGTCAGAGTGACTTTTGACAGAAAAGAATATTCCCTATTCCCAAAATTACCTATTGCAATTGTTATTTGAAAATTATATAGCGCCCATTTTCTAGAAGCTCTTTGCGCTCGCCTGCACGATATTAAGTCATCAAGAACTGAAAGTTCCTCATTCAGCAAGCAGTGATCGGAAAACTAGAAAAAACCGGCATGACAATGCAGTAAAGGTGCAAATGTGTTTTAAATGCCATATATTGCGGATAATCGTTAAAATAATTTGGGACGTTGAACGATAAATGACGGAACGTTTGAATACAGTGCACACGCACGCACACTGTCGCACAGCCATCCCAAAATATTCAAAAACGCACAATCGTAAACTTGGAAACATTCAAATAAAATGTGTGTAGCATTTAAATACAAGTGTGCTTAATTCGTCAATAAATTATAATGATTTCGAATTCTTAGATGGTATTTAACATTTACCACTAATCGTTCTCTTCTGCCGATCCGCCATCTTTGTACGACGGACGTTAAGTGTATTGGGCTCCGGTGCCTCAAAAGTCGGTTCTTTTAGTATTAAATTTTATTATTAATTTATTGTTATTATTATTGTTATTATTATTGTTGTTATCATCATCATCATCGTCATCATCATCGTTGTTTTTGTTGTTGTTGCTTTGCTGCTCGTAATCGTAGCCTAATCGTAAATTCGAAACTTCTACAGCGCCCACAAAAGCGAAGTCGCGGGCTCGATCGTGAACAACTGATGGAGATGGGAGAGATGAGAGGATTATATGACTTTATAATAATTATTTATTCTATTCGTTCAGGAATTTTGAGCCAGTGGAGTGATTTGAGGATAGAAGTGATGTAAGTAAGTAAGTAAGTAAATCTGTTCTTTATTAAACTCGAGCAAACGCTCAGCGCTTTACATACTACACAGTCAAAAATAATTTAGGTATAAAGAAAACGATAATTAGGAGAAGAGAATTAAGTCGACTAGAAAATCGATGTCTAACTGTACAACATCCTATAGCCAAGAAGCCGCGACTCATAATTAAGGGAATCAAATCTAGGGAGGACACGCAGTGCTTAAAGTGTAAAAAAAGAAGTGCCTGGACGCCACTTACCTTTTCCTCCCCTCCACCCACCTATCCCATTTTCCCACCCCCTTTCCCGAACTTTTCCTCCTTACTCCCATCCCTTCCCCGTCCCTCTCCTCAACCCCTCTCCCTCCAATCAGAGGTGCAAACTGCAAATATACAAAATTTCTGGGGTCCTCATATTGCAAGCGCCGAAGGCGCGAGGGGGTGAGTGCTGAAGGCACGAAGCCTATATAGGCCTAACGACTATGAAGTGTGATGGAGCGTCGTAAGCTCCCTCAGCGGGGTCTGGGGCGGAGCCCCAGAAGCCAGCGCATTTTTTAGCAGTTGATATTAAATGGAACACGTTTTTGGCCCTTATTTTCCAGCTGTTTCTGAACGATAAAGTTATGAAAACTTCAAGGTTTTTCAGATTCTCAGACAGCACAACAAGTTCAGAGTTTTATTTTAAAAGAAACAGCCCCAACAGCAAAGTCATATGGTAAACATGTGTTAACCATATGACAATTTTGCCCATTTGGGCTCTATATGGCTTACATATGGTACATCCATATGTTGTATGTCACATGCATACCATACAAAATCTACATTATCAATGCATACAAAAATTGCAAGAAAAGCATGAGAATATCAAGTCCCATATGCCTATAGATGTTGTTGCTAATGAAGGAATACTAATCAAAATAAAACTTCCGAGCAGTCATGCTTTAGAGCAGCAATATGCAGCTGCACGTGTAGATCTCCGACTCTCATATTATTGCAGCAATGGAGACTTGCCGATACTTGCTGAGTGACCTCTCAATTTTGGGCCACACACACACGCACGCGCTACACATACGCACGCACGCATAGACACACACACACACTCACACAAACACCGTGGGGCGCGGTGGTGTAGAGGTATGTTCGGTGCCTTGCAACCAGAGGGTTGCGGGTTCGAATCCACCTCAAGGGCGTATATTCGGTGCCTTGCAGCCGGAGGGTTGCGGGTTCGAATCTACCTCAAGCCGCCGCGTAGGGACCCTGGGCAAGTCCTTCACTCGCAATTGCTCATGCGCTTCGGCGTGAAACTTCGATTCAGTGTCCGCGCTGTATACTCGGGAGCGCCTCTGAGTAGAAATCTTGAAGGGGCGCTATATAAATATCTTAAATGAAAATGCAAATGAAAATGAAACACACACGCCTTAAACCGGTATTATAGTCGATAGACAAAAAAACAGTTTAACAATTTTATTGCAAGACATTGCCACATTGGCACACAGTTGATTGTGACGATGCAGCACATCTTCAAGATGCAATATGCTGCATACTGCAGGCACGTAACGAGACTTAATTCAAGAGGAGGCAACTTCACAGACCATTGGCAAAATCCTGGTCATCGGGGTCATTGGTCAATAGAAGTTCCAGTATATGAAGAAGCAAGAGGAGGCAACTGCCTCCCTCCTCGTGCCTCAATGTATAACTTTATGCTATAGGCTATGATATGCATATGGCTTCTTTATGTAACCACCTTACCTACACCAGTTGTATACCACATAGATCCTAGATGGCTTACGAATCTGCATTTCATATAGAAGGCAGATCTGTCGATATGCTATATGCATATGGCAAATTGTTGTAAACTGGAAGATTTTTAAAGCACCATCAATACATTAAAAATTTGTTTTACTTAATTTTAAGCTTAATTGATATAGGCCTACATGTCAGCTGTCTGCATCAACGATCATAAGTAGGACCAGTTAAGACTAGTAGGCCTACACCAAACCTGGGACTATAATTACTGAAACAATGGCATATGGTGCCCATATGGGCATCATATGCGATCCCATATGGTAATGATCCCTAGATTCATCTGGTTTGCACCCGATAGCCCATATTGATTGCATATGTGAAAGTCATCTGGGCTTGATACAGCATCGATATGGCATACATATGGTAGGAGGTTATCTAAACCATATGTATGACATATAGATTCCAGATGGTCAATCAATCTGTATTTCATATGCAATCTATATGTTGTCTATATGTAACCGACTTATCTACACCATATGTATGACATATAGATTCCAGATGGTCAATCAATCTGTATTTCATATGCAATCTATATGTTGTCTATATGCAACCGACTTATCTACACCATATGTATGACATATAGATTCCAGATGGTCAATCAATCTGTATTTCATATGCAATCTATATGTTGTCTATATGTAACCGACTTATCTACACCATATGTATGACATATAGATTCCAGATGGTCAATCAATCTGTATTTCATATGCAATCTATATGTTGTCTATATGTAACCGACTTATCTACACCATATGTATGACATATAGATTCCAGATGGTCAATCAATCTGTATTTCATATGCAATCTATATGTTGTCTATATGTAACCGACTTATCTACACCATATGTATGACATATAGATTCCAGATGGTCAATCAATCTGTATTTCATATGCAATCTATATGTTGTCTATATGTAACCGACTTATCTACACCATATGTATGACATATAGATTCCAGATTGTCTATCAATCTGTATTTCATATGCAATCTATATGTTGTCTATATGTAACCGACTTATCTACACCATATGTATGACATATAGATTCCAGATTGTCTATCAATCTGTATTTCATATGCAATCTATATGTTGTCTATATGTAACCGACTTATCTACACCATATGTATGACATATAGATTCCATATGGTCTATCAATCTGTATTTCATATGCAATCTATATGTTGTCTATATGTAAACAGCTAGTTTACCAATCTGCATCCCATATGTAATCTCTGTTGCAGGCCATATAGATCCCAGACGGTTGGTTTACCAATCTGCATTTCAAACAGAATGCTCACCAGTAAACCACCTGTGGTCTATTTAGTATCCATATACCTGCATAAGTAATCAGGACATCTACATTATGTGCACACCATGTAGAACACAGATGGTCTGCTGATGTACTTTCCAAGTTGAATGCACATCAGTAGAACATCTGCATTCTATAATCCTGTCAAACTTTCCATGTCAAAATATATGTATATAAACTTTATTCATGACAAATGGGCAGCACAAAAGTAACACATACAATGAAAAAAAATAAGCAGCTCAACTGAGAAGTAAACGTCTTTCATAAACATTTGCTCTGAAGTCACTGTTACAATTTTGCAACATCTCATAGCTCTCATAACGTATCATTCTGTCGTTGTGCGAACAATGCATGCAGCTGTTAGTACGGTGTTATTACTGTAGATTAACTTGCACAATACTGCCTAACATCAATTCTCAGTCAGAATCGGTAAACAACCAACATACATAAAATGTCCATCATTCATTTGTGTCATTTACTTTCAAAACCCTCCAAACTATTCTGTTCCATGTATTTGTCAACCTTGCATGCTTACTTTTGGTATATAAAACATGTTAACATGCAAAGACGAGTAGTGGCTCTCAATGAGCATCAAATAAGTGCAACCAAACAATTTTATCCATGCATTCTTTAGATTTAGAGATACCATTAACAGACTTGTAAAATTTTCAAATTATTTCACTGATCCTCAGTTTAAACTGTCTTTTGTAGTCAAAATGACAAGTAGTTTGCTTTTCAGCAAATGGCAAACTCAAACAAGTAATGGCCAAACGCTCATACAAATATTTATGTGCAGCAACTATCCTAAGCTAAGCACTATGGTTTTTGTGATGCTGAACTTCTTATCCAAATACATGTAGTGTGCTTCTAGTTTGCACGTGACAATTATTTCTAAATAGAGGACATTCTCGGTCAGATAAACCGTATCAGCAATCAGCATCCACATAAACAGCAAGGGGACAACACCTCTTTGTCTGACACAGCAACCTAAATTGCATATTCTAGAAAATACACCATTCCATCTGACAGTTGCATCCATCTATTACACCAGTGTATCAAAAATCTGTGCGGAATATTCCTCTTCAATAACTTCTAATACAAACCATGATGATTTTACCTTGTGAAAAAGGCTTTCGATATATCTAGTAAGCAGACATTAAATGTGAAACCATGCTTTATGAAGTACTAAACAATAGATCTAACTATATAAAATATAAATTACACAACCAGTTTTCTTCTTAAATTCAGACTTAAGGTAAGATTAATACAGATAACTGCTATACAGCTAAAAAAGGTACATCTCAAACAACGTTGCAATATTAGAAGTGTTATATCATGGTAGTTGCTACTATGTGATAGATAACCAATATTCTTTTGCACAAGAGGAATTAATTATTATTATAAACATTTTTAATGCACACAGTAATGCAAATAGGGTGGCACGGTTAGTCATTTGCTAGGTTCAGTTAGATATCCACCTGTTTCAAAGTCAATGAGAAATGTGAGTTCTGAGACTTTTCTTGAAAGAAGAAAAGCAGTCCGAGCAATGGATAACATTGGTAGTCAATTTCATACCCTGGGGGTATCGACACTGAATGCACGAGGACCCGTAACTGTTCTACATCTAGGCTCAACCAATTTTAAGATCCGCAACCGAAGATGGCAGCCTGCAGGGCAGGATGCAAGGAGAAACTAGTGGTTGCAGGTAGATAGGAGTGCTCGTTGTGAGGGTTTTATAGGTCAGACAGGTCAGTTTCAATCTTATTCCGAATTCAACAAGAAGCCATTGTAGTGGACCGAGCCAGAGAATTGTGGATGCGTTGAAGCCTGTTGACTTGAAGGTCTGATATGCCTACAAACATGAGAGTTGGCACAATCAAGGTAAGAGCAGTCAAGAGAGCAGCCTATAGTCTGTGACATATCTGGTAAAGCTGACCTTGTGACTTATTGCTCTGATGTGATAGAAACAAGATTTGCAAAGGTTTGTTATGTGGGATTGGAATGAGATAGCTGTTCATAGTGACTCAAGTGTTTAGAGTCTTGGACAGTAGAAAAAAACAGTACCATCAAGGTCAAAGCTAGAATGAGAATGGCAAGAGTGCAGTCATTAGCATAAGCCAAACATGACTGCCTCAGATTAGGAGTTTGGATAACGCCCAGGCAATGAAAGTTGAAGTTGAATTAGGATCAGGTTCATGTCTAGACCGTTGAAGCAGAACCATGCATGCACTGAAGAGACCATTACTTTGCTGGACTGATCCCTTGGTGACAAAGCAATGAAAAGCTGAGAATCATCAGCATAATGCTGTAATCCAACTCGAAAGTGATTTTGCATCCACCAAGATACTTGGTACATATCCATAATGCAATTTGCTGTTAAACAGTAAAGTTAGCAAAGATTTAGCCATTAGGTGTGCATATAACAGTTGTTCAGGTTCTATGCCATCAAACCGGCACCTTTATCACATCTCAGTTCACATAAACATTAATAAGGTCAAGAACTATACTCTGATGCTTTCTTGACCAGTCTGGTTTTATATAGTAAAGTACACACCCCACAAATTCATCACTCAACGTCTAATTTATTCATTCAGGAAATTTCTATAGTGACTCTTCAAGAAGCCTATTCAGAAGCTTAACCGTGAAATATACTGACAAAGGTGATAACACAATATGCAGCGAAATGTTACACCTATTAATGCACAGTACCCACAAATTAAAAAGCAATCAGTTAAGTAACTCAGACGATTCTAATTATTGTTCACCAATAAATGTTAGTGATACAACTTAATAGCATTGAAACGATAAGGCACTTATCGATCTTTCAATGTCATGTTGACATAGTTTCACAGCTACAAAACAGAAATTGATGGAGAGGTCATTAACGCCAATCAAAAGGGGTCTGGCAAACCGTTCAGGACAAGAATGACACAGGCAAGAAAAAAATATATGTTCACTCTTGCAAGCAATCCTGTGACCTATATACGAATTTGATGGGAAAGGTGCCTCAAAGTTACAGTGCTGTACTAGCCACTGTCGAACATGCTGTCTGTCAGTCTATGTTGATTTTCCTTTTCTGTCATGAGAGTTTGTAAAGAATGCAGCACATTTAAGTCGGACTTCATTGTCAGTGACTGGCAAACTTCGTGCTTCTACGGCTCCTACAATGGCAAAAAAAGTTCAAAACAAATTATAAATCAGATGCTTTGCCCAATAAGAAGTTAATCATTGCTATACTGATTGAACCGAGAACATCAAAAGCAATTTTTAGAAGAGGTGTAAGAATGATGTCATAGAAAGAGTTTTTACAAGTGAAAAAAGATGAGTTTATTAAGAAGTGAGTACACAGTAGATCATGAATTAACTTTTTTCTGAGGTAATTATTTTTTTAGTTATTTCAATTCCATTACACAAACATATACTTAAGCATGTACCATACATCAAATATTCATTACATTTAAACATATATGTGTGTGTTTATGTTCTCCTGTACCTGCCAGAACTCTGCTGCCCCACCTCAGGTGTGCTGCCGTGTGCAGCATAGTTCTGCTCTCTGACTGGCTGATCAATCTCAACTACTAATCCCTCACTCGTAGACTACTATCAGGCAGCGGCTCTCTTAAATTTCTAAATGCATTGAAGATCAGAGGCGCGTTCACCAGTAGGCGCACTAGGCGCGCGCCTACGGCCCCCAAATCTTGGAGGGCCCCAAACGAATGAATTTTTTTTCAAGAATAAAAAATAGCATTTGTAATATTTGAATTATTTTAAATATTTTTCTATTTTTACAGCTTGTCATTCACGTAAAAATATATTATTTCAATTTATAACTGCTTTGTTCATTTGGGCAATAATTCATTTTTGTGTAAAAAATAACCAGTGCATCCACTCTCCCTTTTCAGAAATCCCAAGTCCTTCCCAAAAAATTTCCTAGAAAAATCCCAAGGCGTTGAGGCCCTGATATTGACTGTGACATGTTTGAGGATGAACTTGGCATTTTATGATCCTCGCCAAACATGGAAACATCACAAATTCCATCGATAGGCCTATGAATCAACTCGTGGCAGGCCTATGCGTGGTCTACAATCCACATTTTCAATTGTGGAAATTTTTTGCGCATTTACCTTACGGTACCATAAGTAATGCTTATGGAGAACGATAGTTTTCTATACTTAAAAGAATGAAAAACTATATCAGAAGTTTCATCGATCAAAATCCGCTAGGTAGTTTACCTTTGCCCTGCATCGTATCTGCTGAAGCAAAGAAGACAAACTTTGACCAAGAAGTTTATCATTTTGGTAGGCTCAAATGCAGAAATAAAGCCCTTATAGTTGGGATGAGTAAGCGGTGAATATAATTACTTTAAGTCTGCATTCACATGTTTCGCAAATAAAACTTTCTCTTCTATTCTATTACACTGTGACTAGTTGTTAAAAAGTAACACCGATTCAATTTCACAGAATTCAAATTTTTCAAGCATTTCTTATATTAGGCTATCTATTATATTATTGTATTGTATTTGATTATTTATAAAGCACTTCTCATAGCATAAGCCTTTCAGAAGCGCTCCCAGTGCGAGGTACTCTGAGGAAAAAGGAAGGTTTTCAGGTGAGAGAAAGGGGTAGAGATGCTACCAGAGGATTGTAGAGGGTAGAAGGAGGAAGTCGATTCCATAGAGAGGGACCTATGCACACAAAAGATCTGGATTGAGCCATTGTGGTCCTAACACGGGGAACAAAAAGGTCAAGCCGGTCAGAGGATCTGAGAGGACGCTTTGTTGCATTGTTGCACTGCATTACAACAAACGATTACTGTACACATAATTATTTTTCTAGCGTTTTTTAAACTAAAATCAAATAACTTCACATTCCTTGAAAATAGCTTCGGTAACTAATCATAATTACAGTGTTCATAACACTCAAACAAACGGCTTCAAGTCCAACTTCATGGGTTTATGCGCATGATAGGCTAAGCACCACTACAGCTTCAGACTCTCAGTCTACAAGTTCATAAGGGCCCCAAAAATGTTTAAGCCTAGGGCCCCATTTTCTGTAAACATGCCTCTGTTGAAGATTTTGCCTTAATTGTCAAAGAAAAATCTCCTTGTTCTTGCGGCAGCCATGTGCATTTGCATTATAACCTAAGTAGTTGTACTAGTACTTGAGACCAAAGCACTTTTAATTATGTAATCATACTTGTACTTGAAAACTTAGTGCTTGAACCTGAAAATTTAGTACTTGTATTTGAAACCTAAGTACTTGAAACATCTCTGGAAAATAACAATCTTCTCACTTACAAGAACAATTCGACAACGGTTTGGCTGCATCGGTTTCTGAAATCTGTTTCTTGGTACGTGGCACAGCATTCTCACCGCAGATCAGGCATTAGTCTACAATCAAATAATAAATTGATCTAAATAACACAAACCTCGTGCACAGAAGTCCATTCATAGTGAAGAAGGGCACTCAGTCCCTTAAGGGACTGCTTTAGTGACTTCATTTTTCATAGCTTTGGAATATGACGGCATCTGATCTTCCTACCAACAGTGTATTATGGTCAGTGTACTCGTTATATAACCAAATTTGCTTAGGGGTACAGATGTACAAAAAATCTTTAACAATGTATGATGTGATGTGGGATTTATCTGAAGTATAATTATAGAACTGTACATATAAGTTACTCCAAGCAGTGAGACTAGTTGATAATTTCCTTACACTGTTTCTCAAAATTCTACATAACATAACATTACATGTTTATTTGGTAACCAACTTATTACAAGGATCCTGAGTGGCCGAGTGGGTTGGTAGCCCGCTCACTACGCCGGCGCCCCGGGTTCGCTTCCCGGTCGGTCGGTTTATAATTATATAATTAAAAACGCACTGGCTAATTAAAAAATAAACATTTGAATAGGCAGTAGATCAAGGCCACGCTAGGTCCATGTTATGTTTACAATTTAACTCTGAATAGCTTTCGGGAGTTTGGCCCTTTCTAGAAAACTGTTTTCGGGAAATGGGGCTTTTGTCTATTTTCAGCGTTTTCGGGGATTCGGGTTGACCCTAATCCAAGCACGTGTTTGCTAGCGTGTTCGATCACGTATCCATTTAAAACATGTCGATCAATTGGTAATGTTGCTTCATAATTACTCTACGTCCTAAACATAATATCATACTGCATTGCGCATTTCAAATTAACAAATAGACAGTTAAATAAAGAGCAAATAACTTACCAATCTGCGATATTTCCTCTTTAAATGCTGATAATCACGCCACATGGAAGAGCGGAAATCGGAAATGGAAGATTCCAAAGATTCTATATCGAATCATGAAACAAAGGTCATCTGCTTCTCTACCACCGCGGTGAGGCAGTACGCACGGCATGCAGTAATGATCGCCATCCGCGTTTACAGACAATGAGTAGGCCTACTTTTGGTTCTAATAAAAATTAACCACACTGCATGGTTTACGCTGTTAAACATGATTTAGGACTAGCCATGATCCTTTTTACAACTGTAGCAGTTACCATAAATAGCCAACACTATGCTTCGCCGTGACATAGTGCATTAAGCAGATTGAAGCTAACTACACCCACAATTATTGTAGGCCTATTACAAGTATTTTTTTAATACTTCGATCGACACCACTTCGAGTGAAATCATGGTAAAAACAGTTTCAGAAGCCTGGTCAAAAATCTGAGAGGCAAGAAAAGAGAAGTCAGATTATATATAAGAACAAGTTAAAGCACTTGACAAATCTAAGCGTAGCACTGAAT